>OZ020537.1:13721338-13910839 GCA_963971435.1 Lasius platythorax
AGAGGCTTGTATCTATTCAACTGGGTCTACCGCTACTACGCCGAGGATCATTACGATTTGATTGCCATAGTCGCCGGATTGGTGCAGACAGTTCTCTATTGTGACTTTTTCTACCTCTACATTACCAAAGTACTGAAGGGCAAGAAGCTACAACTACCTGCTTAGCTTCAGTTAAGAGTATTATCCTCTTGTATCGGAGAAATGTTGTTCGATTGCCTGTCTTCGGCATTGCCGATCCGAGATAAAGCCAGGCAAACCTGGGAGGCTCGTGGAACGCACACACAGTGTATGTTTCTGCCAAGTGTGGAATATCACGCAGCATATTTCCACCCGTCAAACACTCTCTTCCTTCCCTCATCTATCATCCCTCGTGCGGTGCCACTTGAGTTTCCTTTCCAGGACGAGATCTAAGTTGCTTCTTTTATTCTTTCGTACTTGATTTCAAGCAACATATACATAATTATCAAAAATCAAGATAATCATTTATTTTACGAATTTAGGAATTTGACGAGATAATCGGGGATAAAAGAAAATTGTATAAAATCAGAATTTCATTAATATTTACAGTTTATATGGTTGTATAATTTTCAGTAATAAATATAGTTAATAATTAAGTATAATTATATATATATATATATATATGATAATACACAATGTATCTCTTACGAGTTTTGATCGGAAAATTTAGAATTGAATTGTGCCATTTCGGCTATTCAAGAAGAACGTAGAGTAATATACTTTACCAAATCGGAAATGTGAACCGCTTCTTTAAGAGTTGTCGAGCGATTCTTTACATGTACAATGCCATTCTTAAGACTAGTCCTATTCACTGACACGACGAACGGTATTAGGCACATTTCTACGATTTGTTCTGTATTCGTTAATATAGTAGATATCCCCTTCGCCCTAAGCGTATTGTTTAAGTACAGCACAAAGCGATTTAAATCCTCTACATCAGTCTCATTCTGCTGTTTCTCTATCTGGAACGTAGTTTTATACGGTGATAACTTGGGATGAATATACGCGCTGGTTGATTTATCCAACATGTGACTATCGCAGAGTAATGCTAGACAGCCCCAATCCAAGGAAGCGACATGCTCGATCATATGCACGTCCGCAGCATTATCTTTACTACCTTCAGTCTGTAAATAAATATCTCATTTAAACAATTCTTTTCTCTCTCTCTATATATATATATATATATCTTTTTCGCGACATCTCATTAAGAAAGAAAGCACTATACCTGAGGATATAACTTGCGTATGCCGGGATAATAAGTAATCGTCTCCACGGTGATGTTTCCGAAGGGGAACTGCGCCTCTATCTCCGTCACGTCGAGATTTCTCGCCTTCCTCGCCTCGGCGAGGACGAATCTCGAGGGACATTGGGCGAGTTTGCGCCACCAAACCTTGCGTTCTCGCTGCTTCTTGTGCAGCAGACTCTTCGACTCGGACGCGTCGACGATGACGTTGACCTTGACGATTCTATGAGAAGACATTCTAGCCAGGGACTCGTTCCACGCGCTCTTCGACATCGCGGCGAGCGTGGCCAGGGCGAATGGCAGCTGATCGTCCAGCGAGTTGCTCCGCAACAGCTGCAACGTGTCCGCGATCGAGTCGCACGGGAACACGTTGTGACGCGGCATCGTGACGCAATGCGCGAACCAGTGTTCCTCGAGGTTCCTGAGCAGCAGTTTACCCTGAGGACCGTAAGCGAGGACCCGCTCCGACAGATTGACAAAATGCGGGCTGACGGTTCTCAGCACAGCCTCTAGACTCATCGTTCGGAGCCGGATTTACTCGTCGTCAGGGGCGCGACGAAGTACTCCTCCTCCAGCACCGCGGCGTTCCTCAGGATCTCCCGGCGATCGACGTCGCCACGTGCCACGTCGTCCCGCAGACGGATATGCGCGTTCTCCAGGACGCTGTACATCGGACGCACCGTCTCGTCGATGCGCGCCTCTCGCAGCCGCTCGGCGAACGCTATCGCCTCCTCCAGGATCCGCTTGCTCTGCTCGTACTCGAAGCCGACCAGAGCGAGTCTCTCCAGCCTCCTGACGGTCGCCTCGTCGATCACCGGTTTCTTATCGCCGCGCGATCGATCGTTGGTGTTTTCGCCCGCTTCTTGTTGTTGTTGTTGTCTTGCTCGCACTATTGAAGAGTGGTACTTCTTGGAAGACGCAATCGGATGCAGAGGAATTATGACACTTTTGTCAAAGAGTTTGTATGTTCGTCGTAGCGCGTCCATGCTCGACGACGATCAGCTGATCGGCACCTTCGATTTTTGCCCGGTCTATTTATCTTTCCATAGACGTTGATAGATGAGAGAATTTCGATCTGTCTCTTTTGGATACACTTTCTATATTCGTAAGCTTTCGTCTTTCTCTCTTCTTTTTGAGACGTACACCTATTTCATTTTTTTACAGCGCACGAGAATAAAGTGCAGTTGCGAATACAGTTCGAAGCGTCCTCGAATTGTCGGATTGTTCAATCTCGCCTGGTTTATTGTAAAATGTTTTATTTATTATTCTTCGCAATATATATTCTGCTAAAGCGATCCTGATCAAGCGATCCCGATTGGCTGCGAGCAGAAGAAACTTTTAGGAGGGGGACACCAAAAATTCCCTGTCCGAGAGCCAATCAAATGCGTCCGAAATCTATCGTACGACAAATTCACATTACACTTCCGGTGAAACTATAATTTAATTATTATTAATTAATATTATTATTATTATTGATAATGAGCGGTTTTCTCGCTGGAAAAAGCTCCCGGTGATAACATCGCCAATTGTTTTCGAAACCCAATAGTCACGATGCATAAATAATATCTAGACACGAGACCCGGAAGTGCAGAAATATTGTATTCTGACGCGATCTATGCTGCGTTTATGCCATTTTGCACCAATCGGAGTCTCATTGTGCAGCGCATCGTCGTGCCTTATCTCTCTCTCTCTCTTTCTTTTTTCCCCCTTTTCCCTCTCTCCAACTCAGTTTGCCCTTCGGGATAACGATTAGACGCATACTGAATAACATCGATCCCGATTTCTAGAACGAGGTCACCACGCAAGGGGCAACGATCCGCGCGCAGAGAGCGAGAGCTCGATCACCGGACGATCCTATCGCGCGCACGACGTCGTGTTGTGTTTACGTGCGTACGTGTGTTTACATATACGGAATAATAATAATATTTTTCGCGAACAGCGTCGTCATGAACGCGGAGTGAGAGGTTCCCTCGTTTCTTCGCGCTCTCTCTGGTAAAGTCTATTCTAGATTCGACGAGTCCGCGCTTCCTTCGTCGTCGCCGCCGCCGCCATCCTCTCTCTCTCTTGTTTTTCCTTCTCTCTCGCTCCTACGCGCTCTCTCTCTCTCGCGCGCGACCGAGAGATGAGTTACATCGTCCGTCCTCGCTGGCGGCGGTGCGTCGTTTCCGCGAACGTCCGCGTCGATGACGCAAAGTGAACTCGTCGAGAGCGTTCGAGAGCCCCGGGAGAGCGAGGATCCGCTGACGGATTCAGGCCAGATCCAAACAATACGGAAAGATGGACGCGACGATAGAGAGAGAGTGCAGCGCGTTGGGCGGTTTGTTCCAGCAGATCGTCACTGACATGAAGGTGAGGGGTTCCGCTTATTTAGGCTCGACCGAACGCTCCAAGTTTCACGCTCCGTCGATGTTTTTCATGTCGAAAATCCGACCCCCTTCGCAGTCGGACTCTTTTTACATTATCCTGCGATTTTTTTCAGTCTTGGTTTTTTGCCATTTTTTTTGTATTTTTTTTTTATATTATGTTTGTGTGGAATCTTCTATGTGTAGTAAGGATTTTTATATTGTTGGAGATTTCTCTTTGACCATCCTCTCTCTTAGTTTATATTAGCTTTGTGTGCTGTAGAAGATTCTTTATGTCTGGAAAAAATGACATTTTCAACATTGAGTCAATTGTCAATTGACATATCAATAAATCCAATATTGCAGATATAGATGTGTTGATGTTGTAATCTGTAAAGTGCATACTATATATGAATTATTTGTGAATAAAAGTAAATCAAATACTCTTCAATAAGAAATGTTTTTTTTAAATTATAAACATGAAGAGAAGTAACATTTTATGTTATGCTTATAAATATCATTGTTGTCGAGATATACAATAATAATCTAGTCCTACAATTGTGATAGTTTTTATTCTTCATATTTTTCCACAGCTTCTTCTTCTATAATCTCTTATGGAAGCAAATGTTTTAATTGTAAACACAAGCAAAAATTCCAATATATATTTATATCTTTTATATCTTATAACATTTACTTTTTAATAAAATAAGAGCAAAAGCACTCTTGCTCTATTTTATATTTGAGTTATTTTATCATAGCAGCCTATTAAGGAAATATGTTTTATAAACTAGTACTGTCTGATTGAACGGAATATGTGGGCGTACATGATTACATTATCTGTCACTAATACATCAGTTTAAATTGCTATTTGACTAATGCTGCATAAACTAATATTGAAATAATGTTGCATGGAATCTCAAACTTTCAAATAGGATGCATTATAATATTTTTTTTTTCTTTTTATAGAACGGAGCACCACTATGGGAAGATTTGATTTCAAAAGCTACAAAGTTACATGCAAGTTTAAGGTGAACAGATTTATATATAATATATTTCACACAATTAATATATAATTTTCAAAATATAAATATATAATTTTCAAAATATAAATATATAATTTTCAAAAATATATAGGAAATCTTTGTGTATTGAAGATTTTTAAATGACATTTTATTATATATGTAATATTAATATGAAAAATTTAACTCATTTTATTTCTTTACTTTTTATCTGTCATATTTATTTGGTTGCATGTTTCTAATCAAAAATGCAAGTTTATATAAATAACATACACATATCTTAAATGTTCCGGACTTTAATATGCGATATATGTATATTATTGCAGAGCTGCTCTCTTGGCTATTTCCGCATATCTTGAGACTTTTCAGAAGATAGCAGATGCTGCAACTAATGCCAGGGGTAAGTTTTCATTTGTAATAGAGATTATATTTTTTATTATATAATTAAATATATAGTGAACAAGTTAAAATGAAGAAAGATTAAATTAGCATTGTCTCTGTTTTAACTAAGGTGCAACTAAGGAAATTGGAACAGCACTGACACGAATATGTCTAAGACATAAGGCGGTAGAAACCCGTATGAAGTCATTTACTAGGTATGTTGAAAAGTCTTTAAATATTAATTTTTTGTGCTTCCACAGAAATATATTTGTTTTAGAGTTTTCTAACATTACTCGTTACAGTACTGATATATATTATTTCTTTTGAAGCGCTATTATGGACTGCTTGGTGCTGCCTTTACAAGAGAAACTGGAAGATTGGAGGAAGTCTTTGATCAATTTAGACAAAGAACATGCCAAAGGTTATTACAATATCCTAATAAGTTATGTTTTTCGAGAAAAGTATCATATCTCTGTTACAATCCACACTTGCTGTTTTTAGAATTCAAAAAAGCAAGGGCGGAGTTAAAGAAACGCTCAACCGATACTCTACGTCTGCAAAAGAAGAAAGCACGAAAGGGTCAAGTTCACCTACACATTCAAGGACAACCTCAAAGTCACGGGACGTGTTCCGGCGATGTGGAGCTCAATAGGATGCTGGAATCGTCCGCGGCGGTTGTCCAGGAGAAAAGACTGAGTTTAGAAGAAACGGAACGAAAAGCCGTCCGTGCTGCCCTTCTCGAGGAGAGAGGCAGATTTTGTCTCCTTGCCCGATTCCTGAAACCTGTACTCGTTAGTAGACAGATACACGTGTATATTCATATAATCGATATACGTTGATGATACACACACACACATATATATAAATGCATAATCAACAATTTAGGATGAGGAGATAGCGATGTTAATGGAATTGACGCATT
Organism: Lasius platythorax; assembly: GCA_963971435.1. NCBI lineage: Eukaryota > Metazoa > Arthropoda > Insecta > Hymenoptera > Formicidae > Lasius > Lasius platythorax. Next base: position 13,727,264 of record OZ020537.1, read on the forward strand.
TGCAAGAGGTGTCCGATCAATTGCAAAGACACGCCGCGTCGCCGCATCATTTACCGCCTGCATCTGAGCAGGTAATAACGGACATAAAAGGTTGCGACGTTACTCAATGGTCGTTGGCTACGCCGCCGTCGAGTCCGTCGCTATCTCTCGGATCGAGGAAGAGCTCTATGTGTTCGATCAGTTCTCTAACTAGTAGCAGTAGTGGATCTTGTAAAAGTCATCCGAGTCCGTCCGGACATCCATGGCACAGATCGCTTTCTCAGGTAATTACGCGTTGGTAATTAGTCCTTCTCCTTCTCAGTATTTCTCTTTCCTCTTTCGTTCTCCACCTCATTCTGTGGATTGATTTATTAGGTGTTTTTTTGTTACACATTGCATGACACGGTAACACTATTAATGCAATGCAGAGCTGCAATGCACCTAGTAGGATCTTCCACATAGATTTTACAGCACGAATCGATCGCTCTGTTTGCCCGCCGAGCGACAGCTTATTGTACGTGGTAGTCGATGTTGTACTCGTTGTAGCCGATCGGTGTCAGGCCCGCCAGCATCAGCGGTATCGCGACACTGCGCCACTTGACGAGTGGCAGTTCCCGCGACTCTGGCTTCACGTCTCAGGACACATTGTATAACCAACCCATTTCCGAAGATCAGGTAAAGTCGTTTAGCGATGTTCGCGAAGTCTGTGATGTTTTACGATGGGTTTTCTTAGAGCGTTGAAATGAGAATCAGTTGTCTCTTCAACGAGCTTTTTAAAAGAACTGAATATTCAGTTCTCGAAACAATTTATAATTAAATGTCAATTCTATAAGTCCAAGAAAAACACATTAGAACTTCATCAGAGGATTGGCAGAAGGCCCAACGTGCGAGATCTCACAAACTTTCGTCACCTAGTGATTAGTTTTTTTGTTGCTAGATCTGCTTATGTCTCCCTTACAGCAGTTTTTTTTACGCAGACTCTTTAGTTTAATTTTGGCGAATGCATTCGTAAATCGTATCTTGTTGCGTCGTGTATCGTCAGTGGTTAGCTAAAGACACGTATTTCGTGCTTTTTAGGTATCGAATGTGTCTTCTCTAAGTAATCAAAGTACCGGTTGCACTGTAACAAGACCCGTGACAACTTCAACTTGGCCTGATTTGCAGGAAACGTCTGTTCAATACAATCGGCAAAATCCGGGTGCAGTGAACGAACGGCCGCATACCATTTCCTCTGGTAAGCAGTATTTAAATGTATAATTTAAATGTATAACGCGTCACACACACATGGACGAGCATGAGTGCGATCTTGATTCGTCATACTTATCCAAGGTGTCTACTCCCTGAAAAAACCGGGGTTTGTCAGGGATTTTTTTTACATTGAAAAATCCGGGAATTTTCAAGAAATTTTATTGAAACTCAGGAAATTTTTTCAAAAATTGTGTCTGATAATTTTATTGACGATCTCTTTTTAGTATCAAGGTCTTGTAAGTTTCATAGAAAATTGTTCAATTTTTTAATTTTATAGATATAGTGATATATTTCACTTTGAAATTATCCAAATTAATTTTACGATTAATAAATCAGTATTAAATGCTAGAAAAACTGCATTCTTGATAACTTTCTTTATAATCGTATGAATAGAAAACATTAAAAAGTGCGTATAATAAGGAAACTTATTTTAAAAAGTTGCATCTACAAATTTTCTTATTTTATCTGGGATTTTTAATGAAAATATCTGGAAGATCAGAGAATTCTCAGGGAATTTTTTTACAAGATTTGAGTAGACACCCTGTTATTTTTATTTTTTTTTTTTACCGATTCTAGCATACGAAAAGGGCCATCAGAGACCCGCGCTCAGCGTCTACACATTCCAAGCACCGGATCGCGACGGTAGCAGTTGCTGCCACAGCCAGCCCGCCTCTCCGGTTTCTTCTTCCTCGTCGTGTTCTTCCTCGAATCAACTGTCTAGGGTACAACTTCGTAGAAATAACGGCGGCACTCGTCCGCCTATACCGAATAGATGTTCTAGTCTGGAACGGCCGACGATCCCGGTGAAGAACGAGCCGCCCGGAAGTCCACGAGGGAAGCCCAAGTTACCTCTTCCGGCTCATTTGGCGAAAGGTTCGTACAACAATTCATATATATTGCTACGTAAATTATGTGATGTTAAGAGAGATCTAACAATCTCATTATGATACAGAATTGGCGACTCATCAGCTCCAACAGCCGATGTACGTAAATATGCACGAGTTGGCGAATCTAGCTGCCAGTCGTGCTCAGGAAATGCAGTTTCCGCTGCCTCCTCCTCCGGCATCGTTAACGACACCAAGCACCGATAAGGTATTGAAACAAGAGCGACAAGAGAGTAGATAGGACATTTTAAAACAAATGTTTCGAAAGAAAGAAGAAAATTTTCTTTGCATTTATTCACATGACTCATTGCTTGGTCGAATCGTGCAGACCGAAGCTCCGGAAAAAGATGCTGGTAGTCAAACGTCCGAGTCCAGCTTGGAGTCCAGCAGCGGATACGGAAGCCAAAATACTTTGCCGCATTCGCATTCGCTTCACAATCAAAACGAGAACACGTGGAACGTACCTGGCGTGGCTGCGACCATGTTAAAGACACGCAGAGGATCGGCGCAGCAGGTGATCAGACCACCGCCGCCGACGAGACACACATCTACCGTCATCATCGTCCCTCCCACGTCATCCGTCAATGAGGATCGCAGCGAAAATGTTTGCGACGAGGTGGAGAATCTTCCTCCACCGCCTGCATTCCTTCTAGAAGGCTCTTCGCCCACAGCCAGTCCTACACCTCAGAGGTAAAAGAATCAATGTAGTTCTAATCTTAAATAAATTTTTCTATTTGAAGGTGTTTAATGTTACAGTGATTCTCAAAATAATCTCCTTTCCACTTTTAAGTTTAAATTGTAAAAATTAACTTTGTAAGAAGAGCTCTGGATTCTTGAGACCGCGGCTTTTTTTAACCATCTGTTTTTTTTTTTTTTTCCCCCTTTAGATCCATCTCGGTTTCTGAAACGGTGAGGACTTTGACCGAGCTGCGTCATACCCCGGCCAGTCCCTCGCTCTTACGGAAGGCTACCTTGCAGCAACAGGCGCATAATAATCCTTCGAGCATCGTTCAACATAACGCCGTGCTACAGATAACTCGTTCATCGGTGGAACGTTCCTGCTCCGCCGTCCGTTCGACGTCCCAAGAACGTGGATCTGTCGGCGCACAAACAACTGGTAGTCCAGCCAGTGGGAGTCCTATCGTTCAGCAGGCAAGCCAAGCCCAAGGACAGGGACCCGGTGGCGTAGGTCAGGGTTTCATGGCGGTGCTCAATGCTAAGCTCATTGGTACGATGAGCGGCGGCAATGCCGCGGCAGGCGTGAACGCCAGCGGCAGCCCTAAATCTCTCAGGAAGCAGTCAATTACGGAACAGCAGCAGCAACAGCAATCCAACAAAAACGCGAAAACGACGGCTCCCGGTTTCCTTGAGACACTGAACGCTAAACTGGCTCACCAACAGCAGGTCCTGCAGCAGGCGGGGAACAACGGGGCGAGTAGATCAGCGAGCGTCAGGCGCATCATGGGCAATCGTGTGCCTATCATGGACCCGGTGCAAGTGAGGGACTCCCTTATGGATCAGATCAGACGAGGCACTTCGCTGAGGAAAACCAGCGGCCCTATCAACGATCGTTCGGCGCCCAAAATCTACTGAATAGTCCAGCACTGAGTAAGTTTGTAATATCGCATTGCTTTACGTTGAATTCCACGAGCAGCGTTATTCTCTCTTTCGGATGTAATTAAACTCGCGAGACGGGATAAAGAATCGCGCGATAAGCGTCGGACGGAAATCAGATATCTTCCGATTCTTCGTCTACATTTTCGTGCATGATTTTCGAGTTATGTGCGCGAGTATAACAAAGCCGCCGTTACATTTATCCTCTCACTCCCTCCGATAACACGCAGGCTCAATATTAAATCGATATATGATTTCTTGTAAAATAACACACGCGTATTGAAATATTACGCGCAATTGAAGAATAATTTTAACGGATAGATTTTAATGGCGTTATATATACGATTATATTGTAGCGTATAACATATACGAAAAGGAGTGCAGCGTAGAAAGAGATTTTTATAATGTATCAATATTTATAAAAAAAAAAAAAGGAAACTGATTTGATTAGGGAATTGTGTCTCACAAGATCCATATCGATACAACGACAATACTCCAGTACAACTTGTGTCTTATAGTTGTCTATTTTTTCTGCTTGACACGAACGAGACTCACTCTCTCTCACTTGTTGCTCCATTAGTCTGCTTAGTCTGTAATTGAATATGCAATTGGGATCTTTACGCGATCTCGCGAAAATCATACATAATTTAATATCGAGCTTGTGTATTCGAGACGCGAGACTCGTCGATGCATATCGGTTTACAAATATTTTTCTCTCCCTTTCTCTTACATCACATATGTTTCGTTTTCATTTTTATATGAGAGAAGCGCGAGTCTATTTTGCTATAGTTTCCACGTTTTCTCGATTCCATGAGGTTGCTGCGGCGCGTGTTTAATCGAGATCGATGGCCGTTTCTCCGGTAGTATACTCTTTGTCATCGAGATCTTATTCTCGGTTACGAAAGAGAGAAATGGTGTATATACATATACACATACTAATAATTATACACTGTGCGGCATTTCTCTTTCAATGTCGATAAATGTTAATAAGCGTATGTGTCGCGCCTTTGCGAAGATGATTATATTTACACGATCGTCGTCGCTTGCAAGCTACATTTCTTGACGACGAGAGAAATGTCTCTCGCTTAAATTCTGAGCGAACGCTCCGAAAATGTTATCGAGTCGTATTAGACGTCATACCGTCACGTTGTTAGAGAATTTTCTTTTTTTTACATACACTTATATCTCTTCTTCGCGTTACGTTACGTCGTCGTATTATCGCCAATGTACACTGCCCGGACGTGCAAATCGAAATCATACATTCATCACTCATCTAGCGCATGATATACGGCGAATACCGATTATTACTGCCAATTACATTCATCTCCTTTCATTCCTCGCATAGCGTTAAGTTTTCAATGGTATTGTAGCGAACCGGCGCGATGAATAGTGTATAGCGAACAATAGCATATATATGTATATATATGTGTATGTATGTATATATATATATATATATATATATATATATGTTTATTTATTTCAAGAAGCATTTAACTGTATACACGGCGTGAATAAATAATAATACTTCCAGAGAGAAAATTTATCCATTTGATATTTAATAACATTAGTCCTTTTTGCGAGAATTCGAGGATACGAACGGAGAGTGGATTTGATTAAAATATCGTTTTGCTTCAGTGGTAAAAATCAACAATCTTATCAGCGTTAAATGTCAAATTGACAATATATCATCACGGATTATAGTCTCGTATTAAATAAAAAATCGTATACATACACTGTAATGAAACACTATTTAATAATGCAGCGAGAACTCGATTGAGGTGTGATTGTTAATTTCCAATAATTTAATTATAATGCGATCAAACGTTGGACAAACAAATAAAGATGCAACACATTCATCCGAGACTCGAGATACTCTCATCTCTCTTGTGTATGTGTTCATTTCTTTATTTTTATCTTGAACTGTTCAGATTGAACTGTTCAGATTGAAATGTTTAGATTGAAATCAGCGAAATCGGGAACGAGACTAGAGGTACGCGAGTATAATATTTTATAGATGTATTAAATTACCCAATTATTATGTCATTATAATCGCTGTATTTTATTTACAATTTATTTAACTCATTAATTATTCATAATTATGAATTATGTTAATGACTTTCACTGTAAAAATTGGCTGTATAAAAACGCTTTACTTTATCAGATACTCTTATAGTTTATCACTTATCGTATAATTCCACATCTTAACATGAAGTTTGTAATGTAGAGATGTTCGTAGAGGATCCTGGGACGCTATTCTGTACACGATTACTGATAGCTGTTGGTTCGATAGCCGTGTAAAGAATAAAGCCCCTGTGTAAAAAAAAAAATTACCGTCGAATTATATACAAGGTGTCCCGGAATAAACGGATCAAATTGTAACGAAAAATTATTTTGTCAAAGCAAATTCGCTATAAATTCCTTTGAATTTTAATAAAAATATGTGCACATTTTCAATTTTTATACATCTTGAAACGATTGAATTCCTTTATGAATTTTTGCTAGCGCGCAAAAGTGTGTCCCGTTAATTTTGCTTGTAGATTCTCGGCGAAATACTAGCAAAAATCAGTCAGCCGTAGGAAGATTAAAAGTTGTATTATCGTCTCGAGCAGCGCACATTTTTCGAGCGTTTATTAACTCATCCGGGAGGCCACTGTATGATTGTAATCCGTATATAGAAACCCGCTCATCTGGAACGACGTGTCGATTACTATGCGAACGTGTAGCGAACTCGTTGTCCTTGGAGCTCATCAACAGTGCTAAACTTCCAGCTAAAATATAATTAGAGTTATTAATAATCGTACAATAATATTTTAATAATAACGGTGTATATATATATATATATATATATATATATATATATATATATATATATCTCTCAATAGTACAGTCTCATTCTTAATTGTATTATTTATTATTAATTACTTACGATTATCTAAAGGCGAACAGGAACAATGAGGGTTCAAGACAAATATGACTGTCGAACGCAAGCGTTTAATCTCGTGCAACGGTTGTATATCTAACAGAAGTCTCACTTTTCGTAATCGTCTGATTGCCGCTTTCACGACGCTATTAGCCGAGCAATAAATCTCGTTGATGTTCGATGGCAATTCATCGGCGCATATAGGGCAAGACTCGTTCGAACCAATAGGTGCTGAAATTAAAAAAAAAATCTACTTGATTCTATATATCGATAATGAAGAAGATTGATTTTTAAATGAGATAATTTTTTAGAGTGAAGACATTTTAAAAAGTGGATTAAAACAAGAATGAGCTACAACATATTACGGATCTTGGTTTCTTAGAGAAGGCTAATCGAAACATTCGTCATCTCGACTTTAAGTTTTCAATCATCTCACAGTTTAATCAGTGCTTTAAATTTACGTACGCGACGTTTGCGATTGCAAGTTGATCGAATCCGCATCTACCCTTTCAGCGGATTGATTAGTCATATTTGACAGCGGGTCACCGTCAAAATTTACGATATCGGGTTTCACGGAGACCGGTACGGGCCCTTCGACACCGTCAGGAGTTGCTAATTCGTGATCGACCACAACGAAGAGCGGGTTTCCATTGAAATTCGAAAAGGGGTCTTGGCTCTGCCCGTTGAAAAACGACGCCTCCATGTTTTCCAGATCTACATTAGGCGGCCCGAGTCTGTCGAACACGGGATTCAGATTGATATCCGGTTCGTCCGGTGTTTGACCGCTACCAATTTCCGCTCGCGGTACTATAAAACAGAGCCGTGTGTGGGAATAATTTATCTAAAAAATTATACTCTATCGTTCTTGTATCCGGATATAAATTACCTATCAGCTCTACAGTTCCGTTTTGAATTCCGTCCGGAATTTCGGCCGCTTTTTCGATCGTCTCGTCCTCCTTTTTCGTGTTCTTCGCGATATCCTTATCAAGTTTCTCCACCTCCACCGGCACCGGATTAGGAATCTCCGCTTCTTCGCTTGGAGTGGCACTGCTGCAGGTTTGCGCAAAGCTGTAGTTCTGAAAAGAAAAATATGAAATTTACGAACCTGTTATACATTTAACGATTACAGGGTGTCTACTTCCTGGGAAAACCGGGGATTGTTTTTTTATCTTGAAAAATCCGGGAATTCTCATGGAATTTTATTGAGACTCAGAGAATTTTTTCAAAATAAATTAGTACTCCGTTTATAATAAATTATTTTTTGTTTTATATTTTTATTTTATATTTTGCATATATCTTTAGCGTTTAGATATAGTGATATATTGCACTTTGTTATTGTCCAAATTAATTTATTATTAATAAATCAATATTAAATGCTAGAAAAATTGCATTCTTGGTAACTTTCGTTGTAATCGTATAAATAGAAAACATTAGAAAGTGCATACAACAAAGAAACCTATTTTAAAAAGTTGCATCTACAAATTTTCTTATTTTACCTGGAATTTTAAATGAAAATACCTGGAAGATCAGGGAATTTTTTTACAAGATTTAAGTAGACACTCTGAATTATGAAGCAATGTACTTGTATATAAACTCTTACGCTATATATCGTCAACTCCTGTTGGTAGTAATCGTAAAGTTTCGCATTTGCCGGCTCGAGTCGGTCGACAACATTTTCTCTAGTCACCATAAACGATATACAGGTTTTCTGATTGATTAGCTTATCGAAGTAAATGGTAACGATATCGCGATCCTCCTCGAAACGTTTCACTTCTGCAAACATTCGCGCGTTGGCGATAAATCGACAAGTCAGCAATAAATTTCATTTTAGCATATCAAAATGTATATCAATGACTGTGACATGGTAATCCTACAATTGTGACTCTATAAATATTTTCTTTTATGAAATATGATCGCGCGTTGTAAAATAAAACTAAAAATGATGACGATTTATTTAATATAAAGAGAGTTCAAGATTTAATGAGCTACTTTTTCTTAAATTCTTTTTGATCGGTTCGGAGTCAGCTTTCTCGGAAAAGATTGCGATGTTCAATTTATGATGTTACAATTATTTCGAGATTGATCTTAATATATTTTCTTGCATTTACTTGTGGCCGGATCCTCCAAGAGAGAATGAAGACTCGTACGATCCGGGACGTATCCGCTTATCATGCCGATCTCTAATACTGCCATGTTACTTTCCCCATCTGCCATTTTGTATCGCGTGCAGACTGTTATCTTTTGCATCGAGCATTCGTCCACCCACGTCGCGGAAGCAGCATTGACCGAGAGATCAAAGGCTTCGGAGCCGGTCGCACGCGCAACGCTGTACTTTAGATTGCTCTGAAACAAGGTTTAAGATTGTTACTATAAATTTCCGATCTAATGCGTGACGAAGACCTAACTAATTGTAATAAATGTAAAGCTATACCTGTACTAAGACGCAGCCTTCACCCTCAGCGAAGATCTCGACTATTGTTGGTATCACGGGCAGCCGAATCTGGGTGAGGACCATACGATTGTCGTTATGCATTCTGTATAACTGGTCCACCTCGCTGCCGGTCACCAGCACCGAGAGATCGGTGTTATCGTTCGACATCGCGGCGGCGTACTTTGTGAGAGCCTCCAGGCCGAGCACGGTGTCCTGCGTGGACGTGAAACCACCCTCCGCGTTTCGTTGCTTCGACATCCAACGGACCGCCTTCAGCGCCTCGACCATATTCGTCTCGCCCCCTAATTTTACCAACGACAGCACGGCGTACGCCGTCATTTCGATGCTCAATCCTAACGAGGGCTTGTCCTCCCACCAAAGGAGATCCTAACAAAGTGAGATTTCAATTGCGATTACGATTTCGAACTTCGATTATAGACCCGTTTCCTGTAAAGTTAACTTTCATACATTATTCCGGGTCGCACGTTCCATCAACAGTTTCATGCTGTTGTTCACTTTCGGATGTTCCAACAACGTTAAAGCATAGGTGAATAGAGCTGCCGTGTACGTCGTACCGCCGCCATCCTCCATTCCTTTCTCCAGACAATGTAGCGCGTTGTTGATGAGCGAGTCCGTTAACGGCACGCCCGATTCCAAGAGAGAGATCAGTATGTACGCCGTTAACGCCGAGGAGGAGTTGTCGTCGTCTTGCAAACCGCCCTGAGAACGCATTTAAGAGTTTACAAGGTGTTCCTTGTTCTTCGGAATGCGCGGAAAGATCGAGCGTTGCGTCTTACCTTCATATCTTTGTGGAATACTCTGCCGATCATGGGAAAGCAGCCATTCTCCAATTGCTTCTTCAGCATCCACTTTACGGAAATTTTAAGATCTCGCTCGTCGATATGAATTATACTCTTTGCCTGAGCGAAGGATTTTATTACGAACGCGGTGAGCCAAATCGAGCTACCGTCCTCCGAGGCGGAACCCTGTCTTGGACCGAACGCCGAGTACGAGCCATCCGGGTGTCTGTATATCAACTCGCGCTGGTATCCTGTATCGCGAGATCAAAACTTATTCAATGTACAATCACGCACATTTTATAAGATCAGTAGAGATGGGATCAAGTTCAATATGTATTGAAAGATCTGAGTCGAATTCAATAATCAAGTTTTATTTTCTACGACTCGAATAGTGCTCATAAGAAATAATATTTCTATAAAATTCGAACCTACTTGTAAGACACTTAATCCCATCACTGAAGATCAGATAAAAATCGAGCGAATTGTACCTTTCTCCATATTCCTGACTGCTTTTGCTCTCAGCTCTGGATTCTCCACCCCGGTTGTATCCAGATAGCCAATCACGTGTATGTTGGGAACAAAGAGGATCATATTTTGTTCACCGCAGCCCATCGGCAAACGAACGAGATTGTCCAGATTCTCGAGGGCTGGACCCAAGATATCTCCTATTATAGACACGTATCCTCTTGCGCTTTCGGGCACCAAATCATCGGGTAAATCGAGATTCCAAGTAATGGTGGAATCATCGGTAAAATCTTTCGGACAGATGAATGCCGATTTGGTCGTCTCTGCGGGAAAGCCTTCCGGTAACACGAGTATCGGCTTTACAATCACGTCTCTGAAGAAATATGAAATAAGAAATGATTGTTAAATATTAGATGCATGATGATTTGACCGATCAAGAAATGTTGACCAAAATTAAATCTTGTTTCAATAAAATATTAGAAATATTTTTAATATTCAAATGATCCAAAGTTCCATTTTGTCAAATTTACACTTGTATTTGAATAAAATATTATAAAATAAATAAATTCGAAATTAAATAAATAAATTAGAAGATAAATAAATTAGAAATTATATAAATATTTTTCTTATACACTTGCAATCATTCATCTGTGTAATTATATGTACTTACAGAATCGTTAAATATTAATAAGTGCAAATAGAGGAGCTTTTGCTCGAAATGATTCATTTACCGTGTATACAGAAGTACTTCCGGACCACACGGTTCGGCGTAATCCGAGTCAACCGAAGCGGAAACCGTGATGTTGACGTCGCCGAGAACTCGCGGTCTGAGAATATATTCGTGCACCACACTGTCTCGCGGTTTCACGCAGAAGGAAGCGACCGCGTGCGACAGATGCAAGTCTAGTCCCGTTGCATCTTCCAACTTGATCTTCACCTGCAAATATCAATCGTATCATTCGACGGCGCGAACAAAAGTGGCTCGAGAACTTACCGGTAAACTGTGTTGCATGTAATTAAACAAGGACACTTTCATGTGTAACATTTCTCCGCGTTTCACGCTATACGGTAAGCTGTAATCGAGGAAGAACGGTTGAAATCCCGTGATGGTCGTCGGCGGCGCTATCCCGAGACCGTGCGTAGACGAGATACACGTGGTGTATCCGACCCAATCAGTGATGGTATGAGGCAGAGTACGTTCTATAGTCACTTTGCCCTCTTTTCTGTAAAAAAAAAAAAGAAGGGGAATGTCCAGTGGATATTTTGCAATATCAAGATATAAATAAATTGAAGGTTTTTATACGCACCCAGTTGGCACCAATTCCCAGAGCCACGTTTCCGGAAAGTAAGATCTAAGAGTCGCAGGTTGATCGGGTACTTGATCCACGTATGCCTGTTCGGGGCCTACGTTTAATAATGGATACGCCATGGGCAATGTCTTCGCGGCGACTTTAAACATTCCTATCGAGATAATAGTATTATATATCAGTATGTTAAATATAATTTAAAATTTAAAGAAAGAGATTGGAAAAAAATTATGATCGATTAGTTTCATTCTGTAATGTGATTTAAAAAACAACACACCAGTTTCCGATTCCAGAACCGAAGCTGATCGGAAAACGTTTGTGAACGGCCCTGAATTCCTGAATCTGTCCCTGTCAAGTTGAGGGCAAGGTCGCGTCTCGAGTATTAGATCGCTCATCACGATAGCTCCGAAATCCTGAAATATCGGGATATAGAATCCAACGAACGCGATAATTATCTTCCTCGCGCAATCTTAAAATTATTTATGTACGCTTACATCGAACGCTTGCGTAGCGTCCACATAATTCGTGAGTCCGCTGTACGATATCATGGTGCCCCTCTTCCTTCTACGCCATCCGGGAGGGGAGGGGAATCCCCATCGGGATTCCAGGGCGGGCATCGGTAAATGATCGATTTCCTCAATATTCGTCTCCTGCTGCGTTGTCACTGTGAGAAATTTACGCGTTTGGTCAATCAACCTAATCATTTCACTTTACGCGATAACTTTACATTCAGGCTTTTAAGAGATGCGATGGAAAAGACACGTTAAAAAGAAAAGAAAGGGTTTATATTTGATTATCCAATATCGCCGACATCTTGTGTTTACCTTTGCATTGAGTCCATTGCCAGATGGGTCGCAGTTCTGGCTCGATGTAGAATCTCTTCAGCTGCTCGAAGATCTGATCAGAGTCAATCAAGTTCGCTTTGGATCCTACTAAGAAGCGGGTCGACTTGTCGACCGCCGAGATACCGCAGACAGACCAGGGGGCGGCCTCCACGTGATATTGGGTGGCCGTTCCCGGGGTTTGAGCGTCGGTGTGCCAGGCGGATTTCACCTTATTCTCGAAGCAGTGTCCCACCTTGATGGAGTATGTGGTGGCGACGATCTCGCCGTCCGGACGAACGTAGTAGAGCAACAATTCGGAGACAGGTGCCATGGACGGGGTGATCTTGACGCTGAGAGGGAATCTTGAAAGATAAAGAACCTGCTGTGATATCTATGTATGTGTGATCCTAATTTCACTAACAGAGTATATAATTCCATCTCCAAGACAGAGTTCAACGCGTAGAAAAATCTTTGAAAATCCATTAGTAAAAAATATCCATAGTATAATATTTCATCCCGTGTGAGATATTACCTGTGAACGATGGTGCCCTGATTGGTCTTGTTTCCCGGTGTCTCGACAGCGCCGAATAAGTTCCGGAATTCCGAGTAATTCAGGACCGTGTCTCTGGTTGGTCGGTGCTTCACGTGGCCGTATATCAATAAGTCACCCTTGGAATTGATCGAATAATGAAAAGAAATGGACTCGTTGGTCTTACTTTTCGCCGGCACGGTATACATAACGTTGAACGAGTACTTCTCGCCGCAGATGATCGGTTGGTAACCTCGGGCTACCGCCAAGTAGCTCTCTGACGGCGAGTACCATGGATTCACGACGATATGCGCTGACGGTTGATCCATGAAAACCTAATTTACAATAGATCATAAGCGCGCGCGGCTTCTCTCATGCATATTAAATTATTTCAAAATTATACAAGTGTCTCTTTTGATTTACTCTCGGAATAAATCCTTCGCAAATTCAAATGTGTTATTGAAAAATAATGCAATAAAAACGAGACATTCTATATAGAGAGGGTCCTGAAAAGGAACTTCGAAATGCGCAACAGCTCGACGTACTCGCCAACGCGTGTCCGGCGAGTAGTATTTCGTGGGATAATCGACGCCGGTCGCGACGAAATTCAGCAGGACGATATTTCTGTGCGGCGGCGGCACGACGAAGTCGACGAAGCCGTCGGACGAGGATGTGAAGTTGCGGCATTCGACTACGACGCGGAGCCAGTCGTCTTCACCGCGCACTCGCACGCAGAGCTGAATCTTCTCGTGTGGCGCCGGAGTATTGTCGTGCCGCGAGACACGTAACTGTGCAACAGAATTATTTATCGTGTGCTTAAATAAGGAACATTTGGATTCATAAAGCAAGGATCGAAGACTGAGATTAATCTCTGTGTAGCGATTTCGTTGTAAGATTAGAAAATTATCTCGAATTTTTGTGCAGATCTTCTCACACAACAGATTGAAGGACGAGCCGCAATTATCGATTACTTTCGGACGTTTACCTTTCCGTGATACGGTAAACCCAGGGTGAAGAACTTGGGCGTGTACGGTAGAAATTCCAGTTTCAAGGCCTGATGAACAACCACGGTTCGACTGATCGTCGTCTCCACTATCCCGGTGCCGGCCTCGGTGAAGTTAGCTATGAGAACGATATTATTCGGCGCCACTTTCCATTGAGCGAGCCCGAGCACCGCGCCCGATAGTACAAACTCCGTGCAACTGTCCGGCGAGTCCAACTGTAATGATCGACTGATTGTAAACTCGTCGCGAAGTATCAAATCTTCGTATAGTATAGAATATTTTTGTTTAACTTCTATAAATATGTGGAAACAAAACGTTAACGTTAGTCGACCGACGATCAAAGAACACAGCTACTGACCTCCGTTTCATAATGTATTTCTGGGAGATTGGGTTTTCGTCTCCATATCGGTATTTCAGGCGTTGATTTTAAGAGCAGTCTACCCTTGACCGGTTTACCATAACTGTATCTGTAACATCGCGACGAAAAAGAGATGGTTTCGAACCTACAAGTACAGCCTAGATTCGTTTTTATTATACAACGAGCACCCACTTCGCGCATATGTTCCACGTAACGTTCTCCGCATCCGCGAGGATGTATCCCGGTGAAGTCACCGTCACCTGGAATCTCGGGAGAACGTATTTCTTCACCTCGAATACAGTTGTGTGGATCAGTTGCGGTTGCGATCTTGTCTTCTCTACTTTAATTTTCCAGCCACCCTGTGTAACACACGAAAAATATCCTTAGAATCTATATTCTTACAACCTAAACGCTTGTGGTTCAATCCTCGCCTTACCGGGCTTGGTTCCGGAGAGAGCGCGAACTTTAATTGTGCCATTCCGTTCTCGGTACTGACGTTGGTCCATTGCGCTACTCTTACCTCGGATGGATTTTCAATCCATACTTTTGGTATCTGGAAACCATGAACGTGTTATTATTAAATAGCAGAGAGCTTTCCTTTCCAGCTTCTATTATCTCGCATCAATCATTATATATTATACGGATAAATTTTCAAATATCTTAGTATTATGCGAAAAGACAATCAATTATTTTAATATTGATACAAACGGTTATATTTTTATTTCGTCTACTTTTAATGTATGTATCAACTTATAATTTTTTATAGACATCTATTTCTCTTGCATGATTTTTTTTCCCATTTATATGTTTCTATTTTTTGTTATTATTATAGTTATTGAAGATGATTCGAAGAGTGGGACCGAAACGTTAAATTTTTAACTAATAAACAGTGCCTAAAATTATTTAGGAGTTTTTTTACTCGCGCCTTTTTATCCCGCGTTTGGCTCTTATTAGCCCTCTTTTATATCTATTATATATTTTTAATATTATTCCGTATTTATGAATAGCGAGCGACGAACCGTTTTCTTCCACGGCTTCAGATCGTGCTTGAGTACGAGAATTCTAATGTTCACATCTTGCCCGGGTTTGTAGACTGGCTTGTCCGTCTCTACAAACGTGATGAGGGAATCGTGCTCGATATAGACCTTCTTCTCCGTTTCCACGACATAATCGGGATATTTGTCGAACTTTATCTTCAATCGCAATCGTCCGTTGAAGTATCTTGTAAAGGGTACCGCCAGCTCCAGACATGTTTCCAATCCTATAAACGAACGAGCATCTCATCCAATAAGATATACTTATATTCCCGAAAATAAAGCATTTCCGGAAACAATGCTTTTGCCGAAGGAAAAAGATGCTTAATTTTTTGACAAAGAATACCGGTCCGTACATCACTTAAGGTCATAGATTACTTGCATCGTCCCTTTGTTTACGTATATATATTTATAGAGATTCATCGAGATAAATCTTTCCGCGAGACTGCGGCTATTTAAATAAATGTAAATAAATAAACTCCGAGGCTCTTAATCGAGCCGTATACTTGTTGTTCGCCCCGTGCATAACAATACAGATGGGTTTCCCATGTGTGATTCCGGGCGATTAGTTATTTCCCCTTCGAAGAGAGAGAGAGACTCTCATTTAGCTCCCCCGCAGGAAGCGGCGACAATTTCAATTTATGATTTGTTTAAAGCGTCCGATCTCCCGAGCCGCGAGGGAAGAAGGAGGAAAGACCGGGATGGACCCGATGGTCCAGAAGCGTAGCTGGGATCTTCGCTCCGGAGGGAACGAAATCTCCGATAAAACTCCTTTCCATCCTTTGAAAATCTCCCTTCGCACACGCTGGACTTCTAACAATACAGCGTATTTCCTCTTGCTATCTCATTTTACTATTACGTTCCTTAATCGAACAGGGTACTTTCAACGATTATAATTGTCGCGTCGCGTGCGCGATAACACGCTTTAATACGCGAAAATCTTAGATATAAGAAAGAGGAGAATAAAAGTCCGAAAATACCGTAAGAAACCGAATGTGAAAATTAAAATTAAAAAATTGTAAAAAATATGATCCTTTCGATTTATTACCTACTCTAAAAAAAAATCTTTGAAGATTTTTCTTTAAAGTGGATAAATCGAGAGGATCATTTTTTACAATTTTTTATTTTAAATTAAAATAAAATTATTATATTAGTATTATATATTATTTGAAAATTAAAATAAAAATGATCCTCTCGATTTATCTATATTTAAAAAAAAAAAAAAGAAGAAACGACGATTGTCGCATGTCGATTGACCGGAGAATCTACTCGGGGAGGAGAAACGCTTGCCTGTTTCGACGACGCCGTTCGTCCTGGCCAGCACCTCGTCCTCCACACTCGTACCCGAAGACGACGACAACGACGGAGACAGCAGCTCCAGGAGAACGTGCGCCGGCGGTTCGAGATTATGCAGCGACAAACAGCCGCTCTCAGTTTCGCCGGCGAGGAATCTTTTCGGCGCGGTGAACACGTATCCTCTAAAGAAAAAAAAGAGAGAGAGCTTTCGATTAGAGATGAAACAAGAGAAGCATAACAAAGTACTACGATTTCTGAGGAAATTTTGGATTTGGAGAAATTGATTTCTTTACGACTCGCGGGGCGACTTTTCGATAATTTTAACGCATTGCTCTGTCGTTCGTAAAAAATTCCGCTAGAAAAGACACTGTCTTTAATCCTTTGAACGATCGCGTGGTATACTTTCGTAGCTACATTACAGAGTAAATAATGTCATAAATATTAATGAGGAAATTTATAACATAATTTCTGAAGTGTAAAAATTTGCAATTTAAAAAAAAAGACTTTTCCGGCAATGATAAAAATCTCACAATAAACTAAACTAACTGGGGTGTAAACCTATATACACCCCACGCGACCTTACGAGAGTCAAGAGATCCTCTCACATCTTTAATAGCGTCGCACGCTCGCCGAGTTTATCGCGGAAAAAAATTGACGCGACTGTTATCGAATTAGCGCGCGGCGAGCATTGTATTATAAGTGCTTTATAAGCTTCTTTTCGGTCGTCGCGATAAGCAGAAAGATCCGGGAGAACGTTTCTCCCGGATGTATCGCGATAACTGAGAGAAACCTACTCTGGAGATGTCGCGTTTCGCGAAAAGTAAAATAAAAAACCAACGAAGGTCCCTTTACCGATTAGCACTCGCGCCGCCTTCGCAGAACCGAATAAGGCACACGTAGAACAGGCACGTGATTACAGTTAGCTTATCCATCGTCTCGCGGATGATTAGCACTATCGTGCCCTCGTAATTTCGAAAAAGATCTCAGCCGATCGTCGCGAGCATATTAATAACGCATTCTCCGAGTTCTCTCTCTCTCTTTCTTCTTATTCTTCTTTTTCTCGCTTATCGCGCGGCACTGAAGGAATAACAGCTGACTGAGAGGCCGCGGGTCGACTGAGAGCGCGATATTCGTACCGGCTACTCTTATTTATTAACCCCTTGGATTCGCGCAAGGAGGTAGGAGAGGGATTCAATCGCGAGAACTGCGTCGCGTCGATCGTGTGCGACGCTCGCAGTATCCTTTTTTACGTCGTAGGCTCCAATTGCTTTCCCGGAATTGTTTATTGACGATCGTCGCGATCGAGGAGTGTGTTATCTTACGTAATTTTTTTCCATCATCTCTTTCCTTTCAACCCTCCGCTAGCGGATTTTCCCATAGCCACCCTCCGGAAATTGTTCCCTTAGACATGGGCTTCCAAAAATGCTACTAAGAAATAAATAAATATATCTCAGAAAATCCATGGGAATAATATTTTTTTTTTCAACGATATTTCTGAAAAATATCTCACCGCGATCCGGGATTTCCAATCGGTGGATAATCAGCCATTATTCTTGTAATTAATTGACCGCTTATCCGGGGATAATACATATATAAGGATAAGCCAGGATATCGAACGTAAAGATGTATCCTCCATCCTTTTGGGATCGTGTTTCATTATATTATGTCCGACAATCGTACTTGGAGAATGTGCGTACTTATGACGGGTTTCGTTGCAAATATATTCTAAATTTTCCAATGATTCAACAGTTCTCGTAATTGCGATAACCCTCATGATATCATGCTGCAGGTTATCGTCCGCGTGTTTGCGTGTCATCTCTCTCGGTTTCTGTATAGGTTCGGTCGCTTTGTCGAGAAGCAAGAGGCGGAAGTTGTAGAGATGCGCCTATAAACGCTCATTTTAGAAACGGGAAAAATCGATTCCAGGTAATTTGTCATTAAGAGAGTTGATGATTAATGATGCTTAATGATTTCAAAGAAATATATATATATTCTACATACGGAAAAAAATAAAGGAATTATAAAATTGCGAGAGATGTATTACGTACGTTGATTCGTTTTATCAATTCGGTTAAACCTTATTTACCGACCTATCGTTGGTAGAATTTTTAAGTGCAACGTTATCGACCGTCGATTCACTTATTGAGCAAATAAATTTTATCGATCGTCGGTTATGTAGGGATCGATTTGTCCGATTCGGGTATCCGCGTCGATAAATCGCGGTTACAGAAATACATCCTAACCTTATATCTAATCCTACGTAATCAAATTAATCAGAATCGAGATAACAGTTTCTGTCACGCTTTCTAAACTCTGTTTCTTCCTCCTTTTTCCTTCGATAAATCTGTCTCTCTTTAAATGCAGAAAGTGAGGCAAACAGACGTCAGACAAGAGATTAATTGTACTTTTACAATGAAAGAAGCGTGTCTCCGTCCTTGGTTAGAGAAGGGAAAGAAAAAAGAAACCGCGATTGTACGCAATTGTACGAGCGTAGAAAGTTCAGTTAAAGACGTAGAGCGTTCAGAGAGCAAGACAAAATTTTATATATAAGCTTAATTATCTTTTTTAATTTTTCCGACGAATATACGGAATTTTACGTCGATACGTCGAAAGTGCGGATAACGCGAACTGTCACATTCCGAGTGACGTCACCAAGGAAGCGTGTGCGTATAGGAGATTGATCGAGAACGCGGGCTATCAATTGTCAAGTAGGGTCGAGTGAACAGACGGTGAGAGCTGTTTGTCGATGTCAAGGAAAAGCGTACGAACGACATGTCTTTCCTTCGTGGCTCCGCCAACTACGTCTGGTGCACCACCAGTGTCCTTGGCAAGGGCGCGACCGGCGCGGTGTTCCAGGGCGTCAACAAGAACAACGGGGAACCCGTCGCGGTCAAGACCTTCAATCAGCTGAGCCACATGCGGCCGCACGACGTACAGGTGAGGGAGTTCGAGGTCCTGAAAAAGGTCAAACACGAGAACATCGTCAAACTGTTGGCGATCGAGGAGGAGCAGGATGGCAGAGGTAAGGTGATCGTCATGGAGCTCTGCACCGGCGGTAGTCTCTTCAATATCCTGGACGATCCCGAGAATACTTACGGCCTCGCGGAGAGCGAGTTTCTGCTGGTGTTGGAACACCTGTCAGCCGGTATGAAGCACCTGCGCGACAACAATCTGGTTCACAGAGACCTGAAGCCAGGTGAGAGAGAGAGGTCGAGAGACACGCTAAATTTATGTGTAAATATATATCACGTTTTATAATTCGAATCTTTATTTCTTTTTGCGCAGGTAATATAATGAAGTTCATTGCCGATGACGGTAGTACGATATACAAGCTCACCGATTTCGGAGCCGCTCGAGAATTGCAGGAAGATCAGCAGTTTGTTTCTCTGTACGGAACCGAGGAATATCTACATCCGGATATGTACGAGCGCGCAGTCTTGCGGAAACCCGTTGGCAAAACGTTCGGCGCGACTGTGGATCTATGGTCCATAGGTGTGACTCTCTATCACGTCGCGACGGGAAACTTGCCGTTCAGACCGTTCGGCGGGCGCAGGAACAAGGAGACCATGTTCTACATCACGACGAAGAAGGCGTCGGGCGTGATATCCGGACTGCAAACTTCGGAAAACGGGCCGATCGAGTGGAGCAGAGAATTGCCGCAGACCTGCCAGTTGAGCGCGGGTCTGAAGAGAATAGTGACTCCATTGCTGGCCGGCTTGCTCGAGGTGGATCAGCAAAGGATATGGAGCTTCGATCGTTTCTTCTGCGAAGTCACGGACACGCTCTGCCGAAAACCTGTTCACATATTCAACGTTCATCGAGCCGGTCTGATCAAGGTCTTCTTACATCCGGAAGAGAAGCTGATCGCTCTGCAGATACACGTTCAGGATCAGACCGAGATCATGCCTCACGCGCAGATCCTTCTTCTCGGGGAGACGCCTCTCACGTGTCTCGTTGAGGAGTCTACGCCTGGCAAAGGGTATCCCGACACCAGCAACGACAAACCGTTGATGCTCTTCTCGCGAGAGAACAACAACGTCGTGCTGCCGACGGAGACCGAGCTGCCCAAGTTTCCCGTCTTCGCGAGTCTCGTTTCCGTGGAGAACGACGCGAGCCAGGCCAAGGTCGCATGCTCCGTCGGCCACGTCTGCAAACGTAGAATCGACAAATTGGCATTGTGCAGTAAACTGTCGCGAGATGCCATAGAGGCGTTCAGCGGACTCCTGTCTACCGAACTCACCCGAGTATTGGGAAAGTGTCATCATTCTAAGGAGTTTACGAAAGCAATGGAGGATACCATATTAGCGATCGAAAGGAGCGAGACTTTTGCCAGGCATGTCTTTCGAAAATTTGGAGGTGGCGGTCAAACTGCGGTAGATGTGAAAAACTGGCGGAAAGAGTTGGACGCAAAGAGCAAAGAGCTCACCACCGAACTGACTCCAGCGATAGTGCAGCTTCATCAAAGGTAAATTATTTCAAATGACAATGTAAAACATCAGGGTGTCTACGCAAATCTTGTAAAAAAATTCCCTGATCTGCCAGGTATTTTCACTTAAAATTCCGGATAAAATAAGAAAATTTGTAGATGCAGCTTTTTAAAATAAGTTTCTTTTTTGTATACGCTTTCTAATGTTTTCTATTCATACGATTACTAAGAATGCAGTTTTTCTAGCATTTAATATTGGTTTATTAATTGTAAAATTAATTTGGATAATTTCAAAGTGGAATATATCACTTTATCTAAACGCTAAAGATATATGCAAAAATATAAAATAAAAATATTAAAAAAAATAATTTATTATAAATGTTTTAAGGAGTACTAATTTATTTAAATATTATTAAAAAATTGAATAATTTTTTACGAAGCGTATATAAAACTTTGACACTAAAAAGAGATCGTCAATAAAATTATCAGACACAATTTTTGAAAAAATTCCCTGAGTTTCAATAAAATTCTATGAGAATTTCCAGATTTTCAAGATAAAAAAATCTCTGACAATCCCCGGTTTTTCCAGGGAGTAGACACCCTGTTAATGAAGAGCACAATGAAAGAGAAATATAATTAGTGTAAATATTATATAATTGCAGATACGTGAAGGAGGGTAGTTTACGTGGAGAATGGGACAATAGTACTCGTGGCTTGTGGTGTCCGTGGATGACGAAAGCGAGCCAGAGGGCAGCGACATTAGTCGATCGCTTGAGAGATGGATGGCAACACTTGCTGAGAGACAGGGCTACTCGTAGCCTCACTTACAACGACGAACAGTTTCACGTTCTTGAACGTATAAAGGTATACAAGTTGTTATGTTGAATTTCCTTGATCCGTTAGTGCAGCGATATTGGATGACAAAGAGTTAGAAAGGAGAGGAGAGAAATCGCGCGAATAATCTCTTGCAATTGTCGATCTGATTGAAACGCTAATCTTCCTCGGTCACAAACAGGTCACGGAAACGGGACGTCGATTGAAAGCGCTTCTCGAGACGGAATGTACACCGGCTATGACGCAGCGTTCCGAATGCGTCGCAGATTGGTACAAAATGGCACAAACGGTGTTCCTGCAAACTCAGATATTAGACAAGGACATAGACGTTTACGAACACGCATTGGAATCGTTCTCCTATCGTTTATCGCAGGAAAGCAAAGAGCGTAACGAGAATCTTTTGCACTCGTTGGATAGGCTGCCCGGAAAATTGAAAACAATCGAGAAAACTAACGTGCCGGCACAAGAGAGTACCAAGAAATGGCGCAATATCTGTGATGCGCAAGAACAAATTACGATGCTCCTTTATGAAAATGGTCTGTTCATAGATCAGGTTGACAATTTGTCATTGATTGATAGAGTGGAAGATATAGGCGATTCGCAATATGAACTTTAATATGTGCAATTTTGTCATTTCTCTATCAATCAATCCGACAATATATTTATGAGATGAAGACTGAAAATTAGAGTGTATATATTAACAGAATCTGAAATATATGTATACTAGTGCTGTATAGATTTTGCTAAGGTAAATGAAGATAATGTTCGTAATTTTTATTCCTTCGAACAAATAAATTATTATTTTATTTTAAGATCAACATACGATCGTTTATTTTCAACGAGTTCAACGATTGCATTTTAATAAATAATAATTATGTCTTTATAACAAAGCCAAACATAGGCGAGTGTATAATAGTTTTACGTCGTTATGCAGTAAAAAAGTTTACTATTATTAAATTTATTAAATTTTAATTTTAGTATTTTAAATGTATCTGTTTATACGCTGTACGTACGAATATTCACATGTCTATGTGACTAGTATTCCTCTCAACTAAAGAATTCAGTCTTTGTTTGCGCTTTTGCTCCTTGTGCTGTTCCTGAACTTTATGGAAATGTTTCAATAGTTCGCTGAAATCAAACGGGCAATAAGCATCCGTTTTCTCCTGCGACTTTTCGTCTTTATTAGATATCGGTTTTGTAGCTGGAGGTATCGCCGCTAAACGACGTTGTAAGGTAGCGTAAGCTTCGCTCTGCGGCAGAATCATCAGCAAACCGTACAACGCGTATATCAGAGCATCATTCTTCTCCCATTCCAATAGTTGCAGCCTCAGATCTTAAACGAGAAAAAAAAATATAAAATACACTTTTTATACTACATTATTAAAATATAAAATACACTTTTTATAATACATTATAGTAACATATTACATACTTACAAGTGAATATCGGTGATTCTATTAGCTGCACTAATTTGTCTATCTCTGTTAGAAACTCCACTGTAACTTCTATATTTTCGCTGATACATAAAAATGTTGTGTTAAGGTTTTAAAGAAATAATAATGAAAAAAATTGATTGAATGAAAGAGAATAGATTAAAGGATACAAAGATCGAATGATGTTGCAAGCATGTCGGTAATGTTGAGACAGCAGACACAGGGCCACCGTCGCGACCGGATTGTGACACCAGGACACATACAGACATTCGAATAACGCGCAACTGTCCTAAAAATATTAATATTCCAGAAAATCGTATTCGATAAAATCGAAAATTCATGTTTAACGATTTATTAATAAAGTCTTGCAAGGAAGTTGAATGATAATATGAGAAACTTACTGAAGAATCTAAATGCCTGAGTTTGTTGCGCAAGTCGAATAATTCGGAACTGGTTAACAGGATAACGTTCAAGGTTTGTATCATTGTACAAGCAAAGCTTAAATTTTGTTCTTCCAATAGAATCTTCGCCAGTGTTTTGTATATATCTTCTGCGCTCAAAAGAACGCATAGCTCTCTTATAATGAAAGCGCCCCGTTCTTCCAATAAATGTCTGTCGGTCGAGAAGAGCCTCAATAAATTGACTATAAATTTGGTGAAATACTTATTCTGCACTTTTGTGTCTGGATCGGTCGTTACCGCCTCTGGAGATTTCGAACTGATAATCTCTGCCATTACCACTAAAGTTTGTTGCACTACCTCATCCGAAGAATCGCTCAGGGATTTCATTAATATAGGAAACAAGTCCTCGATATGATTAAACATTTTATGTGGAATGTTTATGAACAAATGATGTATCCATTTTAAAACCGCAACCTTGGTTTGAACCGACAGATACAATAAGTGCTTTGTAAGTACTTCCACGACACTGGGGAGATCTAAGCTTTCAGCCAAAGAACAATTTTGCATCGTATCTGAAAGCAAAGAGAATTCTATTATCATCACATATATACAACATAGACTAAGGTTGTTATGGACATTTAATCCTTTCTCTTTTAAACTCTGAAGTAATTTAAATTCGATTTACTTCCGATTTTAAATAATCTTTGTAGCAATTCAAAACACTCGCAAACAAATGATTTATGAATATGCTATTTGGTTTATTGTAAACAAATTGTAAGCGATATTAAACTGGAATTACCGTTTTTCTCTTTCGTAGAACGTATATTGTCTTTCTCCTTCTTACTTGTAATCTCCGTATTTTCCATAATTATCAACTTCATTAAATTCGCATTTACTTGCATTGATGTTTCTTTAGTATTCTTCCGTGTATCACCATCGTAGGCCAAGCATGGCAAAACCGCCACGAGAATGCCGGACATGTACGGGAGCATGAGAGGACCGGACAAATTCACGAACTCCTTTATCCACGTGATGGCGGTCAATTGAAGTAGCTCATCGTTACTCTGAGCGTGCGTAATCAGTATATTTATCATGGCCGGAAAATCCATCCGCGCGGGATTGGCTTTTATGCTACGTAAGAATTCACCGAGAACCGTATCCGTGACTTTCTTGATCTCCGGCGTCGGGTCCTCCAATATCTTGAATAGTCCGTCAAGTATCTCGGGTAGAAATATAATAAAGTCCATATTAGGTACCGCATCCAGCACAGACACCCACGATATTACAAATTGTCTGCCGAATGGATTTTTCGTATAGATACGCTCGCGCAATAGAGGCATGAATCCAACCAAATCGAAGAGGCCGCTCTCCGTTACGATATCCTAAAAGACAGTATCACATATACAAGATATAGAAACTTATTTGCGTTCTTAATGATACAAATTAATGATAATCAGTTACCTTCATCAGTCTATCGAGTAGCTCGGTAGCGTTCTTTATACTCTGCTCGGAATCGCAGGCCAATTTACTGAGAGCTGCAAAGATATCCGTAAACTGAGGCAGCACCGCGCCTCTTGCCACTTTCACCACGTTGTACAGGCTCTCGCAGGCATAATACCTGACTCTCAGGTCGGCGTCGCAGAAGCACGCCAGGATCGGATGGATCAGATCCTCTATATACTGACCCGTATCCTTCCCAAGACCGACCGCGATCGCCGCGAGACCTATTAAGCCGCCCTTGCGCGTGTGCGAATTCTGCGAAGTGGCGAAGT
This sequence comes from Lasius platythorax, assembly GCA_963971435.1. Lineage (NCBI taxonomy): Eukaryota > Metazoa > Arthropoda > Insecta > Hymenoptera > Formicidae > Lasius > Lasius platythorax. The sequence continues at coordinate 13,752,823 of OZ020537.1, forward strand.
CCTGTCCGAGGACCTTCAGCAATCTCTTGATCTGCACGGTGTTGTTGTGAGCTGCGAATTCCTTCACCATCCTGAAGGAATGAAAGGAATTATCAGATTTGTGAAATGATAATATTTATAATATATATAATATTTAATATTTATTTTAATGATAATATTTAATACATATGTATAATAATGATAGTGATTTAATCGCGCACGTTGATAACTAGATTCGATTACTTCGAAATATGAAATATTATTTCTTATATTCGAATCCTAGAAAATGAAACTTGATTTATTGGACTCGACTCGGATTTTTAAATACATATTGAACTTGATCCCATCTCTATTGATAACCTTACTTCTCTATCTCTACAGCGGCTGGCTTTCGTTTCTCGTACAACTTGTCATTGAGAGAACGAACGCACGCCGCGCTCAGGGGCGCGTAATCCCTCTCGGACAACATCTTCGGTGATTTCTGTTCCAATATCTGTTTCCAGAATTCGGTGATAATAATCGCGACAATGTCAAAACATGTCAAAATATCGAAACTTGAACGCGTGTGCGAGGTTATGTTCGAAAATCTACCCTATTCGTGAGTAGATTGACGTTTGATTGGCCAATCAGGATAAAGGAAGCAAAGATTTCTTTATTCCGATTGGTCGATCAAACTACTACTTCGAGTGTATTTTTTCAACGCAATCGCAGGGACAAGTAGCAGAAGACGGAGTCGAGAGCGCTTGACAAATGTCAAACGTAGTATTATTATCCGATGAAACGAGTTTCTGTGAATTATCGATAAGATTTCGATTTTTAATTTGTTAAAATTGAATTTGTACATGTATTGTCTTGACATGTATATTTATCTTTTTTATATACATTTTTTATTTCATTTCACGAATTGTTTTTACAAGCTTTGTAAAAATCTACATGTCCGTTCGTAAACAGATTGTCGATATCGACAATATTAAGATATTCCTTGAGTTTAGAACTCATGCTATAATGTAACGATGCTTTTTTAACAGTAATCTTCTCTGGAATAGGTATGGTAGGCTTGAATGCTACACCAGCAGGGTCATATTCCGTGTAAAGCTCTTCCGGTGTTCTAAAATTAATAAAATAATTAAACACTATGGGGAAAATGCAAAAATCCAACTTAACTACTTCACGATTGGTTTACGATAAAGTCATGTATGATTTTTCCACATCTATGGATTGTTAGGCAAAATTGGTACTCACAATTTCGCAATTTCGATAGCCAAACTGCCTTCACCGCTCGCAGGCACCACATGCGCTATATTTCTAGCAAGCTGCCGTACTACACTGTGATAGTGACGCTGTAACACGTTATCATATTGTATACCTCATTCAATCTGTTTCAGTAAACATAAAAAAAAAAGTATTGTATTAAAGATGCATGTACCTGTAGAGCAACGAGCTCGTACAATGCAGCACAATGCGCGTTGCAATGGTCGGGTTCTTCGACTTCGATTTGATAATGACCGTCTCCGAGGCAGTCAGTGTCCAGTAAAATGTGTGCCGCTTTTCCAAATTGCATGACTTGCTTTATAATACCGAGAGTCGCCAACGTTGCATTATGTTGTGACTGCAAAGCCAGCACGCTTATTTTCTTCACAAACGCTGTCAGACGCGTCTGCGAAATCCTTTTCCGCTGATGAATGAGAATCTGCATCAACGTCTTCAATACAATCTCAGTTTCCGCGTGCGTCCTCCCGCAATGGACTTTCAATATATTTTTATACAAATGCACATAAAATCTGTAGAAAAAATACACATATAGGGAATGTAATTTTTTTTTTACAAAGTAGCACTTATCCTATAAAAATATACAAAGCAGCACATTGAGTTATATACAAACCTGTATGGATCGATATTTAGCGCTGCACCCTGGCCAGATAATATTGTAAATATACATTGAACGCAATGTAATTGTTGTCTCAAACTTAAGTGATCTTCTTCTATTAATCTGTCTATAACTCTTACTAAGTCCTGATAAAAGTCTATATTGATGCAATGCGCAAATCTGAAATGTACAGATAAAATATAGAAGATAGGAATAAAAGATACAAACTGGTAATAGATAAAATGTCTTACTTGGCTAGTCCTTCCAGACACGCAGACAGTACTTTGCTATTGGGAGCTTGTTTTAGAACTCTAAAGTATATAGTAAATATTACGCTTGTAATTTCAGTGAGAATTTTAGATTTCGCCTGTTTATTTTCTTCAGCCTTCGTCTCGAGTAATTCTTTTTCTACTTCTTCCAGTTTTTTGCTCTTTTTTCTTTCCCGTCTGCTTAACGCGAGAATTCTTTGCTTATGAGACATGAGCTTCTTTTGCTTTGTTTCCTCTTCTTTTTCCTTGTCCAGATCAACATCTTTTATGCGAAGAGATAATAACACTGTTATGACTTCAGGATGCACAGAATGTTTTCTTGATTTGATGTATTGATTTAATTTTCGAACTATCTGAAAGTTTATCAACATAAATAAATGTCATAATAATTCGTTAATGTTCTGATTAGCATCTTAAAATATAAAATATACAATTATATATATATATATATATAATAATAATAATAATATATATTTATTATATATATTTTGTATATTTTAATAATTATTTCTATTACTGTAATATATTTACTGTGAGAGATAATTGGCCACGTTTGTCATCTTTGAATATTTGAGAAATGCATTGTGCCACTTTCTCTCTTATATTGCTCTGTTTGTTATCCAAAAAAGGAATAATATAATTAGTTATGTTAACGGAGAAATTGAAGTATGGATGGGCGGTGAGAAGCTCGCACATGCACGATATAGCCATTTCGCCCAATCGCGTTTCTCGATTGTTCATCGATCGCGTGTCCCCTTTCTTTTTTCTCAAAATTTTAGATATCTTTTCGAGTCTCTTTAAATAGTTTTTGTAACTGTTCAACAATGTAGCTTCATAGTTTTGCAGTGCAAGAGTCTCTTTTTTCACTAAAACCACAAATAAAATTGATTAGAAATTATTAAATGACATATACATTATTTTATATTCTTACGATTTTGTTATATAAATGTTATATATATATAATACATATATATAATACACACGCATTACTCCTTCTTGAGATGTCTGCAGGAGACTGTAAGATGGTAGCAAATCTTTAAAGACTTCTAGAAGGGACACCATTGCCAGTTTTCTAACAGTGACGTGAACTTCCGAAGCTCTTTCATCCATCATGTCTAGCAGTATCTTAAAATTTCCAGATTTCAGTTGTGGATTTTCTAGAATACCGCTTGAAAGTATGCCTATCTTGAAACGTTTGGATCTTAATAATTCTTCGCGACACGCCAAAAGTTCAATAGTAGATACTGGTTTATCACTTTCTGGCAAATTATTCTGTAAATTTTAAAAAAAGATAATATATTTTATATGTAAGATTTCCAAAATTTATATTTTTTTGGAACAAATTTTCATTAGTTCTTACATATGTATCTATGTCCATTTCTATGTCACTATTTTCCTGCTGATTATTTTCTTCATTTTCTTTTTGGTTATTATCATCTGTGATTTCATCTTCTTCCTCATTTGTAATTTCATTATCTTCTTCAATCATACGTTTTTCCACAAGACCATTCTGTGATTTTATGGGAAGCATCATGCGAACCGATTTCTTGGCTGTTTCTCCCATGATTTTAGAAACATTATTCTCATATAATTCCTCGAATGGATGATCATCTTCTGTTTTTCTTCTTTTTCTTTTACTTTGATCTTTGTCTGATCTATAAAATCCAAAACAATTAATAATATGTTCTACAAAAGATACTCCTCTTGAAAAAAGATTTTCTTGAAATTATATATAATCATACTCAGTTAAGCGAATTTGTTTCAGTAAGTTGTAAGATTTGTTTGTTATAGCTTTTTCTAGGAATTTTAAGTCATCTTCTTCAACCATATTCATCAAATCCTCTCCATGATCGCTTTCTTCTTCCTCTACTGCTTCTGGACATGGAGCTGCCAATTTCTGAGGTTGCTTCTTTGGTGGCTTATGCCGTCGAGTCTTAAGTTTTCCTTGTTTTGAAAGCTTTGTTTTTATCTGATTGTTTCTTTTAATTTTACTAATTTTTGATTTCTTTAGTTTCTGTAAAATAAATAATTGCATAGACAATATACTTACATTGAGTGAAACTTTCAATTTCTCATTAAATTTAGGTAAAAACAGAATTACAAGTCAGTTCACTGAAAGTTAAAAGTAGATACGAATAAAAACTTGTAAAAAATATATAGTTTCAAGTTTAGAGAATTAAAAGTTGAAATAATATTTATGATGAATAATTATTAATGATGATAATTTTTTTACAAATAAGTTTTAACTTGTTATATACTTGTTAATTTTTGAGAGAGGTTAGTATTAATTATATCCTTTAAATTAAAACATATTTGAAAATTATTAATTCTTACCCCCATTTTTTATAGCGGAATGGAATTATTATTTTTTTAAAATTAAATTAGGCTTAAATTTATATAGAGACAGTTTTGCAATTGTAAAAAGTAATCGAATTACACTCGCAAACTAAACTGAACGAAACGCGCTCACGTGCGTTCAATAGATGAGGTAGGAGAATCCTGAGGTAGGAGAGTTCTAAGTTAGAACTCTTCTACCTTATCTACTGTCAATCGTGTGTGCATAAGTTTTTTTTATCTAGGGAGTGAGAGAAGCAATCCTGCATCCTGCTTGAGGACAATTATGAAGTATAATCGATAATCGTTGTTATGTAGTGTCGCATCCATGCGAAACATTTCATATATGTGATCTGTAATATTATTCTTCAACATGCCTGCTACGGCTATGCATAAGTTTCTAACTTTTATAGGAACTATGTCTATATTACATGCGGCTTATTCCGCGGCACAACGTAAGTATTCGCCTTTCTTCCGGTTTTCTCTCGACGTGTTACATTCTTTTTTAGGTTAGATTGATGTTAACATTACAGAGAGATTATAGATTTTCTACTATTTTAATCGCTCTTTTTGTATATATAATGAAATTATTGTATAATTTCTGAGAGGGAAGAACGAATGGAATAAATTAAAACGAATAGATATTATATGATAAAACTTTGTTTGCAGATCGTTCCTATTTGCGAATCACTGAACAGGAATTTACTACTTTGCCAATTGATGTAAGTTACAACATTTGATATTACTTGCTTCTTAGAAGCTTCGTAAGAAGCTAAAGATTATTATTGTTGTATATAAGCTATTTGATAAATGTAATAAAAGTGTTTTTGTATGGAATAATGTCTGTTATTAGCATATAATGTTATTTTACTATTGTTACAGATTCTAATTCAAGGAATAATCAGTTTATTCATCGTTATGTACGGTGTTATGTACATTGCTGGTGATTTTAAAGAAATTCGTGCAGTTGTTGATTTGGAGAATAAATCCTGGGAAACACTGCGAAATTTACCATCTTTTCAAGTATTTAATCATCGTGGGAGATCTCTTTCGCCAGAATATGTCCCAGAATGAAATAGTTTCTTTATATTAAATTATTGAAAAATATAATTGATATACATATATGTACTTGTATTGTTTGTTAAAACACTTTTTTTTTAGTTCAGCTAAGGTTTATAGAAATTTATCAATATTAACACTCTATTCATTAATATATGTATATATTAATATATATATATATAGAAATTAAAATATACCTTTTAAAAGGACTTAACCTGTAAAAAGTAAATGAGAAAATTTACAATAAAAATTGTAGCAATATTTAATATATATATACAGATGTGCGAAATTTAATAATTTATTGCTGAAAATGATTCATAAAACATTGTGATCTTTACAATTGTAATTTAAATTTTGAATTTCGAAATGTGGCGAGTTTTGTATGTACATTTCACATAGTTTTGTGATAATATAAATAAGGAAGTCACAATTTTATCGCATTTCATTTTTCATCAGCTTTTTTTCCTATTTTCATTATATTTATTTTATAAGAAAAATTAATAATGATACAATAGAAGTGCACAATGGGGTGCAAAAGCATCACTTTTTCTGCTTTTTCTTTTCTGCCTCTGCTTCCTTCTCCTTTTCAATTTCTGTTACGTATTCACCTATGGTGTCTGTATCCAACATCTAAAAGATTATATTATTGTTAATATATAATGCTTTATAGAAAGAAATATTTATATCTTCAGTCAAAACATATATTTGCGTAAAAGTTACAAGTGTACCTGTAGTGGCTGTCCGCGTCGCATTACCGCTATTTCCAAATTCTTTTGTCCAGATTGAACTACTTCAAGCAGCGCCCTGATCGCTAGTTTTATGCAACCTCTTTCTGTTGACACTTCCTCCGTAGTATAATACTTTTCCAAGAATTCGTGCACAGTTTTAGCGCTGCGTCCTGTTGCGTTCGCCTTTATGGAAAAAACATATAACATAAATTTAGCAGCTATTAAAATAATTGTATTCTTTTATCTGGACATACCTTCCACTCATAATATATCCCTGATGGCTCTGTTTGATACAGATGTGGTATACCATCATAATCAAATCCAGTTAGGAGGCAGGATATTCCAAAAGGTCTACGGCCGTTACTCTGTGTATATTTTTGTTTTAAACCTGCAAATAATAATTATGTAAAAGTACAATTGTTTCAAATAATTTTAATTTTCTGTCAAGCAGAAGCATCGATAAAGTCTAATCATACCTGCGATATACCTTGTAATATATTCCAAGGTAACAGGATCCTCTACTGTTAACTTATGACTCTGGCATTCAACTTGCGCACGATTGATTAATACTCTCGCATCGGCAGTTAAACCTGTTATAAAGAATAGTAATTATCCTATTTTATATGATACCGAGAGAAAATCAATATTTGTATCAATGTTGTATGCAGTACCTGCAAAGGCCATAATTACATGATCATCTAGGAGGCATATTTTGCGCACTGTACGTTCTTCTTGCAATTTAGCGACAGATTTCTTCTCGACGCCTAAAACTACCACATCGGCGCCACGTACACCGACCTGGAAAAAGATTACAACACATGAACAAGATAAAAAATAAGAATATTAAATTGTAATATTAAAAATGTTATGTTAGAGCTGCAATTTATATCATTTTAATGTAATTTTTTACGATTTGAAAATGACACGTATATGTTATTTTATCTTTTGTTTGTTAGAATAGATATATGAGTAAACGTAATATATAACGACAGTGATATGTTGACACAAAACTGGTTATCCTAACCTAACTCAGAGAATTCGCAAAGTCATACGCAAGGTAAACGAAATAAAATGGCTTAATTATGGACAAAATTTATTCGTATGATAATAAAACGATACCAAATTGACAGATAGATAAAGGAAAGCCAGACAGAATCTTCGCAAACGACTCCCGAAGATGGGAGGTTAGGTTATGTTGAACTTAGCGTACCGCCGTCGAGCCCTTCTTGACAGCCTCCTGAGCGTATTCCACCTGGAGCAGATGACCGTCCGGCGAAAATACCGTGATCGCTCTGTCGTATCTCGCCGACATCGTCTCGGCTGTCTCAGAGAGAAATAAGCACCGTTTCACAAGAAGCTCGAAATGACTCCGCCGTTTTCCGAGCAGTCACAAACTGCTCTTTCTCGTTCTCGTTCCGGTGCGCAGGCACGGAACATGACAACGCATTTCCCTAGCAGTGATGCTAGGGAAAAATTCCTTTTCTCGCGCTTGCGCGCGAGCAGCTAGACACAAAAAGGTGTCGGAAATACCTACCTTCACTTTCGACCGGATGCTGGGTTCGGCATTTTCAAGTTGAACACGTCGTGTCTAGATATATTCATGCATCATGATTGTTGATTTTGAAAAGAATTAGCAATGTTTTATTATCGAATAGGAGATGAAAAAATTAGATTACGTTCTGTTAACATTTTTTTTATTTTAATTAATCGGACAGCTGTCAAACTATATTATAAAATTACCGATTTGTTTTAGAGTCAATAATCATGATACGTAAATATTTAGATATGATGCGTCCGATTAGAAAATATTTAAATCGGAAGGAAGGCATTCCTGACGTCTTCTGTATTATGTAATAGGATATATATATATATATATATATATATATATATATATATATATATATATATAAAATATAACATATAGTTTTATTATACTTTAAATTGTATTAAATTATTTAATTAATCTCATAATAATTGTAGTTGCATATCATATAGATTCGTTTTCTCTTTTTGCTTTATTCTTTTAATTAATTTTTTAAAAAATTTCTAAATAAATAAAGCTTTTAGAAATGATCAAACAGAAGTCATACAGAATCTTCTTATACTTGCATTAAGCATATTCTATTGCATATTTTATATATATAAAACAAAGATTGCTTTTCTCCTTCCTCCATTTATTGTTAGTGTTAAATACGTAGCTGAAATGTCAATCTCTTAAAAATGTATTTGGATTTGATTTTTTTTAGTATTTAGATTTAACATTCTATTATTTTAATTTTTATGTGGTATTTATTTTTATGCTTCTATGATAATATAATATAATTTTTTTAAATTTATAATTTCACATTTATTTTGAATTTACATCATTATTGCATAAATGTGTGCATTGTTTACTTCATTATGATGTGTATTATTCTTGGAACAATATTGCGAGCAATGTAATTAAGTAGAAATTATAATAATCCATGTTAATATAAACATACATCTTAATAAATGAAATTGTTGTTATTGAAGTAATTGGAATTATCAGCGAGCGTTTCTGTACTTTCCTGGTTCATATGATTCATATGGTTTTCTAATATGTATTTTCTGATATGCATAATCTCTCGACATTCTTAGATCTGAGGGAAAACCCTTTACAAATTCCGAGATGCTGGAAAATACAAATTGTAGATAAATACAAACATTTCCTTATAAAATAAAATATACTTTCTATTATTGAATTAACAATAAAACTGCAAAATTATTTGATTTATAATTTATAATATTATATCCATTGCATGTTGAACGCTAAACAGATCCCTAATTTTAATATTCCTTTTAATTTTGATTCTAACATTTACTTATTTCATTTATTATGTTGGAAATTAATTTATTTCACTAACATGAAAATTTAATAGAAAAATAAAATAAAAATGAAATAGCCCCATATTTATAATATTATCGTATTTTCTCAAATCACAAGTATACCGCTGTGAAACGTCATGTTTCGCTTTTGAGTCGATTGACATTAATTTTCAAAAAAGCTTTTCTTAGTTTCTAATAAAATATGTTATTTATCTCAGAGAGAAACATTTTTTTCACAAGAGTGGAAAACGTGTGCCTGAGGAATAAAATAATATAATATTGGTTTCGAAAATTTCGAAACCAATAAACATTAATTATTATCTTTTATATCAAGGTTGAGTGTGTTATCTCAGTATGCTTTTTTACAGTCACTAATATATTTTTGTCTTGTCACATTGCAATATGTTTTATTCTTAATTAATTAATGTTTCGGCTTTCAGAATTTTAAACGAATGAGTGGGGATGAATAGGCAGAAACGGTATCGTTACTCTTATAAGAGAAACGGTCGGCTTAGAGAAACGTTTAGTCAAGGCTGGTCGCTCGCGCTGCGTTACATTCGCTTGTGCAACATGATCGGGTCGGTATACTTTCCTTTTTATCATTCCACAAAGGTGCATGCGAAATGAGTTGAGGTCATCATTTTTACGTAATTCGATATTAATACTATCTAAATGCTGCTTGATTTGTAAAAAAAGAAATTTATATTTTAACGTGCGACGTGTTCCGTAAAAGCATAGCTACGTGAAAGATTATTTTCATATAAGTGATAATTGAAATTAATTCTGCCAGAGGTTTTTATAATTTGTAAAAATTGTGTGATGCTCAAATACAGTGTCATCGATATATCGATAGGAAGATACTTGTGATTTACTTGAAAAGTGTTTGACGAGTTTTTAACATAATCTGTTTGCTAGTCATTTATGACACACATTTATCGAATATATGATTATACTGTATTTAATTTAATCACTGTATTTATCAATTAATATATTTTAGAAATAAATAACGTGTAAAATATTTGGGATTTTACATTCGCGAACGTGCGAAAGACAATGCAGTAACGATAATTGACGCGATAAAGTTAACGATATGGAAATTTTAAAAATAGTCCCCCCACACCAATATTTACATAATATTACATTTGCCTTGAAGAAATAAAAACGCGTACTTATAAGTCTCTCTGTAAATATTATGAGTAAAGCTATCATATAATGTTTAATTGTAAATGTCAAAGATTTCACGCAAATATATTCTATTTTACCTCCTCCAATGTTTATCGTTTTTATCTAGATAACAGGAAGAATATCTTAATTTAGACGAATAATTCGCTAAACGAATAATTTAAATAAACAAATAATTTATTTATTCATCTGTACGCGAAATTCTTAATTTATTCTTCTTCAAGTGTCTCGGGATTATCATAAATCAAATAGAAATTTAATTTTGAAAATAATAAAAATGATGTTCCGTTTCAAAAGAATAACTTTTATTGTGATATCTATTTTTTTCAAAAAAAAATAAATAAGCTTCTATATAAAAAGAAATATTTTGTAACAGGGGATGAGATCCATAGATGTAAGACATTGTGTGCACTAATCTTTGAGTGATTAGCAACAGTGTAATCGCGTGCAATTAAGACGCTGTATGCCGCACAATCACATATTGTATAACGTCATCGTCACGTGCGCGTAAATATGAACAAATTATTTGTTGCAATATCTTAAATCAGATAGAATGAAAGAAAAATCTTGAAAGGATATTTTCACTGAAGGCGTTATTTAACTTCGTACTCTCCCGGCAGTATTGCGTTTTGTACAACAATACTTATTTATTGCATTGACGCTTGCATAGTAAAGTTAATAATCAGCTTTACAGTTAACTAACGACTAGCTATAGATAAAGTGACATTTTCAATTTATTTGCATATTGTGCATTATGCATTTGCAATTTATTTGCATAGTGCTATCACTAGTATATTTTTGTGCCAAGAATGAATTCAAAAATAAAGTTTAAAGGATATATATTCAAGAAAATACTTAAATTTTTAAATAATAAATTTATATTAATATATTTATATAAATATATTAATTATATTAATAATATTAAATAAAAATATATTGTTAAAAATATGTTATTAATTTAAATTAATAATATAATTTATATATTTTAATAAATTTCTTTTTATAATAAAAATTATATATATATATATTACATATAAAAAATAATATTTATAATTCATTTTTGTTTTATTATCTTCTTATCTAAAATATATCAGTTGAATTATCATAAGAATGAAATGAATGAATCATGTTATGATATACGATTGAAGATCTTACACTTGTAATTAGCCAGACATCTGTAATTGCGCAAAGCATTCAATTCAAAGTCACGAGCACATGATAAAAATATTTAAGTTGCGAAAGAACACGGTATGTTTCTCTATTAAAAATTTCCTTAATAATGCATCGAGTTGCATCAAAATACGATAAATACATTCTCCATCTTCGACATTTCGAATAATACTTCTACAAACCATTATTTAAAAGAACAAGTCTGCTTCAGAAAGTTAGCATTGTTCGATAACATTGACTAAAGCTATTTAATTCGCATTTAAGAGATTGTGATTGATAAAATCAGAAGATTTCCTTATCTGCACGAAACATATCTACTGCATTAATTCCCCTACATCATATCTTTATTGTGCGTTTATATGATTGTAATCGACAAGCAGAGATAAAGTGCCTTTAATAGCATATGTTATCGCGTGCGTGCATGTGTGTGTGTATAAATTTACTGAATAATTGATTATTATATATATATAATAATCAATTTTTCTTTATTATATATATAATATATATATAATAAATAAAATATAATAAATCAAAATAAAAATAAGATATTATATATATATAATATATATATATAATAAAGAAAACGCGCAAATTAAATATTATGTGTAGACATAAAATATAAATTTAATCAAATTTCGCAGATTAAATTATTGATTGCGAAATTTGATTGATTATGGAAATTTTTTTTTGTATTTCTCATAATTTTGGAGTCGTGTTTTAGGTCATACATGACATTAATAAAAGTATAGTTTTTAAAAAGCTTGTGAGCTGTGTGAGTGTATTGAATAAAGTATACGCGTATTACGCAATCTTTCAGCGTATATCTTTAGTAAATGTCTTATGCGTAATATTCACATCTACGATTACACAATGGTGATAATGGGCCATGTTCTTGAATCAACGCCGGCAGTAAAGGTGGCACTAACACGATATGCGATTGCTTAAAATCTCTCAAACGATACACATGTTCCTTTTATTTGTATAGATATTTAGATAATTGTGAGTTTTATCGATCATAAATCGTGTTAAATCCTGAAATAATTCTAAAGTAATTTTTTATTTACATTTGCAAATAATCGCCACAATTGTCACGTGTCCTTAGCAATTATTAACTTTATCATGATTTATTTCGATGATCACGTATCGTTCGAATTTTAATTATTTACAAAATTAACGCTGTATATATATTGTAAAATTTTATACTGTAAAAAGAAAATTACAGAACTTACTGGACACAATGTAAAATTATTTTCCACTATATCATCATGTTATTATAATTATATTTTTATTGTCACTAATAGAGATAATAATGACGCAGATGTAAACGCGGTCATGGCAAACCGTCAGAGCGTGTAATCACGGTCACGAGATCTGCACCGGCAAGCTTCAAGCATCACTGATTTTTGTTTTATGGTTACTGTATAATAATACAGCTGATCTCTTTTATCAATCACGATAATAAATCGATGTGCATTGTAATTATGCATTTTTTCTCCAAAAGAAGAAAATGCATATTAGTATTAGCGTACATATAACACAATTTATTAACATATCTCGATTACGTTTTTTATTGTCTAGCCGGATAGTAATTTACGTGTATATAGCCGCTGAATAGAAGCGATGTCAAAAAAAATCTTTTTTTATATATTGAATATCAGCACACATACACATATACACACACACGCGCGTGCGAGTTTCGATTAAGTTTGCAATATCTACAATTAAAGAACGCATGTGTGGTCGGTCCTGTTGGTGATTGTCGCAATATTCAATCACGAATTTTCATGAAACAACCGCAACAATTCCGATTAATTTTCTATTGTCGAGAGAATAAATTGTAAAAAAATTTAATTTTTAACATTTAATTTTTACATGTTTTGTGCAGAATCCAAAGGAAAAAGTTGGTTATATTCGGCGTGATCGCGGTCGTACTTGTGGCCGTTTTTGTGGCAATAATAGTAATTGTTATCACGCGCAACTCGAATGTCAAATGCGGCTCAAAATTCGTCAGTTCTTCCGAGATGGGTCAATATACGAAGGTAATATTTATTGATCAATTGATTTAATTGCAATATGTGTGTGATTCAAAACATTAACAACATTTGACTAAACAGAAGGAAGAAATATATTTTCAGCTATAATTATTTATTTCTCTGAAATTTGGCATCGCAAAAAGGAGACTTTCCGAATAACATTTCTGCATTATCAATAATATGAAATTAATTACATTGCAGGATTTAATTTTATATTAGATAACAATAAATGATAAAAATAATGTATTTGTTCCGAAAAATATATTATTATTGGAATTATTAATTTAATAGCTATTTTATTTTATTTATTATTTTCTCACAAATATTCAATTAGCTTGAGAAAAACGCAAAATAAAAAACGTGATGGATAATTCTTCAAACTTTTCACAATTATTGAAACTTTCCATGAACAGGGTGCTGTGTCGACAAACGGTCAGGAATGTGCAAAAATTGGTGCCGATATCTTAGCTAGAAACGGTTCGGCAGTGGATGCGGCGATAGGCGCGCTTCTTTGCGAAGGGGTTGCATCCTTGCATAGGTATTGTATCCTTGCACAATTTTCTTTGATTTTACTGTCTCTATATTTCATGTGCTTGTCTATTTTAATAAAGTTTGATTAATTCTACATAATTTTTTTGCGAACAAAAAAAAATATATATTGAATATACGTTTTGATTTAAAGTATGGGACTGGGTGGTGGATTTCTTATGACAATATGGGATGCGAAAAACAAAACGGCGGACTATCTGGATGCGAGAGAGACTGCACCGAAGGCTGCGACGGAGGATATGTTCGATGGCAATGCTCATCTAGCTATGTATGGTAAAAGATCTTTCTTACATTATAATAATTACCGATATTTATGCGCTTACGTCAGAGTGTAAAATTCGTCGCTTGTAAAATTATTGTCAGACAACAATTATTATATTACAACAATTAATTATAAAATTTTGCATTATTTTTGCTTTGCATAACAATGGATTTCGAATAAAGTGCGTGTTATCGAACAGGTGGAATGGCGGTTGCTGTCCCAGGTGAACTTATGGGTTATTGGGAAGCGCATAAAAAATACGGAAGACTACCGTGGTCTGAATTATTTGAGCCTGTCATTAAATTGTGCGAAAATGGATCTCGCATCAATAATTATCTTGCCGCGTATTTAGTGGAGAAGGAGCCTATGATAAAGAACGAGAGCAGTTTGGCGAAAATACTCATAAATCCTGATACCGGTAAAGTGTGGATTGTGAGTAGTATCTTTTATATAGAGAATTTTTATTTATTTATATAGAATCTATTTTTTTTATTATTTATTTTATTAAAATTGTTTTTATCCTGCGTATGAATCAAAACTTGATTCTCCCCCGATATATTCTGTAAAGGAAAAATAACATCGAAATCTCATATTTATGCAGGCAGGTGACAGAATAAAAAGACCGCAATTGGCAAAGACTTTGAAACTAATAGCGCAGTATGGTGCCGATATATTTTACAAAGGTAATATTACTGATAATTTAGTCGAGGAGATTACAGCATTTAAAGGGATAATCACGAAACAGGATTTTTATGCGTACAGGTGAGCGTTTCTTTTCTTGAAAGTTTGAATCTTTTCGACTTTCAAGGATATTCATGTCAAAAAAATTGCGCGAAACCTGTTATATAAAAAAAAAAGATAGATCAAAGATTATTACAAATTTATTATTTCTACGCAGTTAAAATTTTACGATAGAACGTAAAGAACGTACGATGGTAGATAAAGACTGCAGCGATAATAATAATGGAAATCGTGTATTTCGCAAATAAAACTGTCAAAATAATTATTCGCGGGCGGAATATCTGAACTAAAATGACGAGCAAATTTTATATTGTAGTTCAATGTTAACTGATTAATTAAACGCGTATAAACATCCGTTTGTTGATTGAAATAATATCGAATACCATTATCTACAGCCGATGGAATTAAGGTCGATAAAAGTATATAAAAGCAGGTTTGATATCGTTGATATCATAACAATAAAAAATATTCAACTTCAATAGAAATCAATTATTATAAATATAATAGAAAAAATTAAATTCTTTTTTCACTGATTGTATTTACTCTGCTCTCGCTTATTAATAAATTTGTCGACGATAATTACTAGTGATGGGATTAAGTATCTTACAAGTAGGTTCAAATTTATTTGCACGGTTTCGTGCAAACTCTCTATGAGAACATCGAGAAAAAACACAGTACTTTCAAGTATTACGTTCAAACCTTGATGTACCAAGTATTCGAATCTTTTATGAGTACTTATGAGAAATTGTGGGGGTAGATAAATGTGTGTGTGGGTGGAGATGAGGAGGGTGCGTGCGCGCGTGTAAATGTGTAGCAAGTATTATAAATAAATTTTTTATTTTAAAGTTCGAGTACTACTTGTAAAAGATTCGATTCTTTACGAACTCAATCTAAAATTCGAATGTAACTGTTCTAGATTCGATTACTTCGCAAGTATACAATATTATATATATTTTTAAGTACATATTGAACTTGATCCCGTCACTAGTAATCACCTGATTCGAGATTTTGGAAGGACATGCGAGCGGAGGGTGCGGAACTCATGGCGGTGTATCGATAATGCAAATTCTTTTGCAGAGCCGTATGGAGAAAGCCGATCGCACTGAAAATGAGGAACCTGACGATCTACAGTGCCCCACCGCCGGGTTCGGGTGCAATTTTGGCGTTCATAATGAATATTCTTCGCCGGTTACTACCGGTCAATAATGAGGATGTAATGTGGCAACGTATAGTGGAGACCTTCAAGTGGGCTTACGCAAGAAGAACCGAGCTGGGGGATCCTGCTTTTGTCGATGGCATAGGTGAGATTACAGATGCATAATTATATGTATGCACCGGATATCTTAAAATGACTCGATAAATGTCTTACGAATCATCCGACAAATAATATTAAAGTCCATGAGAAATAATATTGAAGTCCATGACAAATAATATTAAAGTCCATCGGAGAGACAGAGATATAGTTCTCACAATATTTCTAAATGCGTTGAAAACAATTTGCTTAATTATAATTATGAGATTTTAAGACTAATAATTATTATTAGAAATAGAGATAATTAATTATTATTAACTATTTTCATAGGATCGTTCTTTTATAGACAAAAACATTTTTTTTTCACATACCGACGTCTATATCATATTAATTAATCGAGGAAAGAAGAGGCACACAAATAATTCCTTGTACGTTCGCGTTAGTTTATATATATATCGTAGCGATTCAGCACGTTCTTTTTGTCCCCGGGTAATTGCTGCGCCCAATTATTTCACTTAATGACCGTCAGATTGTGTCTTATCACGTAATGCATATTTAGCGGAGCCTAGCATTCGAGACGAATCTGCGAATGTCTCTGCGATTTTCTTGGACTTGAAATTCACTCGAACTCTCTATCAATCGAGTGAGCGCTCGAATTGCGATGGAATTATTTCTTTGTAGACGCGCTGCTCACTAATTTAACATCCAACGATTATGCGGAAACAATAAAGGAAAGGATAAAGGACGACCGTACGAGCCAAGATCCAGAGGAATATGGTGCTGTTACTGAGACAACCGTGGATTCAGGAACTGCGCACGTTTCCGTTCTTGCTCCTGACGGCTCCGCTGTCTCCGTTACATCGACCATTAATCAGGTGTAAGTAAATTATTTGCAAGCGATGTAATACTTGAATCGCAAATTAATTCGCAATTAAAACGAAATATTTATATTAAATTATTTGCGAAACTGATGTAAATTTAACAATATCGTTTTATGCAAGTTTATTTTTTAGTAAAATAGAAAGATACTACACACACACACACATTTTTTACTATAGAATTAAAATAAGAAAAATATATATATAATATAAAATATATAAATTAATAAATATATATAAATATAATATAATATAATATAAAAATATATATGTATTTTTTATTTTAATTCTATAATAGAAGAAAGTCACAGTTATTCAGTTTTCAGTGTCTTTGATAGTTTCGTAAAGATAGGAGCGCAACATCTATGCTATGGATTATAGAGATTTGATATAGAGACACGTTAAAAATCGAGGAAAAGATATCGATTGAATCGTTTGGCTTCCGACATACGTACACATTTATGTTCGCAGTTTATATCCATTTAAAAAATGGAACAATTCACACAGGGAGAGAATCTATAATAATCCTGCGGAATAATGCGCGGTATTTTATCGCTTTATAAGCATCTTTATTTAACAGGTTCGGCGCGATGATACGTTCAGAATCCACCGGCATAATATTTAATGATCAGATGGACGACTTTAGTTCACCCAATATAACCAACGGTTTCGACCTCCCGCCGTCACCGGCGAATTTTATCCGACCTGGCAAACGGCCCTTGAGTTCGATGTGCCCGACTATAGTGGTAAGCCATTTAGCGACGAGCGTTTTAACATATTTATCAAGAGCTTGAAACTCGAGAAAAAAAAACTCGCGGAAAAACGGATGCTTTTAATGCAACGTATTTTTTTTTTTCGCGCGAAGATCTATCGTAATGGTTACAACGAGGTTGCAATTAACGATCGCGATATTGTGCTCATCGATTCTGAGAATTGCTCGGCACAATGATGTAATTACAATTCGCAATACACGCGATCATCAAGAACTATTCTCCAAACAGCTGTCGCTGCTTGAAATCTCGCTAATGTTTCTCGCGCGACTTGATAGATTAAATAGAAACTCGAGTAAATTTCCACTCTATATAAGAGCTTTTCTTAAGATTTACAAGAAGTAGGAATGCGTCAGAGTTATTTAAAATCATTTAAATCAATTATGCGATTTTAGGTCGATCAAAATAACGACGTGAGGTTAGTGATAGGTGCTGCCGGTGGTACAAAGATCACAAGTGGCGTGGCGATTGCTTTGGTCCTACATCTTTGGTCTAATTACAACATAAAAGAAGCGGTTGATGCGCGTAGACTTCATCATCAAGTGAGTTTGCGACTAGTATAAGTATCCCAACCAAAAAAAAAAAAAATTAATTCTCTCTGATTGAAAATCAAATTCGTCTTATTACATTATAATAAAAATGATTTTTAATTCCATAGAGTTTAATTTCTAACTTTGTTTTAAAATAATAACAGTTTGATGAACAGGCTGTTATTTCTTACTGAAATAATTGTTTGTTCATCAAAATTTAACGTGATATATTTTTCACATTTTCTTAAGTTTTAACGTTAAATATTTTAATAATTATACTTCAAAGATTCTGTTAAAGTTAAGTTTATATAAAATTAGAGTTAAAGTACATTCTTCTTCATATAATCGAATTCATAAATTATTTATTCACAAGAAAAATATGTCACTTGTTGAACATTATGTTGAACACTAAATCACGCGACATTATATATAGACGAAGGATATAATTATTTATCATGAGCCACACGTGGGATATTATGTATATTAGGATTAATAATTTCGTTTTGTTAGTTATTTAAATTATTGAAAAATTACAGTTGTTTCCAATGAACGTCCAGAACGAGAAAGACTTTTGTCCAGACACGTTAAATTATTTGAGCAAGATCGGACACAATATCACCACTTTTTCTGGAATTGGCAGTGCGATCACGGCAGTATCCAAAGAAAATGGACTTATAACCGCGAATTCGGATTATCGCCGACAAGGAAGGACAGCAGGATTATAAAGAGATTATTCAGTATTATTACACAGATAAACTTCATAACACTAGAAATTCTTATGTGCTGCCGTAATATTTCAATTGCTATTAGCAATTGTAAGTTGCCTTTTACATCATTTTTATTAATACTTTCTATATGACGTGGAATCTCTGTTGTTATATGTCCTATTTAAAAAAACAAAATAGTACGAAGAATTTCTTAAAATTGATAAAGTCGATTGCAAGTAGATAATACATGATTAAACAATTCTTAGATAAAAAATAGCACAGAGTCCTATTTTCAGAGTTATAATTTTAGGTAGATATCTATACACATCGAAGCGAGAATCATAAATTAATAAACTAATTTTTTTGGGAATCTATTAATGTAATGTATATTGTGCCGATTCAATGAAAACTTTATATACTTCTCTTTTAATTATTATTAGATTTCAATTTCACGCATTTATACTTATGTATGATAAATGACTGAATCAGTACAACATAATTTTCTTTTTAATTTTGGCTACAAATACTTAAAAGCAATACATTCGCATGTATTAGTATTTCTTTTATGAGATGTTTATCGTTTATAATTCATCACATTTGTACATATTTCATAATGTTTCATATACGATTGAAATACACGAAAATAAAAACTTGTCTATGTTGATACAAATTATTTCCGTATTTTGCAAATATTTATTAATAGCAATATACCTGTAATCAATAATGTAGGATCCTATATCGGCAATATTATGTATTGTTAATAATTAAAATAATTTTCTTTTCATTAACCGCATTATCATTTAATAATATGTATATGTGCATCCACATAACATAATAAACCAACAAATGAAAAATTTCAGATAGCATAATAATTTATAATAGCGTGAAAAGAGAACCAAAGATAAGATATTTTATATATTTTAAGTATGTATGTACTCTGATATAAATGTATATCGTGCGTACGTATGTGTGTGTGTGTCTCGTATTAAAAATTCTCAACTTAAATTTGTGATTTATTTTATATATTCTTGATTTTTAAGAAATAAGAAATGTTAAATAAAAGTATAATTACAGTATGTTGCGTGATATATCAAATATGTTGGAAATTCAAGTTGTATGTCATATTAATACGTTAGGGATTATTCTCTATGCATGTGCGAAATAGGAATAATTATACGACAAATTATTGATATTTCTTGAGTTTATGTCTTTTTTATATATAATGATCAACATTTCTATAATCATGCATATGTACACGCAGTGATATATTCGTAAAATTATGTTGACTAGATTATCTTGCACAATTTGAATAAATTTTATGTTGCAGTTAAATATAAATTGTTATATATAATTTAATTCTAATTTTTAAATTAGCAAATTAGCAAATTAATATTAATACTTGCGGTTATAAATTATTTAAATAATTGTACATTCATAATAAATACGTATAAAGTTAAATACGTGTAAAATTGGCGACTTTGCAGGCTCAGCTGTCAGATAATTTAAGAAATAAAGAAATGGAATTACAGATACATATTTTCGCACATATTTGTAAGATATTTTCGCTTGTCGGGATAAATAATGGACTTATGAAAATTTTGACTCTTTTAGAAATTTTGATTATACCATTTCGATAAATATAGAGAGTTCAATTTAATGCTAGTTTTAATTAATTATAAATAATGAAAATTCTTTAGTATTGAAAAATAAGAAAAATTATTTAATTTATAATTTCTGAATATGAAATATATATTCTGAGAGAAATTATAAATTACACAACTTCTTATTTTTCAGTACTAAAGATTTTTCGTTATCTATAATTAATTAAAACTAGCATTAAATTAAATTCTCTATATTTATCGAAATAATATAATATCAAAATTTCTAAAAGTGTCAAAACTATCATAAATCCATTATTTATCCTGACAAGCAAAAATACCTTATAAATATATATGTGAAAAAATATATTGTATATATACTTGCGTGGTTATAAATTATTGTGTGTGTGTGTGTGTGTGTGAGTATGGCAAACACTCCAGATCGGTAAGAAGTGTCGTTAGGAATTTTGCTTTCAAGGTTACTACTGCTTTAATAATTGATATTCCTTTTGAGTTTCTACCTTAATCATTGCTGTACGTGTCGAATATAGAATATCTTTTTCCGTTAATATAAACATGACCTTCGTCGATAATATCCGCGTATTAAATACCGTTTTGTTCTTCCGTCTTCATCATCATAAAGTAGACTATAAACAAATCCATTTTTTTCATTCGTATAATATGTAAAGCACTCGTTTTACTATGCATATTTTAATCTGCTATTGTTCTTTCACAATTAAAGCAATTCAAAGAGCGGTCAGAAATGATGTACTTTGAATGAAAATTTCTTTTAAAATATTCTTCCTTCAAATAAAACACATTTTATTTTTAAAACGATTAAAAAAATTACAGTTACAGATTGGAAACAAGAATAAGCATTATATAGTCATTAACTTGTAATCGACAGTGGAAGAGACAAGCGTGTTTATTTTCATGCAAGAGTGAATTCAAAAAAGTTTCATAACTATCCTGACTCATCATTCTGCTAGTTTGACGTCATGATTCGTAGTAGCATCTCGTATCAATCAATTATCTAAATTTCGCGAAACGTATATATTATACAAAACACATCGCAAATCAGAACGATATTTTATTAGATCATCGGACGTACGTGTATAAGAGGTCTATTTTTTATCGAGTCGGAAACGCCTTTTATTAGTCATCAAACCGCACGGGATTGAATTTACATATATTCGATATTATTGTATCTCGCGCAATGCAATTTTCCAAGAATAGAGACATTACAAAGTCAATGTGTACTTTGACATGGTAATGTCACGAGTGAACGAAGCATAAATAAAATAACCACGACTGGAACTGCTCCTGACCACGCGCGCTTGGAAATTCCGATTGCGATTACGATTATTTTCATTATACTTCAGAGACAGAGAGAGGCTGCTGTCATTGATTGATTATTAAAATCTCGACAGAATATATCGGAGTACGATCGTGTGATTTGCATCTCTTTTGCTTTGTATACGTGCCGAATTTCGACGAGATACATCGCTCGATATGATGTCGACGCAACTACAATAATTTTAAAAGCGTACTGTTTACGAGCATTAATCAAGATTCTCGTTTGAAAATAAAAAGACTTGTTTCCAGAAAGAGAAAGAGCAAAAAGAGAGAGGGGGGGGGGGAAGAGAGAGAAACAGAAAAGGAAAAGGATGAGATGGTGGACAGAGATTCTTAATTTCCGATGCTTTGTTCTTGTGACCATGGTGGTCCGTTTCATTTCCGTTTCGTTGTGCCAAGGTAAACGAAATAAAAGGAGAAAAAAGAAGGAATCAAACACATTATGAGAAGCGACCATTGCAAGTTCCGATTAAAGCATGGAATTTTCACGCGTATTTGTGGAAATTGTCGAGTTATTTATCATAAGTATTTATAATGAAAACTGATGATTAATCCTAGAACACATACATTGATCTTAATTTTTAAATGTTAACGAAATAACAGCTTTAATTCTTAAAAAAAATATTGTAGTATCTAAAAGTATGTGTGTTATGTTTATATATATATATATATACAACAATTTATAATTTTTTAAATAGTATTTTAAATTAATATTTATTAATATACGAGAATAAATTTTGTTTGGCTTCAAGCATTTTGTTAGTTACAAGTCTTAATAATCATAAATTTTTCATTAGATGTGCAATTTAAATGTCTTGTGAACTTGAAAACTGGTTTGCTAGGATATATAAAAAAGAGATCATAGTCTTTCATCAATTTGCTACTTCGACACAGCTTAATTAATGAAATCTTTAAAGCTAAATTCGTACTGGCAATTTTTTAAGTTGTAATTTGCTCAACTATTTTTATCTCACAAAAATTGGAAAGTTTTGATAAAAATCAAACGCAAATATTACAATTAATATACAATTTAATTTATTTAATCTTTATATAATGCTCATATCACAATGAGCATTTCATAATTTGTATTAATTCAAAAATAATAATTTGAGAGAGAAAGAGAGAAGAGATTAAAGTTAGCAATTGCTATTTACTCGTTCTAAATAGAATTATTTATCTCCGTGAAAAAAACACATCTTTATGAAATATCGTTTGAACGTGCCTGGGGAAAAAGTCCATATATGTATGTATATATAAAATACATATGTCTATATATGTTTTCTTTCTCTTATATAATCTGTGTCTGTATAAATATGTCTGTATAAAATATAATAAGAAAAATAATGGAAAAATAATTAAAAAAATAATTTCGCATTGTTTTTTTTTAGAAAAAGTGAGATTTGAAGAAATGAGAAAAAATTATAAATAATTATATATGGATAATTTGTTCTTTTAATATAAATATATTTATAGGCAATTTTTTCTCATTTCTTTCAATTTTAATTTTTTCTAAAAAAATGTAAAATGTAAAAATTATTCTTTCAATTATTTTTACATTATTCTTCTTCTTATTTTTCTTGTATATAAAGACAAAGATTGTACAAGAGAAAATAAAAACATGTATGGACATTTATATATAATTTTATATATAATTCCGTATATTTTATATATTTTATATATAGTTGTATATATTTTATATATAATTCTATATATTTATATATGATTATATATGGACTATTTTTTCCTGGGTGTATAAAGTTCTCCAGCGAATAATTCTTTATAACGGATGTTAAATATTGAATTTGAAGATCTGTCACTATCAAATAAAACAAGCAAACAAATATTGTACACACACAAAGGTATATACAAGAAAAAGAAAACATATATGGACATATTTTATATATAAAATTATATATATTTATATTTGATTATATGTATATGGACTATTTTTTTCTCGGGTGATTTATATTACGTGATATAATTTTAATTTTAACTACGCTTCTCTATATCTCTGTGCAGAAGAATAATTTGCCTAATGTGTTCTATCAATTATTAACTTCATTGTCCGTTTCAAAATGTTTCTCTTCTCTTAAACAAAAACTCTAAGCACGTGCGCATTTTTTAAATTAATACACGAATACTTCCGCGCGGACTTCGATACTCTGTTTTGCTATCCCCTTCCTTAAAGCGGTAAAGTCTACTTAAGCAGGAGTTTGACGTATCTACGTCATATCGACAGGCACTGTGCTCGCAGGTAACAGTCGTCAGTCGAGAGTCGAAGCTGGGTCTGATTGGACCCGCAGGTACAACTGCTGACAAGGTTCTCTGAGCAGGCAAACGAAATACTTTCACCGGAATGCTGAGAAAAACGGTTCTCGTTTTTGCGGCGCTTGTCGTATTCGCCGGCGCAACTATAGTTAATCATTGCGACTCTGGTATGTAAAGTACGATGTCTGTTTTATAAAAATAAGTATGTTTGACTATTCAAATAACAATTTTTAATATATTGTATTCAAAACATAATTTAAAACATAATTTAAAACATAATTTTCATATTGTATGTTTTAGAGCTACGTTCATAATATATTTTTTTTTTCCATTTTTTGAGATAAATTAATTTTCACATAGCATCGTTTAAAATGTAGTCAGATGTGCATAACGCGATAGTAAACGAGAACGATTCTCGTGACGAGAAATGATCAATAGTGAAACTATTATTTCAAACGTGTGTAAAAGAGACTTTTTTCTGAGTTTCGTGTTAAAGTGTTTCGTATTGAAAATATTCGTGGGAATAAATATGAAACTTGTAAAAAGACATGATTGTTATTAAAACGGCTGCAGCTCTCAAGATGTTAGCTTAAAAATTATGCCTCTTTGTGAGAATCTGCCGATACCGTTGAGTGCCTTCGTGAAACTTTCTCGATGTTGTATTGCGCAGAAAAATTTTATTATACAGAATATTTCTAAAATTTGGCCAAAATTTATCAACGTATTTTACTAATTATGTTTGCAAACAATGCTTTACATATACGTAAATATTTTCTGTTATAATTCGATTTATAGTGTGCCCTTCACACTTCAAGAATGTGAGCACGGACTTTAGTAGAAATTAAATACACTCTATTTCTAAAATAAGATAAGGTTTAACGATAGATAAGTTGATCAATAACTAATAAAACATGTTTATCAAAATTAGAAAACACGGAAACAAAGATATAATGCAACATAAAGAATGATAAAGACCGATAAAAATATAGACAAATTAAAATATAAAAATAATGTAGTTAGAGAGAGATTACGTGTCTTTATTTAAGACTTAAAGTACACTTCTTATCATTATTTGATATTTAATTATTTACATTTTGCTACCGTATCTCTAATATCAAATTTTTTTTTATATTTAACATTTTATTTGAATGTTAGTCTGTTTCTAAAGTTCAATCTTCAATTACTTGAATATGAGAAGAATAAATTCGATCTATCATATCGAAATTTCTTTTATCAGTACAATTCGTAAAATACATTGCGAAAGTTTGGCCAAACATTCTAGGAACATTCTATAAATGAAGAACTCGTCACGCGATATGATTTTTAAAATTTAAAATTTTTCTTTTGTGTTGAATTTATTAATTTTCTTTTGCTATAAATTTTTTCGAGACGCATTGCATCAACGGAAATAATGTCTATAATTGTGCGACAAATTGTTTAAGCAGAAATTTCCTTTAGAAATTATCAAATGACGAGACCACCGTAAATTATCACGCGAACTAGTGACCATCAAGCGATTATGTCGAAGATTGTCTCTCGTGTCATGATGCGTGCTATAATTAGTGTTCTCATAATTTTATCAATCCACAATGCATTTAATGACTGCTAATTATCGGAGGCAACATGCGAACGAGGCAACGAGCTTTAATATTGTTATTAATACCCGTGTAATTACTTGTGAGAAACATAATTGACACGCGGTGAAAGTGACGAGCGGAATACTAACGTGAGCGTTAATTTATGACCAACATGTTACACCGTTAGAATTTCATCGCTGGATTAGAAACGTTAGCCGCAGTATTTTATTCGCATGAATCTTCAAGCGATAATATTCTTCTTCGATATACTTGACGAACGATTTGTCGTCGAAAGCAGCAGAAAACCGTACGTGTGCATAAAGTATATAAATCTATTTAGAACGTCGTGATTATCGTCTGACCGATTTGTGAATACCGTTAATAGTATAGTTGGAATTTCTCAGACATATAAAAACTTTATAGTGTTTGCTGGTACTTGTGATATTACGTACATTTTTAATGTATTTCGTGCCGATAACGCGCTTATACTTTACTACACGCGCTTTTTGTAAAAAATATTGTTTTCTTTTATTAAGCAATATTTTTATATGAACCGTGTTTGCTTTTTATCCAATTGTGTTTTTAATATGGTCGAAAAATGCTTTAATTTTTGAAAATTATCGGATAATTATCACGTAATTGTATATATTATAAAGAATTGCAAAATTATAAAAACTGTATTTATAAAAATTTTATTCCAAAAATTATATTTAAAAAATATACATTTGTGCACGAGTATTTATCGAATTCGTGTTATTATCTAGAATTGCATTTCCTGTTGAGCAACTGTATCTAGCTATTTAAATGTTAGCCTTCAATTGTGAACATAATCATAAACAGCATTGCCTTTCAACGTATTTGTTTGGTCATCATTTTTTTTCCCCCCCCCAGCTATAGATTTGCAAAAAACTGCTTATTATTAATGTCAGCTACGTAATTAGCTTGTAATGCGATGTTTCGTTTTTTGTGAAATTGGATTTATTTTTTTTATCGCGCAATAAATTTTACAAAATGCGTATAATTGAGCATTAAATTAGAGTTAATCGTTCATCAAATCTAGTGACGCGCGCGCGAGTATCATTAAATAGATTTTATAGATAAATAGGTTTAATAGATTTCGTCTACGTGTTACGAAAGAAGTAACAAGAGATACGTACTATGCACCGTTTAAGAACATCCAAATTGATTGCTTTTTCACGTTCTTATTGACACCGCAATATCTTTGAATCTCTCGATGAAGGAGATCAAGTATTTCAAGGTAGTCTACGTTTAAGCTGTAAAAGATTCTTCTTGACATTGAACTCTTATTTTTTTGCAAATCTATACATATGCATATCCTTTCCCAACGCGTGTAGCGTTTTTACCTTAATTTCAACCTACCTTATGTTAGGCGAATAAAAAAAATATACATGCTATATTAAACATACAAATAATGTATGTAACAAAATAATGTGAATTGTTGCATATCATTATGCAACAAAATGTAGCAGATATTAAAATATTAAAGTTGTAATATTTTATTAATCTATAGTAATATATAATTTTATTATTGCAGAAATTCCATTCGAGGATTCTACGCAGATTAGCGTGTCCGACTGCGATCGACCGACATGCATACTGAAACAGGGATCGACCGTTTCGATACAGATCAAACTCGTGCCCAACAGAAACATTGAAAGCTTGATCAATGACGTGGGTGCGATTCTTTTCAATGTGCCCTTGCCCTTCATAGGCGTCGACGGAACGAATGCCTGCGATAATATTTACAACACCGATGGTAGCAAAGCCGGGTGTCCGTTAAAAGAGGGTGCCGAATACATCTACAAGAACAGTTTCCCCGTATTGGCGTTTTATCCCAGGGTAATTTTGCAAACTTTTTTATAATTTAAGGGAAGGCCCGTACACACACACACACACGTGTGTAGTTGCGCGCTTACATTAACAAAGAGATGTATTAATAAGCCAGTAAAATCGCGCTCTTTTTAATGATCGAGTAAAGCCGTTCCTTTGTTTGATTATGCATCGTTTCTTTCGTAACTGGTTAATTTGCCCCGTTGTAATAAATGTTTATCATAACGCTGTTTACAGGTTGCATTGATCGTACGTTACTCATTGCGAGAAGGAAATGACAAAGTTATATGTTTCGAGGTACCAGCGAAAATTACAAAATAAACTGTCCGGTTGCTGACTTCGACAAATTATAATTAAAAGTCACATGTGTGCATGGTAGCGACTCGACTCGAGCTTACATAATTTAATTCACCGATGCAGCATCGCATGCAAAATAATACGTTCAATGTAAAATATAATACGTTACGCTGTGATGTGTATATAAAACATTTTTAAAAAACTACTTATATATTCGTCGAAGCGATTATTTTCCTTATTTTATTTAGATTATTAATTTTCAGGATTTTTTAAGAGATAAAATTATTATCAGAGATTAATACGATCATAACACAGTTCCTAAATAAAGTTATAGATAGACCAAAATATTGATTTCTCACTTACGTTTATAATTGACGATTAAATATTTATCGCTCATTACGAGAGCTAGCTATTAATTAGCGTGTGAATCAGCTGCTACACTTAGTAAGTTCCTTTAGTAACATTATTTGAATATTTTTAATTTGCATATACTGCACTTTTAAAATTATAAAAGAATCAAATTAACTTTTAATCTATATATAAATATATAGATTAATTCATAATTAAATAGCATAACAAGAGTGATTATAAATATAATAATTAATTAATTACTAGCTGCATTTAGTATTTAACAAGAGGACAAACAAGCTATTAAAATAAATATAAAAAATATTAAAAGCCTGAAGTACCTTCGGGATTATATATATTATTAAAAATATATTTTGTATTATCGGCAGAGAGTTTGACATGTCGATAACGTCGATAACAGTGAATTTGATCGTCGATAACATCGGATTCACAAGCATATATCGACTGAGGTTTAATGGACCGAAAAACGAATTTAATATTGTATATAACACAATTTCGAAATAAATAAAGATATCATCTAATAAAAAAAGCAATATAAGAAATAAATCAATTATAATATATATCATAATTTGCGAGACAATATTATTTTCAGAGAAATATTTATGAAGGTAAAAAAGAGTAATAGTTTCAAACAGAAATTTAATGTGATTATTAGACCAGATATAAAATTGTCACACGCACAACACACAACGATAATGCAAAAAAATGATACATATCCAATGATATATACATACGTACATACCTGGCGATGATTGTACGAATTGCTTCACATGTGGCCAGAAATCAGCTGTGTGGAATATGCGAAGATGCTCTCTCGTGCACAGGAAACTCTTGGCGCGATGTTTAACGCGTTACGACGAATGTACGACCATAGACATGTAAGTAAGAGGCGGCGTACAAACATAAGAAGGACGGCAATAGCGTTCCGGGTATACTTCTCTCTTTCTTTTGGTCGCGTGGTAAGGATAGGTAGGGCGAGACAAAGACGAAGCGAGCATCGAGCGACCAAAAGAAAGAGAGAAGTATACCCGGGACGCTATTACCCTTCTTATATTCTTACGTTGCCTCTTACGATAGGAGCCGGTCTATTATATGTATATGTCTTATGCGTACGACACATTTCGCGAGAGACACTCGCGATACGTCCTCTCGTCGTGGCACGCGTCGCGTGACTCTGACCGCGGAATCGTAGCGCTTGCGAGTCTCGAGGAATCAAAACAAAGCGAGTCGCATAACTATGTTCAAGGCTATGTTTCGTGTTTACGTCGCGCGGCTGTTGTCTATTGCGCGCGCGAAAATTCTCGGAGGCGTCTCGCGCAACGTAAAAAAGGATATCGTTATTATCGCGATTTTGGTATCGGTGATTCGCTCTTATATGTATGTGTTTGGAAAAGAAACGAACGAGATTCTCCTCGCATATTTTATGCCTCGCTATTTCCCCCGCCGTTGCGCAAGATCATCATCATCAGGTATCGTCATCGTTTCATGATTAGCTGCATCAATTAAATTGATTGTAATAATTTACTCGTATTCTAATATTTTTCTCTACTATTTAATGAAGAATTTCGAATTCTATGCTAAATGATACTTATGTTCGCTCTAATTGCACTTTTTGTACTTAATTACTTAATTGTTTGTTTTTTTCTTTTTCCACAGAGGCCAAAAATATATATATGCATTTCGTATTAAATGAAAAAAATTAACAGAATCTGTGACTCGTCTGCCGTATATAATTTCTAGACTTTATGTATTTTTCACAGAATCTAGGGATATATTGGTCAATCAAATAACTAGCATTCGCGACGTCGTGTGAAATGCACTAATTGAAATGTATTCTTTTATATCTATAATCTATGCGCTTCGATCGTCTTGATCATCGATATATACTATCGACATATACTATCTATAATTTCGATAGTTCGAGACTCACCGCCATATTGCTTCGCGATAGATTTCAAACAAGTTGATCGCGAGACGCGTCGCGGCGGTTGCGGTAGATTGTCGAGTCATATTCAAGTCGCTTCGTGTTTCTCGCGCGATTATTACTGTGTAAAAATGTCTCGCGCGCGACTAATTACGTGTGTAAAGTGTTCGCAGTGTTCGCAATGTTCGTAATGTTCGTAACGTAATGTACGTGTAACGGAAACGCCGTGTACGGAGACTCCGATATCGCGATTTCAGTTTCGACGATCGGCTTCTTCGCACTTGCGTTAAAAAAATCCTCTTCGTATATTTCACACCGAATATTTCCCTCATTGAAGTGCGGCGAGAGCACGCTAATTGGTACACGATCGTCGTCAGGTATGTACATATGTATGTACGTGTGTGCGCATATCATCGTTGTATATAATTAACTGCACAGATATTAATTTTTGCATTTTTCATTGCTAAAAATGATATTTTCGAATCGTCACTGACAATTTATGTTCGCTTTAATGAACAGCGTAAACAATAAATCTTTATATTTCTAGTCCGATACTCTCACCATTATTTTTCATTTCCATAATCAAAAAGTGTAATATTTCCTCGAATCATAATACCTTCTCATTTATTTCTTACATCGCTTCTATCAATTTATATTTCACGGTTATATTTTAATTAGTATAATGTATACATTGTGTATCAAATTTTTATAATGTACATATATTAAATTTATGTATATTCTCTCTCTCTCTCTCTCTCTCTCTCTCTCTCTCTCTCTCTCTCTCTCTCTCTCTCTCTCTCTCTCTCTCCTGAACCTGCTGCGTGCCGATACACACTCATTACGGTGTTACCGACCGTAACTATATGTGTGTATGTATAATCACAGTCCAATCGGTGGGAGTCGCGTGAGAAATTTAACATATAAATATTAAGAATCATCGAAAAATGAAAAAAGTAACTTGCAAATGAAACATACAATAAAGAGTGATTCTGGAATGCGTGTATATATATATATATATATATATATATATATATATATATATATATATATATATATACAATTCTTGTGGACATCTCGCTAAAAAAATAAAGAGGAAAGATTCTCTACGCGTCTCTCATCGAACGGACAAGTTTACAAAAGAGAACTATTTATATGAGATATTTTGAGAAGAAATTGTGCAATAGAGTTTTACACAAAATAGGAATATATGTGTGGTAAACGTGTGTAAAATATATACTTTGTCAAAAGATAGATATATATGTAGATATATTTGTTTTAACAATTTTGACGAGAATAATAAAAAAAAGTATATTGCAAATTTTTTTTCGTAGCTAACAGTCACAAATATAATAGCGGGACGAAAATATATTAAAAGGCAATTATGCGGCATGAACGCAATAAATCTACCTATCAGCCACGACGTTTCTCTTATGGTTTATCGCGTATGTCATACCGCTTTTCACAGGCATAATTTATAACGTTCGATAACCCACAAGATCGATACTATCGTTGCATTTCAATTCGCGAGAATATGAGCAATAATTAAAAGGCCACTTTAAACCTTTAATTACGATATGTTCGCAAGATCCGTGAGATTAATTCGTTTTTATCGCATTCTAAATGACACATTGCTGGAGAGTATTATGCGTTTGCTTTAAATAACACTGAGATATTAAGAAATATTATAATAATAACGAAAACGCGTTTTAAAACTGATACTTTACACACAGTCAATATTTTTAACAATCTAATACAAACACATACTTTAACATATTAATATATTAATTAATATATATACATTATTAATATACTAATTACACATATATATATATGAATAAAATATTAATTAATATAATATTAATTAATAATATAATTAATTAATAAAATTATTAATTATATTAAATATTTTACGAAAATTTATCCTTATGCGGATTTTTTTGCACAATAGAAATGTAAAGTAAAAATATTAGAAATATTATTATTTGGTAAATGAATTTGGAAAATAATTATAGCGTTTTTAATAACAATTTCCTATTTTCTCCGTAGAAAAATTGCGCGCTTAGGTTGAAATAAATAACTTTTTGTAAACACGTAGCGTTATACTGTGATAATATACAACGTTTTGTCCACTTATATAGATTTGATCTTAGATTCTCGCTTATTCACAGTGGTTCATTAATCTCTGTTGCTTTCGAGGGAAATCAACGTATTTCACTACATAAACTGCCATGTAAAATTCATTATGTGATGAAACATTTGCAAGATGTTTAAGCATGCATTCGGCTAAATTAGTTTGAATTGTGTCGCGTAATAAATACGATTTAAAATTGGTTGAATGTATTATGCTCGGCAAATTATTAACCATTTAAATTAACTCACCAACTCGTAACTGTTGCTTCGTTTCTTTTTATTTTTAGAGTTCGCGATTTTGTTAAAATTTGATCGAGTGTCACTTTGATATCGTGCGTTGTGAGAGCGAAACGTTGCTACGGGTGATTAAAAGATCGTTGTCTGTGTATTGAGATACACGATAGTAAATAGTTGTGCGGACAACAATATTTGGTAGCAGAGCATAGCTTATCGATGATTGCGCGTATCTCGGAACATTACATTTGTATCGCATAACGTAATCGATAGCGGAGTGACGATATCGATATCCAAGTATCAAGTAAATATCACGCGTATGAATTCGTTTTTCGAATATACCGATTGAAATATTAAATTAATTTGATGATAATTAAGTGATGTTATATTACATATTAATAAATAATTAATAAATAATTAATATATGTCTATACACTTGATTAACGATATTTCATGGCACAATTATTTCTGAACGAATCGATAAGTTTGAAATTGATTTTTTTAAGTCGTTTTCAGCGGTCGATTATTTTTAATTTTCAGATGCTATTACAAACATTCGATTGAAATGTGCGTCGTTTCTTTTTTTATTCTGCGTTCGTCTTGCAACAAATGCAAGCGTTCGTCTTGCAAGCGACCAATCGCGGCAAAGATTGAATTTTTTTTTATTTAGAAAATTTGTCATTAAAAAATTTTTAGTTAATTTTTCATTAAAAAAATGGCCTCTGGGAGGTATCTAGATTTGATTACAAAGATTGAATGCAGCTTTAGTATAATGCTATCGTTGTCTCGCGCTGTGCTCGCGCCAGTTTTATGGCGCGTTCGCGTATTCCGGCAATTTATCTCGTTTATTCGTCAAATACGCAACAAATAAGCAGTATCCGAAGGGGGTTTGTGCGGATTGTGAGGTATCGGACGATCGTTGACGCCGACGTGTCGATTATTACGCAGTTAACGCAGCGTCGATCGTAATCCCGTGCTATTAACCCTCCGTCGCGTATCTGTCTCGTAATAGGACGTCCAATCATCGAAACTATCGAGCGATCGTTAGAACGGTGTTAGAAGGGTACGCAATAACGTACGGCTGTTTCGTTTAACGATATTCGATTCGCGGTTTTAATGCGCGTAGCGAAACCGTTAACTTTTATTTTGCGTTTCGCGAGGGAACGTTTCCGTAGGGCAAAACCCCTTGGCGCGCGTTTTTCTTTTTTAATTCGCTTGTTAATTGCGCGCGTATAGTAATCGAGTATTGCCGATACCGAATGAACTGTCGGCCGACTGCGTAGTCGGTCAACTATACGCAATATTCGTTGTTTTGTTTATGGCGCGCAGTCAATCGAACGTTAACAGCGCGCACGCACGGTGTCGTTATTTGTTTACTCCACCATCGTTGCATTTTTCACATTTTTCTATGCATTGCCGCTCATTGTTAAACGTAGTGTCAAAGGTACGCTAATATCGCGTTTTTTTTCCTTTGATTCTAGTCGGAGAAAACTGGAGAGAGATGGAGCAAGACGTAATCTCAGGACTCTGGAACTAACTCTGAAAATATCGGGGAAAGCGGCCGGTGAGTAAATTTATCTGTGTAATTAATAATTGCGCTTTTATGAACGTTGTAATTAAATGAAGAGAGAATTGGTTTTAAAATTATTTATATGATTTTACGAAACACACGCACACGATATTCGTAATAGTGTTTCTCTCGATATCATTAGATCTGAAAGTTAACGTACAATTTTTCATCACTTTCGAATTTTTGTAAATATTCTCTTTTTAACAGATTTAAAAGTCAATAGTTAATATTTGCGTGAGAAAGGTCTATTGCATTATAATCAAGTTATGCCCGAGTCAGGTTTTCTCATATTCTGTATCAATTATTAAAGTACGGAAGTAAACACAGACAGATACATAAATTGACTGAATTATTTCCTGTTTACATATTATTTATTTTAAATATTAATCAATGTACTCTTCCGCTGCATGGTGCAATTAATATACATTTCATTGCATATATCCATCCATCGAAAGATGTGAATGCGATTTACATCAATCATTTGACGTTTATGTAAAATAGTAAATGAACTATGCGATTTAAATTAATTAGTATAGTATATTAGTATTACAGCGGCACGTTTATCAACATCTAATTTACATTGCATAAATTAATTTTATGACCGAAAGTTAATTTATATACGAATCTCATACGGGAATTGTCAATTGCTGTATAATATAGAACATATTTATTGATTTCAGTAAAACACTTTAATGGTCCGATATTCAATAATTCCTTAATTGCATCAGGGACAGATTCATTAATGAACCAGTCTCATTAATGATTTTATTTTATTTGTGTGAACAGCTCCATATAATTGCAAAGTAGAAGATTTTTACTAAAAACTAACTTATTAAATATATCTAAACGTTTATTTTGATTCTTACTTTTATTATTGCTTCAATATTGTAGTATTTAGTGGATTAGTATACGAGGTCGATTTTTATTTTATTTTTTTATTTTTATTATTTGACCATATATATGTCGTATTTTATTCGGAATTAAAAGCACATTCACACACTCTCACATACACATACATTCTATTCAGAGTTAAAGCCGCAGTGCTGCTAATACTAATGTTATTCATTAATTTAAATCATATAGATCATTTGGTAAATTTTTCAGTGCTTTACACACAAACACATTGCAATCTATTAAAATTAAATAATAGTAAAATTTAAGTTACGTAATACATAATTAATTTATTTTATAGAAATCAATTTTTTATTAATTAATTTAAATCGTATAGGCCATTTGGTAAATTTTTCAGTGCTTTACACACATATACATTGCAATGTTATTGCATCTGGTTTTCTATTAAAATTAAATGATAGTAAAATTTAAGTTACGTAATACAGAGTTAATTTATTTTATACAAATCAATTTTTTCTTACACTAGAACAACACAAGCGCGCGCGTAGCGCTTGATATATTTTCCCGTACAATAGCTCAGATTAACTACGCATTCGATTAATTACGTGAGTCTCTTCGCGTTTTGTTTCAGGTGGGGACGTTGGTGTGGGGGCTTAGTATCTGGAAGGAGAAGCTAAGCACCCAAACGGGTTTTTTTTAACGCGTTTAATATTTTTTAACGTTTTCTAATCGATCGATCGATATCACGTTTCGCGTCTTAATTAGTTCGGGAGTGCCGCGCAAAATGTCGTGCATCCGAGTTCGGGAGTGTCGAGCAAAGTATCGCGCGTTTTAGTCCGGGAGTGTTAAAGTCTAAAGTATCGCGTGTTAAAGTGCGGGAGTGTCGTACCAATCCTGAAACCTGAGGGGAGGAGCAGGCCTAGGAGGCATCGGGCGCTGCCGGAGCAACCCTGGAGTAAGTATTTATTAATTGTATATTAATTATTATAAATCGCGTACGCGCGTTAATTCGGTTCGTTTGTTTGATTTAAATAAGAGAGAATTGGAGAGAAAAACTCTTATAAAAGTTCTGTTTCTATTAAAAGAAATTTTTTTTTATAATTTATAAAAATTATTCCATTAGATATCTGCTTATTATTGTACGCATTGAATATGAAATTCGGTGCATACAATAATAATTATTTTGGGTGTGCTGCTATAAATTGGATGTTTTGTATGTTACAGCTTCAATGCCGTTAACTCTGCTGTTGCGCATCGATTGGTGAGTGACAAACTTTTATTTTATAACTGGCATAACGTTAAGTCAGAATTTTAATTTTTTAATATCAATTTTCTGCGAATTGGTGAGAGCAATAAATTCAGGATTAGAGCTACATATTAGCATACAATTATGCCATACAACCGAATTTGATCGTGGGGGAGCTGTCAAATTAATGGAAATAAACTATGTTCAATCGAATCGTTGTCAATAACGATTGCAAAGAAAATTGTCAATGAGAATTGCAAAGTTTATGAAAATATCCATATTCGAAATGAACGAAGTCGTTCAATGTGCGTGTCACGTTCGGATCCTTTGATTGCTCTGCGGCGTTTAACAAGCTCGCGCGATCTTTAATGACATAACATAGTAATAGTGGCATATTATATTACTTTCCGCGAAATATTATTCCCATGTCGAGTCGTATCGAGTGGTCTACCATGTTTCATGACGAGATGATCGACGTGAACACGAGACGATAACCGCTGCGGTGTTCGTGCCTCTCTTGATGTCACGAAATCTCATGTCCCGCAGTAATTAAATGTGATTTATGTAAAAATAACGGATGAATATATATATATATATATATATATATATGTATGTGTGTGTGCAGCAGTAATGAAATAGGATCGTTACCATGTGTGTTTTTGCGAGATTTCGATGCACAAATATAATTTAGGACATTTAATACAACGCCATGAATCTTTGAAACAATTCACAGGTAATTCTCGAGAGAAAAATGTTATTTCTGTATAATTTATATTAGAAGAAATGAAAATTTTTATTGATTTAATAACTATTAGTGTTTTGCGCTCTGCTTTGTGCAGAAAAATCAATGTTGAAAAACAGGACTCGAGGAAAAGTTATAATAATTATTTTCACTGTTTTCTGTCATTAATATTTTTTAAAATACATCGTTCCTTTGTAATCTCCGGTTGCGCGATAATTTGGCCGGATCGGCAAACTCTAAGAGATAAAAAAAAAAAAGATGTCGATGAAAGGTCGTACAAAGAAAAAAAAAAAAGAGAAAACGTGGAAACGAAGGTTGACACGAGTAAACGAGTTAACGAGCCCCGGATGAAACCGTCATCCGCAAAGTACCTGCCATTTTTCGTCCTCCGGAGAAGAGAGGGATCTCCCTCTACATATTTACACACTATATCCGCGAACATACACACGCGAGAGTGAGTTTACGCGATCCCAACGAGCGGAGTGAGTCGTTTCCCTCCTACGGAGAGATAGCTTTCAGAGGACGCGCGGGGCATTCCCGCCTTTCAGGAGCTTTCAAGATGACCATGATCCGTGACACCAGTTGGGGAGCATCTGCTCTTCCTCATCCGCCTCTTTCGCCCCGAGGTCTCTCACCCTATTTCGATCTCTCATCCCCCATTTCCCTCCCCCTCCCCCCTCCATTCTCCCCCTGTTTCCCTGGTCGCGCCACCGACCTCTAGTCCTCTTAAACCACTATGAACCGTCTTCGACACCGAACCGAAAGCAAGCACTCGTGCACGGACGAGCGAGTACGCGCAAGCATCTTAACCCGACTATCAAGAGCCACCTTCGGAGTTGAGCGAAATGGCCGGGCTTTTCGCGCCCTCCCGGATTTAACGCCCGTGCGAAAATTGGCCGTTCTTACGAATCGATTTAAATTATTATCCAACGACCGGATGCGCGTTTTCGAGAGCTCTCTACGTCGATCGGGAACAATATTACGAATCGCGAGGCGTAAATCTCGCAAGAGACTTCCCTCCTAGCTTGTTGCTCGTTTACTCTTATTAATTAATCAACTGTGTATTGTTACAATATATTAAGGTATATACGTTCGCTGTGTTTGCCGTCGTGTAATATGCATCGCGTGCAGTTTAACATATGTTATGTGTTATTGATGCTTTTGGTAAATTTAACGCAAATATTTGCGTTAAATATTGCAAAGTAAATCGAACCTTGAACGTGAAAGAAATGTCATGTTAACTCTCGGCCGGTTTATTTTTCAAAACGAAAAGCATAAAATAATAATTTGGACAATATCTAGGATAAACAAAAATCGAATATATTCAAGATGAATTGGATGTATTGAATAAATAAAGAGAATGTATAGTTTCTCTAATTTTATGGAATATTACGAAACAGTAAAAATATACAGATGAAGATTGCACGATTAAAGAAAAAAAATTGAAGAATTATATCAAATTAAATTTTGTCAGAGCTATTAAAATTTTAGCAAAATTAGTAAAATTTTATCGCGGCTATTTTATTTGTAAAATTTCTTTTTCTACATTTACACGGTATAATCATTTTAATGTCAATCTTTTCAAGTTATTTTTTTCCACTGTTCATAGAATAATTAATTGAAATTCAATATCGGAATAATTAATTTGTTATTATATGTCTGAGTATTTTATGAAATATCGCGCGTGCATCGATATCCTTGGTAACCTTTCGCGCTTTTGACCTTTTGTATCGCACAGTAGTAACATACGTACATCGCGCATTTCCGTGCAGAAGTTTCGAGTAATATGCAAATATTATATACGGTGCGGCTAATTATATGGATATCGTAACAGTTTCAGCGGCCCGCCTAATTTACGTTGGTCGTTATTTTACAACTATAAATTGAACCATTTGTTTTTGCATCGTATCGCTTTACACAATAAATAATCAAGTGGTACCATGCTACCTCTTCTCTCATGTTTTTATTTCTTTTTATCTCTAATTGTATATTTGTATATATATATATATATATATATTTATACAGACATATAGTTGATAAATCTCATTATATTGGCATCCCTTTTGCATTCATCGATTGGTAATAGTATATATATTCTACTTAGAAATAGAAACAGGTATCTCTATTACAGTATCCCCCAGGGGTTCGCTACGTTATGTAAGCACAGCCAATTATCAGTGCGCATTCACTGATAGCAAAATTCACATTAATAGTAATTATTTGTCTATTAAATTCAACATTCGCGGGAGAACTCGCATCTCAGAATTCGATGAATAAATGCGCATATCGTCCAATGTCGATCTATATGTATATCGATAAACAACAAGGTTTATCAGATGCGTATCTGACGCGCGTTCTCTGCATCTCGTTATTCGCGGGAATAAAATATCCGTTGACGCGGGGGCTTCCGGTTAAACACTTGTCGGGCCACTTTGCGCTCGCATATCGTTGTGTTTCGAGAGAGGAGAAAAAGGACTGGCGCGAGAGCACACGCGTGTGTGTATACATATGTATATATCTAGCCGAGCATTACCTTTCACCTCTCTGTCCAGTCTGACGACGTGCATTATTCGCGTATACGCGCTCCCTTAGATATAGAAACGGACATCCCTTTCTGCCGCGGTGTATCCTCCCTATGGTGGTAGTAGCGGTAGTGGTGGTGGTGGTGGTGGTGGTGGTGGTGCTGGTGGTGATGGTGATG
Organism: Lasius platythorax; assembly: GCA_963971435.1. NCBI lineage: Eukaryota > Metazoa > Arthropoda > Insecta > Hymenoptera > Formicidae > Lasius > Lasius platythorax. The sequence continues at coordinate 13,792,695 of OZ020537.1, forward strand.
GTGTGGTGGTGGTGCACGAAACCCCTTTCTCTCTCCGCGCCCTCCGCTCTTCCTCCGCCACCTCCACCACCAGCACCGCCACCTCCTCGGGAGGCTTTGCAGGCTGCGCGTCCGTCGCCGCGCCGTTTGCTCGTCTTTTCCGTCAGTGTGCCGTCCGCCGTCGGTCGAGAACCACGTGTTCGCCCCCCCCTCCCCTCCCCGAGTGGTGGTGTGTCATGTTGCGTCGCGAGGGGTGGTTATCGCGCGTCTCCTGGTGCCGCTTGTAAACGGACCGAGCGATAACCGGGAGATAAAGAAATACCGAGCGACCTCATCTCTCCGGAAATTTTACGCCGCGCAGGTCATCTTCTCAGGGATGTCGCGAACGACACTCGATTAGGGACTCTGACGAATTTGACGCGCGACATCGCACATGTCGAGCTCGGATCCGCGAAACGGACATATGTAGGAACATAAGTAATTAAAGTGGAGAGATAATTGATATATGCTCCTTTTTACGAAGGTTTATCGCAACGAAGGTTTATCGCGTTTGTGCGGGGGGGAGGGGAGATCTGTCATTTCTATCGAGAAATAATCGTGTTTATTCTCCTCTAACGCGTCTGTAAATCTCTCGACGTGCGTCTGATTAGCGAGCGAGGCTCACCACGAAGGGATGAATGAAAATCATCGGGGGATTCCCTGACTCGGATGATCCTCGTTTCGGACGATCTCCGATCGATAGAAAAAAAAAAAATTCGCGATGACGGTGTGATCGAATTCATTCCGTTCCTTCAATCTTCCCTCGAATCGATTCCAGCTGGTTCGCAATCATTGCTGCCCCAAACGTGATTGCGAGGCCCTTGCGTCGCCTCGGTCGTTGCTTGGACCGATTCCAGGAAAGCCCGAAATCTGTGGTGGCCCGACGGTGATTGAACATCTCCGCGGTTCATCCTTCGGTTTTTACACATATTGCGATAGCACGCCATCGAACGAACTCGTGTCCGAAACGGTGAACCCCACAGAATTGTCAAGTTGAAAGTCTCCCTACACATCTTCAATCTTTGTCCGGTTTTATCGGAAAACATGTTAACGTTTTGCTAAATCACCTATCCGTAAATCGCTAAACCGATAAGCGTTTTATCCGACGTGAGAATCACTCGACGTACTTCTAATCACAGTTGGACACGAAGCGATTGTACGTCGGATTGTGTCGATTTTGTAATTAGCCGAATGGATAAGAGAAGCCGGGATTGTTATTGCGAGGAGACAATCGCGCTCCGCAAACGAAATACGCGAGGGTAGAATTTCACCGTGAGAAAAACGCGATTGTATCTGTATACGACGGACAGTTGCGTCGCAATTTAGTATAATAAAAAAAAATCTAGAGATCTCGTTTTTGATATGCGCAATTGAAATTTCTATCGTACGTATCGCACTCGTAGAATCTTCGTTGTTCGTAAAACTCAAACGCCGCGGATCGGAGAAGTGGAGAAGTTTCTTCGAAGAGTTCTCCAGCCCTTCTCCAGGCTCTCTGCTCCTTCAACAACGACGTGGTGAAACTGTCCCTCAAGCCGTGCCATGGTCACATGGGGATCGCAGATACCATGGTGAACATTGCGGGTTATCGGCGTCGGTGGCGCATGGATAGACCGGAAGTGCGGGAGATTTTCCGCCGCCTCGGAGATTACCGCGCTCGTACCGCGATTTAATAACGGACGAAAACGGTGGTGAAAAGAGGGCGAGGGAGGAAGAAAGGACAGAGAAGAAGAAAAGAGTGAGAGAGCGAGAAGGAAGAGCGCGGGGCGAGGAAATGCGCGATGTCGCGGGTGCTTTAATTAGTGTTTAATTGGAGAGACGAAAAACAAGGCGCACACGGAGCTGCGGGTACCGAACCACCCTTATTGCCGGTAGACTGGCGGCCGCCCTGGAACCGGATATCCGACGGACGCGACGGGGAATGCGTCCGGCGGCTGGTTACCTTAGGCAGATCGAAGGAAAACATCCCCCGCGTCGCGCCGCCGCGCGCGATTTGCATCTCGTCGCTGTGTATGTGTAGCTCGGAAAAAAGGTATCTCGCGACGTAGAGGACGCGTAGAGGTCATCGCGAACGGTGATCGCCGGCGGGTCGCTTCTTATGTTTCCAACTGAACGGACCAGAAGGGGATGGAGCCGGCCGAGCTGATGACTGTGGCGTGAATCCGCGAGTGATTCGGAACGATGACTTAATACACACCTCGACACGCGCGCGCACACACACACACATATTATATATATATATACGCGAAATCTCCGTAAATCCGGTCGTGCTCCCGAAGTTCCCGAAGAGGGGAAAAGTGCGACGTTACGTCGGGGCGTAATTTTTTTCGTGACGAGTATTTGCGCGACGAATAACGAGGGAACATGTGGAGTGTAGTGTTGTTGTTTCTCGGACTAATGAAGGCTGTTTCGTACGTTGCTGGGAGCGGTACCACCGTCGACGAGAAATCGGGTACGTCGCTGTTTGTTTTGCGTGTTGCACGTTCTTTATGGGTCCCCCGTTAAAACGCATTCGTATTTAGCGTTTGAACGAACGTATAACAAGATTACGGCGGCGCGTTATTATTAGCGTCATATATCCCTTGTATTTTTCCTACCTCCTTCCGTATTAGACTTTTTACCTGCCCGCCTCGTGTAATCGAGGCTCTCGATACCTTCATGGATTTTGCGCGCGCGTGACACATGACGGGAAATGTAAAACTATATATGTATTATCGCGACAAATTGTTTCGATTTTATGTACGTTGATCAATTAATATTTAACTTTCGACATGTTCGACGGTGCAAAATGAATAACGATTTGGCAAAAAGTCATTTTCGATTTATTCGAGCGTTCTCTTAATTTTGATTATATGTGTCATTGATTAAAAATTTAATACCTCTTATATATATTACTATATACATATATGTATATATGAAATAATATTTTGTGGAGGGAGGGAAAAATATACATTCTTTTATATTTTTATATAAAATTTATATTTTACGCGAACCGGTACTTTATTATTTGATTTTTATATAAAATTTATTTCATTTTATCTCTCTATCTTTTTCTGTGTATTTCTATAAAGTTTATACAAACTGAGATTACTTTTATCCCGTTTTCTATGTACATTCGTCCTATTCTGCAGAGAATATCAGACAGAACTAAACTTTTATACCGGTACATCGGCAGACTTCAATTTTATTTTCGTCTGTCTCTCATGATAGAAAATGTCGTGACGAGAAACGGATGCGAAATATATTTTTCCCAGGACCAATCAATGAAAAACAAGTGGACGATCGCTTTCCGGGGCATCAATGATCCGCTTTTTTTTTCTTTTCTTCTCTGAACGGAATCGTTAACTCTCCGGCTAGTGAAAATTGGAGATTCAATCTCCCTTTTAATTCACATATGAAGAAATTAATTTATATATCCACAATCATAGAACTATATATGTATCGATATTACCATAAAATTGACCTTATGATGAGCGCAATCGTGCTGAATGATTACTTTTAAATCTGGACGGTGTAAAAACGTTGCAAACAATCCTTTATATTAACATTTGCTTTCAACAATTTTCGCAATTTCACGACTCAACAGTTATAAAATGGTCGAAGTTGATTCCTATTTTATATTCGAGGGAATTAATTCGCCGTGCAACTACGAAATCATAAAATAATATTGTACAACCAGTGCATAACATCTATGAAACTATGTAAAACTGTATACGGAAACGCGGTGGAGAATTTATGATTCCGCGCGATCTGCGGCAGACATTTCCGCAAATCCATAGTGAATGATTACGTGCGGAATAAGAAGCTACCGAGAGATATCCGCGTTTCTCTTTGTCGGTCGGATAGTACGAGGGGATATCACTTTGTTGATACAGAATATTGCGGAAACGTATCAAGAACTTACGTCGGTTAAATTTGTTGCGCCATTTCTTTTGTCTTCTCTCGTTCCGTTGAGCGTCCAATTATTTTTATGAAACCTTTAGGCAGTTGCGCTTGTGTTTGGACGCGACATAAGTAACGTCGCGGAAACCTCTGACCTTATTATATCTTGCTCGTGTTTCCTCGGACACACAGACACAATTGCAAGCTCCTTGGCGCAGTAAAAAGGAAAACGAAATGTTAAATGCCGAGCACAAATTCGCTTTATATATATATATATATATATATCGCGGAATTGAAACTCTTCTTCCTTTTCTGTAATCACACCAGAATTTCACAAGACACTACTTTTATTTTTCAATAGATTTCCCGCTGTATATCCGTACAAATTGAAAATTAATTAAAAAGTAGAGCTATTTTTTTAATGAGGTATAGTGTGGAATACTTTATAAGAGAGTTATTCGCATTTTTGATCGTTTTCCAATAGTACCTTGCGTTATTTAAAGAATAAACTTCAGCTCTTTGACGTTCGTCAACGAGATCGATTTAATCATACATCTATTCCCAAAGTAGCTCAATGACATTCGTTTATTTAACACAGCTAGGAACACTAGCCGACACTGTATCGCTGCTATAAACTAGTTCAAACTTTCTCAAAGTCGTTGCATAGAATAGCACGCGGACTGCATTTTTCACGACAACTATTTATACTTGGCGCCACCAGTGTAAAGCTCTGAACGCGCGAACGCATAATCAAATTTCACGAATAAATGTAAGATTTCTTCGACTTGGACTTTGATTCTGATATTAATTTTTCCCGCTTATTTTGAGTACGCAACGACGGAAGCAGCAATATCGTTAATATAACGAGTAGAGCTTTCACGGGAAAAGCAGGTCTCGTTTAATAATTTCCGCCTTTGACTGGCTTTTCGGTTGCGCAACTTACGTCAACAAATCTGCGTTATCGTGTCGCAATATCGAGCCAAGAATCACACGAAAATGAAATTTCCATCAAGAGAGAGAGAAAGAGAAAGTGTGCAATGTATTTTTAATTTTAGAAAACATAATATTTTAGACCTTCTTTCTTTCTTTCTTTTACTCTCTCTCTCTCTTGATGCAAAAGCAAAGGAATTTTTTAATAACGGAGCTAGCAATCTCAAAATCTTCTTATCTCTTTATATTTTTCCTTCGCGTTCGTTGTGCAAATACGTTATTCGCATCTTGACATTTTCTCTGGCCAATTGTCTTCAATTGATGTAGTCCGCGATGCTAAACAAGTTCACCGCCAGGAATTCGATTAAGGCGCTGCGATTCAAGCGCAAAGATATTCTGCTCCGTCAATCAGGCAGGAAGGTCTAGGGATTCCGTTCCGGTGATCACAAGAGATTGACGACGACCCAGTCGCTTATCCGTATTTCCGGTGAAAACGGTAAGGGATTCGATTGAATTTTAGCTCACGCGTTTCGTTTACTTCCGCATTCTCGACTGCCGCAAAATTCGCCTTCATATATGTGTACATATATATATATATATAGGCAATTCCACACGTCAAATCGGACAAGAAACCTTGACCTCGTATTTTTTAAATTAATCGAAACTTTTTCACGTGAAATATACATAAAATAAGGAGATACGTATTTTTGTATTTGTCCGAAATATTTTTTTTGCAGAAGTTATAAACAACAAAATTTTCGTGAGAAATGAAAAAGTTGTCAATTTTAAAAATTAATATCTCTGGTTATATTTCTCGTAGAGAAATTTTCAAAAATGCATTTTAAAGCTAAGGAGACAACCTTTTTTATAAAAATAGTTTAAGTTACAAGAAATTGCTAATTACAATTGTTATAAATAATTGAAATGTTTAATAATTTTTTTCACCAAAAAGTACACTTTAAAAAATTTTTGAAATAATGTTATTTTATTGTCCATTTCATTCTGAAAGTGTACATATTTTTTATTTTATGGGGAATCGATAGATTTTATTTTTTATATATTTTTAATGAATGAGGCGCCGCGCCGTGCTCGTGTCACTGGCTCGACCAAGTAGTATGCTACGCGCTATGGCGCGCCGATTTCTTCGGAAATTTTGTAGGAAGAATGTATAGTATGAATGACATAATTTATAATGTTGATTATAAATTATGTTGAATGTAATCAACATTATAAATTATGTCATTCATACTGTACATTCTTCTTACAAAAAAAATCCGAAGAAATCGGCGCGCCAGCGCGTAGCATACTACTTGGTCGAGCCAGTGACGCGAGCACGGCGCGGCGCCTCATTCATTAAAAATATATAAAAAATAGAATCTATCGATTTTCCATAAAATAAAAAATATGTACACTTTCAGAATGAAGTGGAGAATGAAATAGCATTATTTCAAAAATTTTGGAAAGTGTACTTTTTGGTGAAAAAAATTATTAAACATTTCAATTATTTATAACAATTGTAATTAGCAATTTCTTGTAACTTAAACTATTTTTATAAAAAAGGTTGTCTCCTTAGCTTTAAAATGCATTTTTGAAAATTTCTCTATGACAAAATATAACCAGAGATATTAATTCTTAAAATTGACAACTTGTTCATTTTTCACGAAAATTGTGTTGTTTATAACTTATAAAAAAAATATATTTCGGACAAATACAAAAATACGTATCTCCTTATTTTATGTATATTTTACGTGAAAAAAGTTTCGTTCGATTTAAAAAATACGAAATCAAAAAAGGTCGATTTTTGTCCGATTTGACGTGGAATTGCCTATATATTTTCTTTTATTCTGATAATATTTTAGTCTTTATAAGACTTTGAAAAGGGAATAAATAATCGATATTATAACACTTTTCACTAATTCGAACTCTACTATCTATTAATGAATTCAATTATATGTATAACGCATGATTTTTCTTTTATTCTACTACAGAATTTAATATAAAAATTAATCGAGAGAAAATAAGAGAGAAATAATTTTGCTTTTTATTGTTTCTCTCTCTCTCTCTCTCTCTCTCTTTCTCTCTCTCTCTCTCTCTCTCTCTCTCTCTCTCTCTCTCTCTCTCTCTCTCTCTCTCTCTCTCTCTCTCTCTATATATATATATATATATATATATATATCCGTATGTATATGTATATATATATATACATATATGTATATATAGTAGAGAGCTATGTCGAAATTTTTTTTAGAGAGAGAGAGAGAGAAGACATACAATAAAAAGCGAAATTATTTCTCTCCTATTTTTTTCTCTCAATTAATTTTTATATTAAATTCTGTAGTAGAATTTAAAAAAATCATGCGTTATATATATATTAGTATTCCATATATACATATGAATATATACATATATATATTTATATATATATGTATAGTACAGCTATGTCAATATTTTTTAGAGAGAGAGAAAACATATAATAAAGAGCGAAATTATTCCTCTCTTATTTTCTCTCAATTAATTTTTATATTAAATTCTGTAGTAGAATAAAAAGAAAAATCATGCGTTATACACACATATATATATACATATATATGGAATACTCTATTAGACTTAATGGTAATAATTTACGCGGCTCCACGACGATGTACAATTATCCACGTCTATCAAAGGAGTGGCTGAATCTGCCGTTCGTTCTTTTCCATCCTCGTATCGCTTTTCGGATCGCTAACATCGATCGAAGTAACGGCCCGCCTCGTCTTATGACAGGAACAGACCTTGTGTTTAAAGGACGGTAGGGTCGGAACACGCGTACGAACACAAGCCGTAAGGTACACGAACACGGCCAGCGACACGTTACACGCGAATATATTAAAGGGCATCGCGCTTGTGTGCGTTGGACGGACGGGTTTCTCGGACAGACTGGAACTTGGCCGCTATAATAGGCAAGGCTTCGCCACCAAGTTTAGGAACTTGAGGGGGGTAGGTCGGACGAGACGAACTGCGAGAGCGGAGGGTCGGAGAGGGTCGGGGAAGTTCGGACACGTACTGCGATTCTGCAAGTACTTTAGCGTCGTTTCTCTGGATACGGCGGGGGCGCCGACACTTTCACGGTACGGTTTTAGGGCTTAGAAGGATGTCGCAGTCTCCTCCCGTAGGTTTTCCTCTGCTTCCCGTGTCGGCGCTGCAGATGGACGCTTTCAGCTCTCGTTTATTAATCCGCACTCGGTGTTCACAGCGAGATTAAACTCGTCTTCTCTTGGTACGCGTTAAAGATTAAGGATACGAGGCGGAGAAACCTACTGGCTGAAGAAACCTTAATTCTGGGATCGATCTTAGAGCGAGCGCTATCGCGCGATATTCGATATCAGAGATCAAATTGGCAGCATCAGCTTTTCCCAACGTTACAATATCGCTATAATAATGTATATACATATATATAGTAGAGAGCTATGTCGAAATGTTGTAGAGAGAGAGAAGACATATAATAAAAGGCGAAATTATTTCTCTCTTATTTTCTCTCGATTAATTTTTATATTAAATTCTGTAGTAGAATTAAACAAAAATTATGCATTATACATATAAGTATGTATTTGTTGACAAAAAGTTAATATAAAAATTGTCAACGATTATAGATTCTTCGAAATCTCTCCGCGCAGCGAAGAAAGTTCAATGTATTCTCGAGAAACGGCGGGGGATTATGCGGAAAAGATTGTTATCTTGTTTTATAAATTATTGAACGTCCTCGCCTATACGTGAAGGTAAAATTCTCTCATTTTCCAAATTTTCGTGCCTCAGATATATTTTCTTGTCGTTTATCGATCTGGCAGCTGGCAATTACGTCGCTTGAAAAATGCGAGCGGCAAGCTGCGCGTGTCGTAATAACAAAAACATGTTCGAAATGTAACAATTATCGACTGCGACGTTGCAGTTGTTGTGGGAGCGCGGCCTTTGTCGAGTGTCATTTGCACACGTAGAAATATCGCGGTGAAAGCTCTATCAAAGCGCGCAAATCACACACGATTATATTTTCGACGCACGCGTGTTTTTCGAGGGTGGGAGAGGAAAGAGGTATAAATAAAAAAAAAAAAAAAAAAAAAGAAGAGAGAGAAAAATACCCGACAAATCTGTGCTCTATGAAGTCCTCGCGTTGCGAGTACTACAGATATTTTTCAGTTAATTTTCAACGGTATATGCAAGGACGTGCACGTACATAGGCTTCATACGTGAACGCACACACGTGCGATATCTGGGTAAAATCAATTTTACTTACTTCTTGCGTTAGAGGTGGCTTTATAGAAATGCCGCCTCTCCCCTGTAAGATTCATAGTTATGACACAGTCACTTATCCGAGCGCCCTAGATTTTTCACCGTACCCTTACGCTATGCCCGTGATTTCTTCACCGTCGTGTTTTATGGAAGGGATGATGATCGATAATTCTTAACCGGTAAAGAGCCGATCGAATTTGCAACGCTAGCGAATCTTTGCAGCAGCATATTTACATTGTTAAGAAGCATCGGGTGCGAACTCGTCAGAGTTTAATTATTGACTATAACATGACGCCGTAGTAATTACAATCGAAAATTCGAAAATGAAGGAATATATATATATATATATATATATAGAGAGAGAGAGAGAGAGCGTCGAATGCCGCGCTTGTCTCTCTATTCTCGATAATAAATACATTTGAAAAGCCAGCAATTTTACTAACGACATTGCGTCTATCGAGTGTCATTCACGCGTTGTTTTTTTTTATATTTTTTTACTTGATATTGTGATAACATTTCTGTTATTTAGCTGAAACATAAATTGGAGTTACGTAGGGGACAATTAGTACAAAAGGTATTTTCATACCTATATAAATCGTGTACATCTTTAAAAGATTGACATAATTATTTTATGATCGCTAACGGGTAAGATTAGAAAACGTAAGAGAGTGCATTTCTAAATGCACACACATTTGTATATATAATTAAAGTACGATAAGCAGAAAGCTACTAAGGTAGATAAAAGTAGCGTGTATAATATGGGGCAAGAGAGAAAATATGTCGAGCATGTTTTCTTTGCAACGTAAAATTGCAACTTCGATCGGATCGGAGAGTTGCATTGTGCATTAGATTCCAGTTAACCGTAAATATCTCGGGATGCCGGTAGCGTTTCGTGAGAAAACTCAGTTTACGATATCGTGCAGCCGTGTATACCGGCGCAGGTAGTGCGGACGGATAAAGAAGAAAAGATTAAAGTGCTCGTGGACGCAGGGCTGCTCCACTTCTTCCAAGTGCAAACACGGACAGGCAGGCAGGCAGGGCAGGCCGGGCAGGGAAAAGTCGGGGGAAGGTACGAACGGGATAGTCGATAAATAGCAAATACACGAGAGGGAGACGAGCGCGTCTTTAAAAATAGAGAAAACCGGTCTATTCGCGATCAAAAGAAAGGACCGCGAACGATTGCATTGCGTTGCATCGCCCGATGCGACACGTACCTATATGTAAGTGTGTGTATGTACATACACACGGGGGTGCGATATGCGAAGCTCAGCACGTGATGCTGCTGCTGCTGCTGCTGCTGCAGCTACCAGAGTACCTGCGAGAAGGGGATGGCGAGGGGGGAAAGGAGCGGGAAAGCACACGCCGAGTTTTCTTCCTTCCGAGGGGTGGTTTAACGAACCGATCCGCCGCAGAGTTTTCTTCCCGCAGTTTTTCCCAGACTTTCTTCCTCCGCACCTTCCGACTCGGTGCGCTCGCCCTCGGACCTCGTTCCTCTTATCCTTCCGTTTCCCATCCCTCCCTGCGATGCACCCTTTTGTCGCGTGTCTCCTCGGCATCTTTCCTACTCGTGCGTTCGCTCCCATTCCGGTGTGATCTCATTTCTTAATTTCCTCGTCGCGACACGTACGACGCCTACGATGCCCTTCTTCCAATTTCGCGGCGCAGGCACGATGAAGCCCCACGCACGGCCGATTGCGGGGTTCGAATGACGGGGATTACGCGTCGAGGGGGAAATTTTTCTCTCGATGATATAGGCTTTCCGCCCTCCCGGAAGGGCGGAGGATTTTATTAGAAGACGCGAGAATTAAATTCATCATTCGTTCGCGAGGAAGAGTCACGTGCGTTTCATGGTTTCTATACGTGAGTTAAACCGCGCGTGGCAAGGATTGAGTGCTACATTTAGATGCAATCGCTTGACCGATGGTATAATAACGTTGTGTCGATACCGCTCCGATAAAACTGACCTAGATGACGTGACTGAAGTGAGATTTAAAGTGCGTGACTAACGTGGCAATATAATATTATTATAGCAGATTCGCGGAAGCTTCGACGAATCTGCTAATAATGTCGTCATGTTAGTCACGCGCGTTTAATTTTCACCCAAGTTTATTTATTTTTTTTTTTTTTAGATGAATATTAAAATATTGTACCTTCTTCGTTTAAAATTGGCTTAAACTTTGTCATCACGTTTATATATGATTTTAAATTGATTCAAATGTAGGTAAATTGCCTTTTAATGCATTTGCATTGGTTTAGTATCCGTTTTACAATAAAGGACTCACGTATAATTTTCATCTCGGTTAATTTTTTTTAGTATCCGTTTTACAATGCGCATTTCCATTCGGAGAGTTTATACGTGTGTGCATGTGCATTTCAAGTTTGTTCGAGATTTCCGGCACTTAACACGTACGTTTCAGAAGGACTCTTTTATTCCCGGCGAGATTATCGCGCGGTCGTCTTTCACACACGAGCGAGATCTTCATTTCTGCGATTACGTGACTCGCGAAGCGAAATCTCGAACGAGGGGCGCGCATGCAACTCGCGTTAATGTCGTGCTTTATTGCCGTATAATTTTTATCCCGGAGCTTCACGATTCATTGGGCCGCCCTCGTTTCCTTTGTGATACCGATCGATGGGACGCGAGAAAAAAAAAAGGGGGGGAGACGAGAGCGCGAGAGAATCGTCTCTCTCGCCGATATTTCGTTTTTCCTCTCCTGCTCTTTTCAGAAAACTTTACGCTCCGTCCCGCCGGCAGTTTATTTTCACGCTGCGACATCGCCGGCTACGATAATTCCTCGCGTAACTCTAATCGAGAAGAAGCGATTCTCCTTTCGCTTAATCGCGAGCAACTAGTTAATTTTCGAGATGAAATTTTCATCCCGACGTCGCGCGACGTCGGCGCCATTGGACGGGAAAGTTTCGTATAAAGGAATGGAAATTTGTCCGCCTGTGTAATCAAGAGTAAACTATGGAAAACTATGGCGCTTGTCGCGCGCGTCAAAGGAATCTTAGACCGTTCAGACCTGCAGTCGCTCGCGATCTGCTCGCCGAAAAGAAAGAAAAAAAATAAAAAATAAAAACATACAAAATTGATCGTCCGACATTAATAATGGGCAAAGCCGATTATCGTTTCGAGCATTTTTCAACGGCTCGCCCCGTTGTTCGGCCATAACATAATTCATTCGTCGCCTCGCGTCCTCTTCCGCTGGATTGTATTGTATTTGTTGTTAATATTATTGGGACGTATATTTGTTTGGTGGGCTTTGCGTTTAAACTGCGAGTGATATATAGAGTACTCTCCGTCAACGAAGTTAATGTCCAGCTTGTCGCTCCCCGTTATCATTATCGATACAATGAATTTGCATTTGCATTATAATGGGAAACGAAGGGACAGAATATAATTTTAATTTCGAACGTTGACGCTGAGATTTGTATGTGATACTCTCCTCGCGACAAATTTCACATATAAATTTTGCGCGATGTATGCTCATTATTCTATTACTCTGTCTCTCATTGATTTTCATCGCTAACTCGGTCAACTCGGTTTGTTTTCAACGGAAAATCAAATTCAGACAAATATCGAAGATCACTTTGTTACGTTTCAACTCGCCTCGCGTGAGACGAGTGTTGAAAATTGTTAAAACGGTTAATGACCGCAATGAAGTTTCGGCAACAAACGATGAAGTAGGCAAAGTACGGTCTGCGACAATTAACGTATGTAGCGCGAATCACGTGTTATCGATTCTTTCATGCTCTACAACGTTCTTCATCTACACCGGGGGGCCACCGACCTTTGATCATTCACTGTGTAGCCGACATATTTCCAGTAAATGTATTTATATACCTCGAAGCTTGAACAAGGGATCGATGATCTGGCGTCTCAAGGATATTTCGGACATGATGGCGAATCGTTTGAGAAATTCGCGAAAATACAATTTATTGATCTGACAAAGAGGTAGATATGCGATTTTTTTTTTTTGGTAGAAAGAGAAGAATTACGCATGTGTCCGTAAGCAAACGTGCGTAACGCACAGTCGGCCGGGAACGTTTTTCGGGTGGCATAAAATTACGATTTTTCGTCGATCATCGATCTAGAGGGTGGTACGTGTCGTTCACATTTTATCGGGACTGACAATCTTTCATCGTACGTAAACACACGTGTCCGAAGAAAAAAAGAAAAAAAAAAAAGATTCTTACGCGAGTTCGTTCCGTCGATTTCGAAAGAGCGAGCTTTCATATGCTTCGATTTGAGCGCCGCTCGTTTTACTTATATTTCTTACTCAACTCGTCGATTCCTCCACCCCTTCCCTTGTGCTCCAGATATGTACATCGAATCCAATATTTCCCCGTCGGTTTTTGGAGGATGCATCTCGGCTTTAAGCCCGATTCTGTCGCGTCGACAGTTACAAACGAGACGTCCTATAACTGTCAGCGCGATGAGGGAGCTTCCTTTCTTCTCGAAATTGCATGCAAATATCTCGATCTCATCCTGTTTGCCGGAAATTACGCCTACCGCACGAGTTATTGCGTCTGTAATTTTCGCAGATTTACTATAGACAGTACGGGTAATTATGCATATTAGGGTCTCACAGATTTCAATGGCCTTAATATATTATCAAGGACACGGTCCTGAGTAATTTTCAAAAGATTTTGAAATCTATGAGATCGGCCTTAATATGCATAATTATCGCAGTACCTAATAAAGAATACTTACATTGCTTAAGCATATTGTAATTTTTGAAAAATTGGCAACCGATTTTTTTTGCGAAAAACTTAATTTTTACAACTGTTTTTTTCTCTTTTTTTCTTCCTAGCAAAATTACATAGCAGATTATTGTTGAAATATTTTTTTTCTCTTGGCATAAAATACTTACATACGTTAACGTTAAACTTCTCTTATACTGACAATGAGAATCGCATAACTTCTCTCGCATAATTCTCTTACTCCGCTTTATAGTGAAGATTAGGTTATTGGCAAAATATATTTCTTCCTGCGGTATAAATATTTATACACAAAAATCACATAAGCTCCGTTTACCGAATCGCGCCTAAAGTTTCCACGCGCGTGTTTCGAGCGCATATCGCAAGTTTGATGCACGCATGCACTCGGCACATATCCGCAATCTTAGATCCCAGCAGCCAGTTGATACGAGAGTGATCGCGATTGAATCTCGCTGGCGGAATCGATTCCGCTTCCGGCGTTGTCTCGTGCGGAACGATTTCAGGTTATTTCCCATCGTCTTCGCGTCGAAGATGAGGAGGTAAGAGTCGCGTGGATGAGCGATAGCGACGATGGTTGTAAGGCACGGGCGATATAAGCCACTTGTTTCAGTTCGCGTCAACGGATCCGACGGGGATATACGAATCTATTTGAAGCTAAGAGCCGCCACCCGTCGCTTTTTGCCCTTTTGCACGCTGCATATTCAGCCGCAGGTGCTTTCGGATGAAACTTGCTTTGTGCGTAACCATTCACGATGAAATGAAAGGAACGTTTTCCACCCATTTGCTTAGCTTTATCAAAAAATTGATATGACAGTACATGAATCATTTGATACACGGTTGAGCTCGCGGTTCACGTTTGCGTCGAGCGAGTCAAAAATGAAACAATGAGTGAAAAAAAGAAAGAAACAAATGTTTCTCGTAAAATGTAAAGCGAAAGCGCGCTTCTTTGGGAGTAAAAGACCTCCGGACATCTCCTACATTTCACATATAAATTTTATTAGCGCGCTCTACATTTTTATTCGCGTAAATCTCTCTGAAATAATTACATTAAAATTCTTTCTTTCCCTTGACGTAATTCTATGCAATGCCGAGGGGGGGGGGGGGGATGACGACATTATGTCGCGCGCGACATAAATTCGGCTCGCGAATATATAAGCGTCGAGAGGCATTAATCCGGCTGCGATACGCGATACGACAGTGTCCCGAGATTCTCGAATTACGATTTCGACAATCAACGTCGCCCTAGACGAGCCCGATGCCGCGCTAAGTAATTTGCTTTGAGGCTGGCGTCTCGGATGGCAGTATTTGGTCGCACTCTAAGGTTAGAGCAGAGCGAGGAGAGAACTATAAAGGAAGCCACGGTTTGTTAACGGTGGATTAATTTACTGCCTGGAGTCGCGTAATCCCGGCGTACTTTCGGCGCATCTTATTGATCGAAACAAGGGTAGGAGGGGAAGGGGGGGGGGGAAAGGGGGGGGGGAGAAAGAAAGAGGGTGCTTCTCTCTCGCGAACTCGCTACCTAACGAAGGATCGTGCGATTGTTTGTGCTTTACCGATAGTCCCGCTCGTCGATCATAAAGTAGATCGAAAATGTTGTAAGACGTCTCTCGAACTGTAATCATCGCGTTTGGTCGATGGCGAATTAATTCGATAAATAGGTCATTGTTACGGTTCGATCGATATGATATAATATCGGCCGCGATCAATTTGGAACTGATTATCGTAACATAGAAATGTGGAGAATAGAATTTGCGGGAATGATGTGCAGGCAAGAAACGTTTCAGATTGACAGGAATATACATCGATTCTGTGAATCTTTAATGTTTCTTTTTAAATTCCGGCTATTTCGATTTTCTCTCCGGTGAGAGAAAAATCGGACGAATGGTAGAAAGGAGAAGAGGCAGCAGTTTATACTTAATTACGATTGTCCTTATTCAGTGATCTCAGAGTATATATAAATGATTGCGAGAAAAGTAATGTCGATCGAGTATACTGGTATAATTTATTTTTTCTTTTTTTATAGACGACATATGCTTAACTCGACCCAGTTCCACCGTGAATGCGCCATGAACAATATTTGTCGGCAGTCGCGCAAAGTGTAACAATTGCGCCAAGTTAGTTCACGACATCTGACTTGATGCAGAATTAGTTTCACAGTGCAAGATAGCACAATTGCCGTTACTTTGCACGCTACATTCTAACTTCTCGTCGCGCGCGTTCAAATGTCGTAAATACTATTATTTGCATGTGCAGAAATTGGTTAACACCGTCTTCGCGTCTTAGTCACCGTAAGGCGACTTGCTTTCCCTTTGCCTTTTTAACGTTAAAGCAATTTCTCGCGATTGCACTTAAAATAACGCAAAGGACCACGTATAATTCTATTTTCTTCTCTAATTTCGATCGCGAACTAGCGTAAAAAAAAAAAAAAAAAATGTTGATTGAGTACATATTATTGTACTCGACGAGAACGGTCCCGATGAGAAGAGTTCATTCCGCTCTCTTGGATCTTTTCCCACAAATACCGTCCTCTTTGTACACCTTTCGCGTCTCACGGTATTCGTCGATCGAGCTACTGTTTCTATTCTTCACTCTGTGAACTCTCCTATCGTGTTCGGTCATTGAAGCAGACCTCTCGATCTCCCTTTAAGAAACTGCCGAAGACCATCCGCGTACCCCGGTTTAGCCGCTCGTTTTTCCCGATCTCGTAACAATGCCGCCAACGGAGATTCATGGTCGCTCTAGGAAAAAGGTGGGCCGAAAGAGTAGCGGAGAAATGGGTGTTGTCACGTCGGGTAATGTATCTATCTCCGCTTCTTTCTGCCCTACCTATCCGCCGTAATGCTAATCGTTCACTGATATCGGCGTCGTTCAAAAGGGCATTAGCCTGCATTTACATTCGCCATCGCTCCCGACTACAAAGACGATTGTCGATGCGTGCGCGCGCGACACGCGCGTGTTTTCTTTACTGAAACTACAAATTAAAAGGATGAAAAATTGATTTGAAAAATTTTCGTTCGTATGAAATCTCTCGGAAAACTCGGCAGTTAAACACGACGTTGAAAGTTATAATTTTACATGACATTTTATGCATATTTATTAACAAATGCGTGTATATTTTCGAAAGAGAAAAAACAATCGGTCGGACAACATTTTAAAATTGTCGTCTACGCTCGTCATTATATTCTACTTATATTTTTTTAGGTTTATTATAATGTATTCTTATAAAAAGAAACAAAAAAAATATTTGTATCTCTTTCGGATTGACATCGTAGTAAAGTTACATTTCTTGTTTGCTTATTATATGACTAGAAAGCGAATTCGCGATGCCATATCAGCGAGTGGATTTACGCACTTAATATGAAAACCCTCGGGCGATGAGGAAAATATGGTCTCCCATGATGGAAGTGGGATGGTGATTCTAAGGGCACGGAGAAAAGACCGCGGTTAAATTAAAGCGCAGCAAGAGAATTCCAGGCGGTGCAAATAATCTGTCGTTTGGCGACGAAGATGTACAAAAGATTCAAGCGAGCTCGTCTGATCTCTAACAATAAGGCACTTGTCTCGCTCGTCTCGTATTCCTAATTGAGTTTTGCAGCTTGAATCACTTTTGATCTATATATACGAAACTGCCACGCGTGATTCATTTATACTTCGCTTATAATCGAAAGACACACGTACACACACACACACATATTCATACATACAGGATGTTTCACTAACGGCGTTACACGCCATTTGTAAAAGGAATTTATTGATATAAACGTTTTTTAAATTTCATCGAATAAAGAGTTCTTTCATACTATGTAGTAAACAAAATTTTAAATCCATTGCAAGGAGGGCAAAAGAAAGGGAAAACTATAAAATTTTGAAAGAAACAATAATTAAATTCTTACATGTTCTTAAATATCTTATTAGCTTGAATATCTTTTATTGGAATTATTTTTAATTATATATATATAATTACATATTTTTATATATACAGGATGTCCGGTAATAATCGCCGCACCTCTTTTGTGCAGGTAGAGCAGGTTAAACCGAGTAGGAATAATCCGCTCTACCTGCACACGAGAAATGCGGCGATTATTACCGGACACCTGTATATACGCGGAATATTAAATTGTACAAGTATTTTAGTATAGAGATTTATTATTTATTAGACAATTAATATATCACGGAGCTTATGTTTATTTTATTTACTCGATCCTGCGATTTAATTGTTTTATTTCGCGTTTTCAATCGGAATTATATTTAGATCGTTGAAAAATTGAATGATTAAGCATTGAACGAAATATATTTGACTCTAAGTATTGCCGAAATATTTCATGTACTGACATATACATACGCGGAATATTAAATTATACAAGCATTTTGAAGTATAGATTAATTACTTATTAGACGATTAAAATGTATTACAGAGTTTATCCTTATTACTCGATTCTGTGATTCGATCGTTTTTACTGCGCGTTCTCAATCCGAATTATATTTAAATCGTCGAACGATAAAGCATTGGACGAAATATATTTGACTCTATAAGTATTTTTAAAAAAATAATTACTGTCCGTAAAGATCGCAACGAAACGATAATTTATAATTTGGATTTCTGTTATCGATTCTTACTTGATTAAATGAATAAATTACGTGAAAAATACGTTTCGAGACCTATCGTCGCGATATATGTAGTTACACATTAATTATAGAAGTCAATTACTCATTAATCATATTATCATAGCAAATTGTTTTCCGATATTGACAGCGATCGCGTTTAGAAAAGAAATTCGACAAAGCATCTTGTACTACTAATTTACATACTTGTTCGAGTATTGGCGTGCGAATGATAATAAAGCCGAAGCATATCAACAATAGCGCGCTAGATGACACCAAGACGCTCCGTCGAATTTCTCTTCTAAACGCGATCGCGATCAATATCGGAAAACTATTTGTTGTGATAATATGATTAATGAGTAATTGACTTTTACAATTAATGTGTAATTACATATATCGGGACGATAGATCTCGAATCGCATTTCTCGTGTAATTTATTTATTTAATCAAGTTATAAATTATCGTCTTGTTGAGATCTTTACGGACAGTAATTATTTTTTTGAAGTCACCTGGGGTCAAATATATTTCGTCCGATGCTTTATCATTTGACTTTTCGACGATCTAAATATAATTTGAGATTGAGAACGCGCAGTAAAACGATCGAATTGAATAATAAGAATAAACTCCGTGACACATTAAACGCTTAATAAATAATTAATCTATACGTTAAAATGCTTGTATAATTTAATATTCCGCGTATGTATATGTCATAGTACGTAAAATATTTCGGCAATACTTAGAGTCAAATATATTTCGTTCGATGCTTTATCGTTTGATTTTTCGACGATCTAATTATAAATATACATTGGATTGAAAACGCGCAATAAAGCAATCGAATTGCAAGAGTAAATAAAATAAGCATAAGTGATACATTAATCGTTTAATAAATAATTAATCTCTATACTTTAAAATACTTGTATAATTTAATATTCCTCGTATATACAAAGTGTCCGGTAATAATCGCCGCACCTTTCGTGTGCAGGTAGAAGACTTTCCTATTCGGTTTAACCACTTCTACCTGCACACGAAAGGTGCGGCGATTATTATCGGACACCCTGTATATATATGTACAAGAACAAAAAATTAAAACGAAATCGCATCGATCTCTAATATCGTATTATAGATCTGCAATACAGCTTCGCCTCATTATAACAAAGCACCGTGCAATCGTCATTCTCTCTTCTGCTACTCTCATAACATTTTCATTGAAAATATCTAATTTATAACACGTATTCTCATTGTTCCCTATTTCATAATCACGACACAACGATGTATTCGCGCGTCGAAGAAATATCTCATCTCGCTAGTAACTTAAGCTTAATTTTCACGAGTTCGTGCGCGCGCGCGCGGAAATAATAAGCTGAATTGGATTATTAATGTCGCGTATTAATCCAGCGCGTTACGCGTCTAATGATACGTTTCTCTAAATTGATGGAGCTCTTGACTTCTAAGATTATATTTTTGTCATAATAATGCGGGGCCGCGGTGTCGAGCAAGACAGGAGCAAGATAAGAAGAAGAAATGTCTGTCTCATCAGCGTGATGAAAAGATGATGGGATCGGGATCTTCCCGTAATGAAGCGTTTCATGGTCTCTCCGGTGAAATTTAATTGTTCGCTTCGGAACACGAGAAAGAGAGAGAGAAAGAAAGAGGGAGAAAGAGAGATGTTACGGAGATGCCACACTTTCTCGCTCTGAGAGTTACCCTCTCTCTCTCTCTCGTCAATGTTGCGTCCCCTGCGAGAGCGCAACGTGATATTTTATTAATTTTATACTTCTGGTTACCTCCGTAATTGTTCTATCAATTTGATGCTCCAAGCATTTTTACGGGACTAATCGTGAACGGCGTCGGTATCTCCCTTTAAAGCTCCGCCAGATATCTATAGATGAGGGCGCGAGAGGGAAAGGAGGGTAGGTCTTCCTCTCGAGTCTTATCGCGAGGATGGATAAGAGGTACTTCCATCAGCGTGATAAAAAGTCGATGAGATCAGAGGCGTCTGGTGAGACGGGGTAGGTCGCGGCCTCCTGTGGGAAATTGCGTATCATGAGGAACGGCGGAATACTGTCGACCAATGGCGAGCCGTCAGTCAGCGGCAGCGTGAACGATATGTCAATGTCAAGCGTAAGGATAGGGTAAGGGATACGAAAGGCATATAAGGGATAATACCACCGTTCTTCTCCTCTCTCGGAGAATTCTTTCGCGCAGATATGACAGATCATGAAAATAATAATGTGTCAATGTTATGATCGTCGCGCGGGATGCACCAAAGTGTTTCCGAGCCATCCTTACCGGGATGCCTGATACCTTTACGGTCGTCGCTATCGATTCACACGACGTGTCGATATCTCCGTTCTCTATCCGTATTTCTTCGTCGAACATTTCTGATGTTCGCGGGAAAGAACTCGACGTCGGTAATTATGTATATCGAGGCCGATCTCATAGATTTCAATGGCCTTGATACATATCATCAAGGACACGGTCCTGAGTAACTTTCAAAAGGTTCTAGCTCTTGCTATATCAAGGCCATTGAAATCTGTGGTGGTCCTAATATGCATAATTACCTTCGACGTCTCTTCCGGATACACTCTGTATATACGCGATAAACGTTAGAGAATCAACGGGAATCTGTTCGGTCAATCTCCCGATTGTAACTTTGCGGCAACATGGAATTTCGAGTTAAATAGAATTTCGAGCGCGGTAGATTTCAAGTGTCCGGAACGTGTACGCTGAAATTGTAAAACTTTCTCGCGAGGACGATAAGGTCGATCATAGACCGAAAGAGGCGGCGCGCGATGTACGATACGATATGCATGTATATAAGGGTCACTTCGAGGCGTACAATTTCTAGGCTAGTCGAAGACTGTGCTTGTACACGGTAGTATCACACCCGAGTTATCGCCGCTCGTTCTCTTAATGCCGCAACGGCGTTTAAAATGCATCTGCGCACGATATCGTCGAATACGTAAAATGTCGCGCTAGGTTCGATAAATCTCTCTAGGTTTTTTTTTTTTACCGCGCGTGAAACGCTGCGTGTAACACGTGCGTTTGGCCGATATCGCGACGATCTAAATGCTAATTTAGTATCAATCTCGGTGGCGCGGCAAGTAGATCGGAGATCGATCTGTCCCAAGAATAAACCCTTACATGATTGATCCGCATTCGTCTTCGGGAGTATCGCGATAATATCCGCGATACAATCTAACCCCCGACGCGACATCTTTACGGTTTCGTTAATTTACATTGTCGTTCGCGTGCAATTATCAGATTACGG
The DNA here is from genome assembly GCA_963971435.1 of Lasius platythorax. Classification (NCBI taxonomy): domain Eukaryota; kingdom Metazoa; phylum Arthropoda; class Insecta; order Hymenoptera; family Formicidae; genus Lasius; species Lasius platythorax. The sequence continues at coordinate 13,814,380 of OZ020537.1, forward strand.
CTATATTTTCGTAATGCCTTACCCCATGCTCGCGTAAATTATTACACGCCGAGAGGGAAAGAGAGAGAGAGAGTGCGGGATCGCACACAAATCGTTGCGTTTTTTTCACCATTTGCGCGCCTAATGTCGTTTCTGCGAGCAGGTTGCTTGCTCCAAACACTCTCGGGATTTTTATCAAAATCTGTCCCAGATGATCGGAACGGGGCTACGAGTACAGGCTAATTTCTGAGTTTACGCACGCCAGTCATGTTACGTGTGTGTGCGTGTTGTAAGTAGTAGAGTCTATTTTTAACGCGGCGCGCCGCGCGTTATCGCGCGTGTCTCGTAACGATTAACACGTGTTTTTCTCTCTCTCTCTCTCTCTCCCTTTATGTAAACTCCTTCTCCCGATATCGATCGGCTTCGCTCCGTAACGCACACCTCCGCTATCTGATTACGCACCCCTTTTGTTACGAAAACAAATTGGAGGAACAGCCGTAGACACAGAGGGTAGTAGAATTACGACTGATTTCATCGACTTCCCTTTCTCATCTTTCCGGCTTAACAAAGTCAAGAACACGACCGGCCCAATCGTTATCAATAATAGATCGCGTGATAAACAATATAGGTGTCATAAAAAATTTACTGCTGATTAGAAAAAGACCTGTTTACATAATATGTACACTGCACGCGGTGCAGTGAATCGTATGCGATAATTGGCGGGTGGCGGGTGATGTGTTACGTTATAATGTTCGATTTCCCGTAGGATTCTTGCGCGACCGATCACACTCGGCGCGATCGGCGGTCATCCGTTCGCCGAACAGATGACTCCTCGGGGAATGACGCTTTCACTGACTCGCGGCGGGACAGCATCGGTGTTAACATCGAGCGTTTCGCGATACGCGAATTAATTTCCGAGATACTTTTTTTTTCCCTTCCCCCTGGGAATACTTAGTGTTTGTACGACTGGTTTTTTTCCGATATACAGGGTGTAACAAAAATGCGGACCGCTATTTCAAGGAGAGTATTCTACTCTCATCAAAATAAACAAAAAAGTTCATATAAACATATGTCCAAAAATGCATCGTTTTAACAGTCATGTTTGGGTTGAAATTTAAAATAATTACAAAGTATATGTATATTATTTTATTTCCAACAATATAAAACAGTAGAAAATAATTCTCATATGTCAAAATAATTCATTCTCAAGCAAAATGGACAAATTGTTTTCCAAAAATTGTCTGTAAGCAGTATTTGTCAAGCGTTCTGACAGGACAAAGGGGCCAATTAAAAAATTATATTTGGACATATGTTTATATGAACTTTTTTGCTCATTTCGATGTGTAGAATACGCTTCTGAAGTAGCGGCTCACATTTTTGTTATACCCTGTATATATCTTCTCGTATGAAATCAGTACTGTTTGCGTGTTATCGGCACTACCGTGAAAAATAATCAGAATAATATTACATTAAAAAATTGATCAAGGCAGTAAAAATTTACGATACAGAGCAAAAATTCCAGAAATAGCATTTGCGTGGAATTTAATATTGAATAATTAATTTTAATATTTAACGCGCGCAATATTGGATAAGTTTTCTATTTGAAAAATAAGAGAAAAAGAGAACCTCGCGAGATCTTGACACGTTTTCCAACCTTTTTGTGATACTAAATTCGCTTGAAAAAAAAAATAACAGTCACAAGTATAAAAATTGCAGAGCTTTAAATGCACTTTATCGGACATTAAGTCTCTCGACGATATAAATGAAGAAGATAACGGGAAAATACACTTTACCTATCGACAATCGTAATATCGTCCCGAACGAGCCGTCTAACCGACCGGAAAACGTATTTCGGAAACCGCGACAAAGTCCGACGTTAGACCGGCACGACCGGCTTTCGAAGAAAACGCTTTAAAGTTTTAATCGTGCTTCACGACTCGTTACCTATCGACCATACTTCGGTTCTGTGCCGCATACGCTTTCGCCCGCGTGTCCCAGGAGGCTAAACTACTTGCCCGAACTTGTTGAAACTCTCGTTGCTACAATTTCAGAACGGCTACTTACATAATCCCATTTCTAGACTGTTGTAACGATGAAAAATATATCTGTATCCCTCGATTTTTGTCGTCCCCTTGCTCGTTTGTATTGAAATATTAGTCTGCAGCGAAAGTTCTCAGTTGAGAAAGCTTCTTTCGCAAAATTGATACTGAAATATTCATACTTTTAACGTTTTAACGTGTTTGTAACGTGATTACGTTTCCGTTTTTAGTCTTTGAGCGAGTTGTGATCGTATTACCAATTTATTTTAATCTTTGTCCATTAAAAATATTTCATTATTTTTTTTTTTACGCAATACGATAATACTGATTTCAGAACACCATTGTTTTAAAACTCATTCCACTATAAGTTTCAAGTTATATCGACAAATTCTGATTGAAATGCAAATGGAATTGCAAAGTCGAAAAACTTTTCCAATGCGTCAAGAAGGATAGTTATTTCAATGCGAGTGTTTTAAATCGTCTCGTAGGAATCTCGTAGAAAATATATTTTATTTATCTGTCGAAATTAAAATAAAAACGCGACGATGTGAAAAAATAACGTGAGAATAATATAGCAATATTCTTAGAACGTATGCTCAATGAGACCGTATTACTCTTTTTACACGAACTCTGACAGCAAGGGATTGCCTTTAAATTTTTTATCATGAAATTATTCTTGATCTATACGTACTATTCTTCGCAATGTCCTTCAACGTTAATGCGTATCTCGCACGTGTCTCGGAACAGTCCCTCTCCTCGTGCGAAGGGGCTTCTTAAAGCTCTCAAGCTCGTGAAGCCTCTCCGTGTTTGCAGTGGATGTTTCCCAGCGGACTGTGTCAAGGTTTTCGAGATAAAAAAAATTCTTGCGTAGTATCCCGACTTGATTTCCCCGAACGTGATGGGATCCTTGCGCGATTCTTTCTTCCTCAAACGAGGGAATATCTCCACGTTATCGGGCAAATTCCCGATGTGATCCGCTTCTCGACTTTGCGAGAATTCCATCCTACGTCGTTAATAGTAGACAATATGGAAAAACAAGTGGACCATGAATGCGTGCATATACTATTCATGGCGGCAGGAAGAGGGAGGGAGAGGGATTATTTGTGTCGCTTCCTGTCTCCGGCGAGACGTTCCCGCGGAAGGAACGCATTTTATTGCGAAACTACGTCCTTCGGCTCCAGCGAAGTGCTTCCGCTTCCTCTCCTCGGAGGAAACACAAAATCGCGCGCCGTCAACCGGTAACCGTATCCTCGAAGCAGTTTGAAGTTTCTTCAGCGCGACACGTCTTTCCCGAGAGTTTCGCGGAGAGCCGAGCAATTTTCTGCCATTAAATCGATGATCTCGTCGCGGACGAGTATGAAGAGCGTTCGTTCGTTCTCTTCGGAAATCGGTAATATATGAAATATTGTTTCTCACGAGTACTATTCGAATCCTAGAAAATGAAACTTGATTACTGGATTTGATTCGGATTTTTGAATACATATTGAACTTGATTCCCCATCTCTAATCGTTACCTAGAAGAACTCCACGCACCGATAAACAAACATAAATTTACCGACGCGAAGGGGGTTGCGCGGGGGCGAAAAGGCAAGGAGGAGGGGGAGAGGGGGGGGGGAAGAAGGGCGTAACTCTCGTGTGCCTTCGCCGCTCTAGTACCATCGGTAATGGAACAACGCACGAACCCACACGCACAGGAGAAAGCGCGCTTGTGCATATCCGTCTACATTACGCTGCATAATTCATGGGGTTGTCATAGGCGCGAGAGGCGGATAATGGTACCGTACTGGCCCCGTAGACCTATTGTCCATGGGCAGGTGCCGTCAACTAACCTGGATCCGGAGGGTACCACGATGATGGGCAAACGCTCGCTCGCGCGACGACGGCGACGACGGCGACGACGATGATCCCAGGACGTCGAATGTCCGAATGCAGGATTCACGCGCGCTGCATCCCGTGCAGAAATTGGCCCGCATGTGCCCATTTACATAACCCGTTGTCCGCATTATTGTCATGCGAAAATTCACGCTCATTGTGCCGCCGGCGTCGTGCATTACGCGTGACAAACAATACTTGTGCAACAGATCGACCGATGTCAAATCCGGGGAGTTATGTATATTATATACGCGGAGAGAGATCGCTGTTTTGATCATCCGAGGTCGCGATAGGAGCAACGCGAGTCCTAAGGCGGGAAATTATTTCTTGGAACGTGAAATATCTGCGAAGAAAATGCGAAGGAAGAAAAGAGATATAGCAGGATATATTATTACATTATTTACAAAAACAGATTATTAAAGGATAAATTAACAAAATAATAATAATAATAATGGGATGTATATGGGCAATTCTCCACGTCAAATCGGACAAAAATCGACCTTTTTTACTTCGTATTTTTTTAATCGAACGAAACTTTTTTCACGTGAAATATACATAAAAAATAAGGAGATACGTATTTTTGTATTTGTCCAAAATATTTTTTTTGCAGAAGTTATAAACAACAAAATTTTCGTGAAAAATGAAGAAGTTGTCAACTTTAAAAATTAATATCTCTGGTTATATTTGTCATACAGAAATTTTCAAAAATTTCTCGTCCGATTTGACGTGGAATTGCCCATATATATATGATATTTTTTGACAGAAAAAATATGATTGAAATTAATGTTATAATGATAAAAAAATTTAGGAAAAATAATTCTTTATTCATAAGGATATAGGTATATTAGTTTTATAAGTTTTATAAGTTTTAAAATATTATTTTTATTAGAATTGACATAAAATAGTTATAAAAAGAATATTAATTTTGGAGATTAAAGGTATAATTTAAAATATGATTTTTTTGATGAATACAATAAATTTAAATTAAATTTAAATATATAAATAGAGTTGAGGAATAAATGTTCAATTATAAGAGAGATGTGAATTTTAAATTAATTGAGTTAGCTTTCTTTTTAGATTTCAGCTTTTTGCAAAAATTGAGAACACAGCACTGAAAATATCAAATAAGATGTAATAAGTTTGACAGCTTGAGATAAATTTCTCGATAATTCTCAATTCGATCCTACGTCTCGACGTGTCGTTCGTCCAAGTTGACACTGAGTACACAATAGATGTAATTCTTTCCATATCTGAATATAGCAATCGATAAAAGTTTCCGCGTGTACTGTGTGTAGGTACTGTATTCGCGTTGTATTAACAGCGTCCATAGAGAGTTATCGCGCATAATATCGAAGCATAAACGCTTTATCGCCCCCTCTCCCGTCCGATATTTCACATTCGTCGTTTATAAACGTCACCGTCCAGACACAGTAAACCTGTGTGTTGCGCGAACCGCGAGTTTTTATTTTCCCTATAAAACTTCCTACAGGCGGAAATACTTCACCGCGATATCCCGCAATTCTCGCTGGGAATTTGCGCATTTGCGCTCGTCCCCCCGCGCTTTGGTCATCGAACGCGGGGCCATTCGGACACACATACTTCGACGGCTATTTTGAATAAGAATGAATTCAACTCGGGAAAGGCCGGAGGGGGAGGGGGAGGAGGGGAGGCGACGTCTCGAATTTATTACCGATAAATTCCGCGATTCAGCCCGTCCGGTCTCGCAAGAAAAATGCGCGAAAACGCTATCGCGCGATGCGAACGTAACCACTTCGTTAACTGCAATCGCGATCCATCGATCACTCGGTCTCCGGTATCGCGCGTAAATTGAATGAATGAACTGTACGCGGAATGGACGCGAACAATACCGCACAATTAAACGCGGATAAATTACGCGTGTTTCGTCACGGAACTAGAATATAATAATCTCGATGCGCGCTTAATCGCGACAACAGATGTTCGCGATAAATGTGAAATGCGTGCCCCGTCGGCATCACCGAATATGATAAATCTGCGAATAAACAGATCTTACACAACGCCCTTCAACCGTTCGATTTTGTCAAAATTAAATGACGTCAATTTTTGCTAAAAAGTCAGTACAAGTGGCCATTTCGATATAAGCTCATTTTATTGGCCAGAGTTTTATTGAATATATATTTTTTATCGGAATAAATATTTATACGCGCTTTTAAAGACATCCGAAATCCCTTTCAGAAGCTTAATTCAATTCGCCCTAGATGTGATCTCTGGAAGCGATAAAAAATTAAGGATAAAATTACGTGAAATTACCGGCTTCGTTCAGAGACGAGCGAGGTTGAAAGGTGCGTCTGCGTTCCTGCTTTAATGCGATTTAATATGCCCCTTCTCCCTTTGCCAACCCCCTCCCCCTCCCCTCCTTCCTATTGCCTCGGTGCGCAGTTAATTGCGATTTGTTCGTAGAATGCGCGATATCCGTCCGACTAATTTCTGCTTCTCGACGTTGGCGTTAAGCGCAACCGTATCCCCGTTCGCGTTCTTTAATTTCGCCGTTTCTCTGTGTATTATTTAATTTTATTAACGCCCCTCCCGCCTCCTCCCACCCCTCCTGCCTTTCGTTCGTTCCGTTCGCTCTGGCTCGCTCTCATCGCATCGTTCTTGAAACTCTTCATTTCCGGATTTTCCCCGGCGGCGGATTTTTCCTGTCCGTGCCGTCCATCCTGTGTGAGCTTGCACCATCTGCATGATGAACACTTCCGTCAGTAGCGCTGCCTTTATTAAGAATAAATGCAGGGCAAACGTTCTTTGAGTTTTCCATGCAGGATGTCCCAGAATAAACGGGTGAAATTTTAATGACAGATTCTTCTTCGATGGATCTCTCGAACTTGAAGCGCGGTCGGAAGAGAGAAAGAGAGTCTCGATTTAAAAAATTCATTTTCGCGTCGCTTAACTTTGAATAGGTCATTATATAATAAATTTATAAGATGATTCAATAGGATAAATCAATGTTTTTATGTTGCTAACCGTAATTTATCTCGTTATATATATGATAAAATTTGCAATTTTAATATTATATCTTTGTAATAAAGTCATCTGAATCAAAACTTTGTTAAAATCCACTTGAAATTAACTGAAAAATTCGGCTTTGTGTCACTTAATCCAATTTTTCTTCCCTCCCTTCTTCCCCTTTTTGGTTTGCAAGAAATCTTTCATTTTTTATGATTAAGGACTTTGAAAAACTATTAATATCTTGATTTGCTTGTCGAGGAAAAGCCGATTGTACATAGATTGCAATATTAATAGAAAATACATATATCATTACAATTTGAGCCATTTATACTTTGATATATATATACAAAGTACACATACAATATATGCACATTTAATTATAAATAAATTAAATATAAATATACGAGATTATCTCTTTCTCTCTCTCTCTCTCTCTCTCTCTCTCTCTCTCTCTCTCTCTCTCTCTCTCTCTCTCTCTCTCTCTCTCTCTCTCTCTTTTTCGATAGCGCGCATGGCTAAACATAACTCTGACGTTTTAATTCAATGAATTTGATGTTGCGCTCTCGGCTCCGACTTTTAATTTCTAGATTTTCGCGGTGGTGCAAAAAAAAATTATCATCTTCCTTTGCAACAGCGAAAGATAGAAAATCTTTTAATATGATATTTCAATAAATACTCGATAAAATTAAAGCAAACTTCGTTTTAAGCGGGATTGGCGAAATCAACGCTAATCGAAATTGTGCGCGCCGACGAAAACTGAAACAACAACTTCGTAATCTAATTTTTTAGCTAAAAACTATAGAGTTAGCTAAAAATTAATAGAGTTAAAGTAAATTTAGCTCGTTTTAAATCGAATCTGCGGAGTCGATTCTGTTAACCCGGGTATCGAATGAGAAACTAAGTATAAAACGAGAAATTTGGAGGTACATACATATGTTGAATACTAAATATGCTGACGCTTTAGATGGGAAATGTTTCGAAATCGCGTCGTTTAATTTTGAATACATCAAATAAGGCCATTACAAGATGATTTAAATCAATGTTTTTATGTTGCTAACTGCCATTTATCTCATTACGCGAAAGAATTTGCGTAAAAGTTTGCAATTCTATTTCCGCTTTCGTTTATTCTTTGTGGAGCCAATTAGCCGTTTATCATTTTTTTTTTTTTTTTTTTTACAAAAACAGAAATGACAGATACACAAATTAAAATTGCGTTTTTCATTCGCAACATTTTCGCCGCAGCTACCGGGGTTATCCTCGAAAAAAAAGCTGATGCGCGCAAGGGACAACGATACGGATAGAACCAAAAGTGCTTGATTTCGCCGTTAAAATAAATATCCTGTCGGACGAATTTGATTTTGATTGTTCGCGATGTATTACTTTATTGAGACCAACACGGCGCGGAGAGGGGTGGAATGGGGGGCGGGGGGGCAGCGCGCATTTTTTTTCCTCCCCCCCCTGCGAGCCGACGTATTACAACGCCGTCGCTGGGAAATTTCCTCAATTTATGTTTCGGTCACGCCGAACATTTTGAATATCGACATTTATTATATCGAGGCATCTGTTACGCGCGATCGCACACGTTATCGTTACGATGATCGTAACGCTCCGATAAAACCCCCTGGGTGTAGTCCTACCTCGCGATGCGCAAAACGAGTTCGTCGATTCCGATCGTCGGCAGTCAATGGCGCGAACGGAAGAAGAATAGGAGTTGTTAGCGGACACTCTCGACAGAGTGGTGGAGAACGCGAACAGGACATCCCGGGACGAGGCGTCTAATCGCGCCGAGCGACTTCCCTCCCTTCTCCCGGAGTGAAGGAAGAAGCTCGTTCGCTTGAGGGAAGCAGAGGTGGAACGCTACGACGAGAGAACGAGCTCGTAATGCACATCTTCTCCCGCGGCGAGAACACGTACAAACAATAGCCGGGCTTCGACCTCGATGCCGCCCCCCGCGTTGCCCCCCCCCCGCCCCCCCCCGCGCCGTTCGAGTTGAAATTTATGAAAAACGATCGTCGATTAAGCTCAGTGGCTCGGAAAGAAAATCCTCATTGTCCGTGCGGGGATCGAGCAGAAAGGGGGTGGAAAGAGGCGGGAGGGAGAAAAGACGAAGACGAAGACGAAGGAGAAGTGGGAGGAGAAGAGGAAGAAGAAGAAGAAGAAGAAGCCGGAGAGAAAGAACAAGCTTGGACAAGCTCCGTGGGGAAAAGAAACGCGGAGGAAGGGGGGAGGGGGGAGGGGGGGCGCGGCTTGGAGGGATAATGGGGATAGTGGAAACACGCTGATGGTTAGTATTGTGCGCTTCCCGTATTTACTGCACCCTCCTCACGTAGCGAGGGTTGTATGGAAGCCTGCCCGATCTGTTGACGGGGAGGCGAAACTGACGATGAAGAGTGTCTACGAAAGGTGCCCGAGGGTATTTGAGAAGCGTAGGTAGATAGATAGGTTATCCTCCCCCTTTCCTACCCCCCTTCACCCTTATATTTGCCCTGCTAATTATTCACAGTCTCTTGGTCAAGGGCAACGCGCAGTGAATTTCGAAGTCGAATGCGAGCTAGACGTGCGATTTCATACGTTTGATATGTTTTAATCTTGCACTTTGATCGAGGCACGAATTTACCTCATCTCGTAAGAAAATCTTGAAACTAATATGTCGCCGTCGCGAATTTATTCTTTCAAGAGAAAACTCAATATAGATATATTATTAATTTAAATTAATATAGATTATTATATCACTTAATATAAATATCGTGTTAATTTTGACAAGAATCTTAAGGAAGATTTTAAGCTTTAAAGTTTTTTTCGTCATGCTTCCTTCCCAGATAGGAGTCTCTTTATTAGGAAGACGAAAATAATCCTCTTACAGAGAAAATCAAAGTTTGGAATAATAATAGGTTGAATTATATTATAGCGTGATGTTTTTTACGAAATTTCATTCCTTGACGAACGAAACTAGTTCGTTGAACCGCTTATTTTATATTATAATATTATATATATATTACTTGACGAAATTAAAATAGATGGTCACGAAAATAAGAAATTTTCACCGAGAAATATGCGTCCAGATTTGAACGTTCGCGAGTCGAAAATATTTCTTCGTCTCGTCTCTCGAAAAAATTTCACAAAGTATATTTATTTTTTTTATACGATACGTGTGGAACTGTAAACGAGAATCGGCCGTAAAATTGTCCAATTTCCATCTCGCCGTGCCAGGATCGCCCAGGAAAGAGGGAAAAATTTCATAAGTATATCCGCAGTAGGAATTGATAGCTTTCCTTTTCTTCGACATTTATTTGTCTTTCTCCCGGTTTCTCGCGTATTTACTGACTCGTTTCAAGTTTAATGCGGTTCAACGAGCACTATGAAGAGCAAATAATTCAACTCGAAAGATATTTCGAAAGAGTTTTGTGGGAATCGTTTTAGCATCAATGAAAAATATGTCAGAAAAATATTTGGTAATTATGCATATTAGGGCCGATCTTACAGATTTTAATGGTCTTGATACATATTATAAAAAATATGGCCCTGAGTAACTTTCAAAAGGTTCTAGCCGTCACTCGTAGTTTGTTAAAAACTTACAAAATAAGTTTAATGAATATATATATATATATTGTGTGTGTGTGTCCTTAGTATTAATGTCAGAAAATTACGTTTTATTCATTAAACTTATTTTGTTTATAACTTTTTTAATAAACTACGAGCGACGGATAAAACCTTTTGAAAGTTACTCAGGGCCTTGATAATATATATGAAGGCCATTGAAATCTGTGAGGTCGACCCTAATAAGTATAATTACCAAACATTTAAAGAAACGGAAGCAAAGAACCTATTATCGTATCGACAATACTCTGTTAATAATAATATATGTTATCGTACCGTTATTCTGCGCGCCGCTGATAAGAAGATTTCGCGGCGGTTTCTTATTTTCTTGCCTCGTATCTACAAGTGTGTGCACGGGGTTGGATACAATACGGATCTCGTGCTGTTTGGCTGCCAGGATTTTCCTCTCTCTGGATGATCGCTCCTTTGAATGCCGAATTGGTTACTGCCGGCGGTTTTCTCCCTTTCTTTGCCCGTCTCTGCCGTGCCAGAAACATATTTAATGCATCATACGTGTGCACCTATTCTTATACTTGTCTCTACGTGGCGAGCATCGCGCATTTTTGTCACAAGCTGTAAAGTAGGAGGAAAAGCTTACCTATGTACGTGCGTGCATGTGTGTGTGTGTGTGTGTGTGTGTGTGTGTGTGTGTGTGTGTGTGTGTGTGTGACACCTGCGATTTTCAAATATAATCGCGCTTGCCGGTTTGTTACACTTAAATCGATCTATGCTAAATAGTCGCGGATATTTCTGTTTATTACAATTGGATTGTAACGGCACAATTACGGTTATCAAGTATTCCACATCATGAGATTGGAATTGCCAATTATTCGGCCACACTTGACGCGCAGTTATTAGCAAAGTTGGATAATTATGAAACATTTTTCTCTCTCTCTCCCTCTCTCTCGCCGCAAATTCATCGGGCCGTCCAATTAATCCTATTTCCGCAATAACAATTCGTCGCGTCTCTGCGTTGTGTCGTACTGTAAACTTCGATATCAAAATATTGATTGTTTCGTTACATACCGAAACGCGCTTACGAGGCGCACGCGCGTCGCCCTTGTTCGCCGCGCATTACAGCTTTGCGAATTAATTAGCCGAAAGAGAGAGAAAGAGGGAGAGAGAGAGAGAGAGAGAGAGAGAGAGAGAGAGAGAGAGAGAGAGAGAGAGAGAGAGAGAGAGAGAGAGAGATTGGCAAAAATATTTCAATTTAATCGAGGGAAACGCGGAATTGCATCGGTTTGTGTGTGTTTACATCGGACGATTATGAGTAGTAAGGCGAAGTTATGCGCGCGCGCGCGCGCACGCACACGCACACTGAGGGGTGTGTTTACCGGGGTAAATATGTGTGTGAATCAGGGATGGTTCGTATGGACGAGCCAAATATTGCATTAGTTAAGTTCTACCTCTCGTCAAGTGTCCGAGGCTCATCGGTCGACGGTGTTTATTCTCTCTCTCTCTCTCTCTCTCTCTCTTGATTGTTTGCGCGATAATTCCTTACAACCCGGTTACGTGCGTCCCGATTGGTCGACCATCCACGAAATCCACGGCGAAGATTTATATCCGTTAATATTTTCGTTCTCGGCCATTAGTGTCTCCAGCTTGCTGGTCCGTGTATGTGTGTGTGTGTGTGTGTGTGTGTGTGTGTGTGTGTGCTTGCCGGTCGTCTATCGATTATTACGTTCAACGTCATTATACACTTTCACGAGATACGTGCATATGTATACATCGCGCATTGGTTTTTAATGAAAGCAAATTTATTTAACATATTCGCGTAGGAAATTGAATCTTTATCTTCGCTCCGCCCCGCCATTGTTATTTTCACATCATTGCATTATGGCTAATGGAACATCGAGTCCAAGAGCATAATTGAAGCGGAGGGGGGAAGAGAATTACTTCCGCTTCGTTTGACGGTAAAACACAGAACGCGACGAAAAAAGAATTGAGCGACACTCCAGGACGACCCGATGTGATATCGTGCGAAAGCCTTCCTTGTTGACCCTAAGAGAGGCCATCGAGCGGAACGCACGATGGGATGTTTGCGAGATGAATTAAATTAAAAATCCTCCCTAGAGCGTCCATTTTTTTTTCTCCTCGCTAGACAATCTTCGCGTGAGATCTCGCCACTGTCATTCAATTTGGAAAACTGCAGGTCCGCGCGTTCTCTTTCTTTAGTTGCATCCTCCGCGCTTGTCTTTCCCTCTTTGTCTTCCGTTAAAGCGTAAATGTTGTACATACACTCGCTTCTCTTTTTTTTTTTTTTTTTTTAGTGCAAGAAGCGTAAAAAGTACAGCTGAAAAGAATAGATTTTTAACTTATTGCAACCACGCGAGGAACGTTCCGTTCTTCGTTTCTCACGCGTGTACTTGTGTTGTCATATCGTGATTTTATCTGAATTTTCTCCATCTGTTTTTTCCTTCTCTTTCCTGTCTATGTATCTTCTAACGCGACGTCCTTTGCGTCTTCTTTCCTTTTTAAACTAGTAAGAAGATTATTACTTGGAAAACTGCTGGGTACACGTTGCCGATGTAATCTTACGTCGAACCGTCCATTGTCTTAAAACGACGAGCGAAACTTCGCCATCGCGTCGACGACGCAACCAAGTTTGAAACGGTTGAACCATATCGAATAGCGTTGAATAAGATTGTGTTTTGGAATTTGACTCGAATTTATCTGGGAAATATTGTATTACCGCGCGCTTAACTATTAAATTCTGATTTATACTCATACTCCTGTCAGGTTCACATTTTTTTATTTAAACGAAATGTTGCCGTATCTCTCTAGTACTCGTAAGAAATAATATTTCAGTACTGTTCAGTACAGAAAGTACTGTTTTTTTCTCTCGATGTAATCAGTACAGAATGTAATGTTTTTTTCTCTCGATGTAACCATAGAGAGTTCGAGACCATGCAAACAAATTCGAACCTATACTTGTAAGATACTTAATCCCGTCACTAAAAATGACTATCAATATAAATTCTGAGGCATGTTAATTTCTCTCTTGCATCTATATGTATACACAGGTTTCAAGGGGGGTTACTCTTGAGAGCAACTTTGTTCGACAGCCTTCATACCTTTCATCACAGCCGGCAGTATTCCGGCACCTCTCAAATTTCTGTTAGCTTTCTCCTGTTGTCCCTTCGCTTGTTCTATCGTCTCGTGTTCGGCCAATCTCGCAAGAAGATACTCGACAAGAAGTGGCTGGGTGTTTTAAGTAGCACAGGCGAAGTGCCTCGTTCCCTGAGCATCCCTGTCTTCCATTCACCGGCGTCTTGCACGGACGGGTGAAACTTTGGTCGTCCCTCCACGGCTGGTAACACGTTTCGACGGTAGTGATGCCTTGTTTCATCGGTAAAGGGTTAGTCTTCTCACGTCACGGACGTGCGGGGGATGAAGAAAGATGTAACCCGAAACCGAGCTCGGCGGAGCATTTCTCGCGTGTGCATTGCATTCAATGAGTTTTCCCGCATTTTTGCTTTTCCTCTTCTTCTTCCTTTTTTTTTTTTATTTTTTTTTTATTTTCGATAGCCACGTAACACGTGAGTGGCGTTGGGTAACCGAAGGTAGAATGGCCAACAACAAAAAAGAGAAAGGAAAACAGCAAAAGGGTTTCGATTTCCGTAACTTTATTGCACTTTTATTTAACTTGTTTATATATTCTCCGTTCGCGCGATTTGCAAAGTCGCGGCAACCGCTAAAGCGCAACAATTATTATTGTTCCTGTTATTAAATGTTATTAAATGCAAGAAATGCAAATCAAAACACACTATACGCAATATGAATCGCGAGCGTTTTTGAAAAAAGAAATATTTCGAAATTCTCATTTTTCAAAAAACACATCGAACTTTCGATATCATTTACAGTGTGTGTGTAAAACGGTATATAAAAACATTCTCCGTCATCGTTTTATTTTATTTTTTTCCTTATTCCTATTGACGACTGGAATTGTTTCCCGTACACAAACGTGTGTTAACATAGAAGAAAATTCAATATGGAATCCGTGTCAAAATAGCGAAACTTGTTAGGCGATGGGAGGGAGATAAGAAAATCTCATACATTTATCGATGCATCTTTTATTTCGAGTGTGACTCGAAGAATTCTCTCAGTACTCAGTTACGTCATTTCCTCTCTCGCGGGATCTATGGAACGTTTTATTATTGCATAGGGAGCGCAAAAGCGCGCGCAAAAAGTTATTCCGGCAAATTCACTTGACAAGTTATTCGGTGGCGAGCATAAATATCTCGATCCCGATCCCGGGGATGAAACAAAGGTGGCACGAAATTTACATTCCCGCGCGTCCGTGACGCGCGTTATTGCGCGAATTGCGCGCGCTCGAATGTATGACGAATAATAAATAATCTTTAATCCGTTGGTCATTACACAAAAGAGCTATACGTGCGCGTGCATGTATATATATATATATTTTTTAAATGAAAATCATGGGAACTTGATCGTCATTTTGCACACATTGTGCGCGCAATTTCCGAATTATGCATCTCAGTGAGAATATTTGCGCAGCCGGTTAAAATTTTAAATTTCGAAAAACAATAATAACATTAGCTTTGCATGAAGAGAGAGAAAGAGAGAGAGAGAGAGAAGCTTGCGCTTAAAATTCGCGTAATAATTCGCGGGCGCATTTCCGTTAAGTGAATATGATCAATTGGCAGATTATTTATTATTTAATGCTTATTCAGCGGCAACTCATACAACATTGGCCGCCGGTATTCGCGACAACAAATCCGCGCCATGCAAACGTAAATTCCGCAGCACTTTTGTTCCACAATCCGCGCTCGTATTGCGGCAAAATTTATTTTATCTCGCGCCCGCGCGCGCTCGCGGCCGTTGTTATTCCATTCTTCGCATATTTTGGCAAACGAATGAGCCTCCGCGCAGCCGGTTCTTTGTTTCCCCTCTCAATTTTCCGTCGACGATACCGCCACCGAAAATTTGCGTAAACTATAATGAGCTGCTCGATGACCGTCGATAAATATTTAACGCTCGCCAAAAACAATCTCATTTTCACGGCTTCTCCATCACTATCAATCGCTCCGTGGATTCAATGCTATTTTCGCGCATCGATCGGAAATTCGATGATTTTAATGGGATGTTGCAATTATACGGTGGCCACACGTGTAAACGTGCAAATTGCATTATTCGATTTTTTCGCCTTTCGATCTTATGATCTCGTTCGCGCGCGCGAAGTACAGATCATTATTTCAATCAAATCATCATCTCTCGCAGAATTCTCTCACAAATAACATCCAATTTTCAGACCGTTGCATCGCGTCGCGTCATGCAATGCATTGATGTCTGTAACTGTAATATTTGCCCGCATCTCTCGCAGCGTTCATAACTGTAACTGCGTTTTGCATATTGCAATTTATGATACTTTGACAAATTGCGGCATCCGCATTATGAGCACATATTTCTTGATCCGTTCGTGCGTACAATTTTTTTTTTTTAATTATGCATATTAGGGCCGACCTCACAGATTTCAATGGCCTTAATATATACCTATGTATTATCAAGGACACGGCTCTGAGTAACTTGTGAGAGGTCGGCCTTAATATACATAATTACCTTTTTTTATCATCGGTACTATATTGTTGACATTCTCGACGGATAGAAGACTTGATCATTTTAATATTACATCGCACGTTTGCAGGAATGGAAATGCAAATATAAAGCAGTACGTCAAAACGCGGGCGCCTTTAATACATTCGACTCTCGTCTCGTGTGCCGAGCGTTCAAAGACGCGGATAGTCGATCGATATTCATCAAGGATCGTAAAGTCCGGAAAGCGAGTAATTAGAGGGCTCTCTCTGAATTTTCTTGTCCACTATGTGGCACAACTAAATCCGCCTCGGCAAGGAGAAAGAGAGACAGTGAGAGAGAGAGAGAGAGAGAGAGAGAGAAAGAGGCCTCCGTAGACGAGAAGAGAAACTGCTCTGCGAAGTCGTAGAAACCGCGGAAACTCGGCCGAGTGTTGCAGGCCCGGGCGTGAAATTAGCCGATGCGTTATCGGGGAGCGGCTCTAATGAAAGCCGAGCGTTTATTTTCTTCCTTCTTTCGTTTTTTATTTCGCTGGCCTCGTTTACAAGGTTGCCGCCTGTCTGCTTATAATGGTAACGATAATACCGCTGATAATAACAGCAGCAATTCTAATCGACCTAATAATTCCATCGTTTATTATTATTATTATTATTATTATTATTATTATTATTATTATTATTATTATTATTATTAGCGGCATTATTAGAGCCGGGTGAACGCGCTATCGCGCCATAATAGGTTTTGCATTCGCCGGCTGTTCATTAATTAAAAAGCCAAGAACCTTTTCTCTGACGTGTATGTATGGAACGCGCCGCGCGCGTGTGGCGCAAAAAAAAAAAAAAAAAAAGGCCGAAAAAAAGAGGCAGCGAGTCCGCTCCCGCTGCTTCTTTTGCCCGCTTGTTTCAACGGTTTTATTAAAGCACCTGGGCCGGGCCGAATTAAAAAGTAAACTGCCTGCAACCACTCTCCCCCCCTTTCTCCCCCCCCCCTGGCTCCTGACGTTGACTCGGGTGTGCGAGCCGCGTCTCCGTGTGTGCGCGCGAAGTAAAGCCACACTAACTTTCCTTCGTATTGCACCCCTACGAACCTTGACCCCCTGCTCACCTTTGTTTCACGAGAGAAACGTGATGTCCCTCGAAACACGTGCGCGCTCGCCGGTATCAATTTGTCATCGCGCCTGTCAGCGCGAGAAGGTCCAGTGATGTAGTCAAAGATATTCCCGACACTTTTAGGGATTTGATAGATTGATGGGTCGTACAAAAATATGTATATATCTCTCCTTTTTTTTTTCTGTCTTCGAGAGAACGTTATACGGAATTCATATCCGTTTCTTTCCGAGACACACAGGCGTACGAAAGGAGGTATTAAATATTATAAGACTGCAAGTCCGTAATTATGCATTCGTGATCGTAGTGTCGATTATCGTAGCTTTTTAAACAACGAGAGATCAATCGGCGCGTTCAATTATTGATTCTCGCGACCGCGTGCGGGACACGACCGTCTCCCCCGCAACCCTTACACTCTCCACTCGCGCCGGATTTCGCAATAATTACGAATTTGTCGTGCAAATTAGCGTATTTGGTTTGGCCGATAATTTAGCTTAGCGTCGGACGCTGTTGTGTCGTTGGCGTTACCATCCTATATATATATGTATATATATGGGGGGCCAGAGGGGGGGGTTGGTAAGCGTCGAGAGGGGACGGCAGGCGCGGAATAGGAGTGCAACTTGTGCTGTTGTGAAAGCAAGCCAGTGTCCGCTCCAATTAACTTTTCACCACTAATTTATGCGGCAGCGCCTCTCGGCGCACACGCGAAAACACGTGCACACGTACTCGCGTTTTCCGGCACTCCTCTCGCGCCCCCCTTCTCCCCCCCCCGGGTTTTCCCACCCCCGTCATCGTTACTATCCCCCGCGTGCTTACAAATTTGCCGGCCGCGCGCTAACTTCTCGCCCTCTCCTTTCTCGCCCTCTCTCTCTCTCTCTCTCTCTTTCTCTCTCAAAAGAGAGGGAAAACAGATCTCATTTTCAGAATACACTTCACGTCCGCGCGCGGCACGCTTTTTAAAAGAGTATCGCGCAAGCGATTTAATTTTGCGATTCAAGTTTTACGGTTTCTAATTTTCTTTGTCTCGCGCTCATCTCTCTTTATTCCTGCATCGATCGAGCGTGTGTTGATTAAACATTTAATTTTGATACGGGTCTCTATCTAGAGATTTCTCAATTATGGTAGATGCGCTGATGGTCTTTTGTTAAGATGCCATGTTGTGAGGAATTATTGGTAGAAACCAGGATTGAAAAGTAATATTGTTATTTATAACTCCAATTAACGAAAAATTTCATCTGTAACGGAAAAAGTAACTTTGATACATTTTTTTCGATAACGAGTAACGAATCAAGTTATCATTTCTTTGCAAATCTACGAGGCATGGTTTCCATGCAAAAAAGAACACATATAGAGAGCATTTATTCTTTTAAAAATTAATAATTTTCGATAACATTTAACGACTTTTATTTTAAAAATCAGATCTTATATAATTCTTATAAACTGTTGTATGTTAAAAATGAATTTGACTTGCGAAATTCGCGTATCATTAAGATTTTGAAATTGCATAATATTAAGTGCCAGAAAGGTAATTTTACACCATATTTACAAATTTATTGAAAAAAATTAAGAAAACATTTTTTTTTATTTACACTTACAGAATTTGGAAATCGTAAGAAAAGAAGTTCTTTTGCAATCTTTTTAAAAAGAAAATTTGCTCCGATATTAAGAATTATTATCAAAAGTATTATCAAATTATTATATACTTTATGTCGATATTGATATCGAAATATTATCGCTCTTGTTATATTTTAATATAAAAGAAATGTGATATTAATATCGAAATATTATCATTCTTGTTATATTTTAATATATGTTAATGTAATAAGAGCAATAATATTTTGATATTAACATGTAACGAAATGTAAATTTTATGTATGTTTAAAATTTGGTTTCGTAATAGCGTTTAAAAAATAACGAGAATAGTAACAATTCGTTGTGAGTGACAGTAACGATAACGAGTTTTACTTTTATAAGGTAACTTTCTCAATCCTGATGAGAAATACGAAAACATATAGCGGAATAATTGATAAGACGCGTAATTAAAAATTGAGAAATACACGTATCTAGATCTATGTATATCCGCGCGATAATTCACTCAACAATTATGCCCATGTATATCGTGCGTTTTCGCCGTCTTGCTAATAATATAAGGGAGAATTCGATCGCGAGATTTCACGATTAATAAGATTATTTTGCGGTCATGTAATAAGCTCGCGCGCCACTCATCGATCTGATAGCAATTTTCGTAGTCGATCATAACTCTACTTAGCCGCGCTTGTTCTCGGCACGTACTTGTTTTGCACGTGCGCGATTGCAGGCTGCACGTTTGCCAGCCAGGGATCCCACGGGGCGGTTTAACCTGCCGTCGAGTAATTTACGGAGGGAACGCTCAAATCGATTTTCATGATCTCTTTTGGCCGATGCTCCGAGCGTATCATTAATTTCTATCCTCGATCGAAGCGCAAAGAGCGGAGTAAGAGGGACAGAGCGAGAGAAGAGGGAAGAGGAAAGAGAGAGATGAGGGAAGGGAGAGAAAAAAATGGGCCGTCGATATTGACGCGAATATAAATGGGGCGGCATAAAGCTCCGACAAACACGAATGTATCCTCTCATGTATTATTAAAATCGCTAATATATAGCTTAGGATGTGTGTAGCTACGCGCATTATATTAAAATCGTTGAAATATAGCTCCGCGGCTGTATTGCGATGCAGAAGCTCCGCGGCCATTTGCGCCCGGGAAAAAAAAAAAAATATGTCGCCGCGTATACGCGCTTCCGCCGCGAATACGCCGAATTAAATCCCGCGCTTGACGGCACCTGCGCGGACAACTTTTAATGGAAAAGTAATCCGCTGTTTATCGAAAATATAATTATCGGACCGGGAACAGAAAATAAATGGTAGCGGACGAGATGAGAGGCAACGAAAAAAAAAAGAGAGAGAGAGAGAAAGAGAGAGAGACAGAGGAAAAAGGATAGGAGGAAAAAAAATACGACGAATCCGGAATCACAGAGCGCGAGCGTGACAATGCACGACATTATTCAATATCCATCAAATACATATTAACGGATTCCCGCCGGCCATCGGTGTAGCTGTTAAAAAAGTTTCCTCCGGAATATGCGAGAATGTTATTGCGGGGATTACGAAAAATCCCCGATGAGAGAGAGAGGGAGAATGTTAGCGAGCGATCTCGCATAAAATTCCCCGTACGCGATGCAAAAATTGTCGTTAAGCTCGCGTCATTAAGCTCCGCGTAACAATTCGTCGTTCGATTATTCACGCATTCCGTGATCGGCGTATGCATTATTTCTTTCGTACATAGCGTAACGCGCGCGGC
The DNA here is from genome assembly GCA_963971435.1 of Lasius platythorax. Lineage (NCBI taxonomy): Eukaryota > Metazoa > Arthropoda > Insecta > Hymenoptera > Formicidae > Lasius > Lasius platythorax. Next base: position 13,834,846 of record OZ020537.1, read on the forward strand.
GAAACGACGTTACCGATCTGCGCTTTAATCGATCTCTCGCGTCGCGATCTCTCGCGTTCATCAGGATCAACGGCGACGAGTTGTCCTCGGCCCCCCCTCTCCCCCTCCCCCTCCCCCCCGTATGTCGGAATTGAAACCGGAATGGAGAATGATCGCGGAGTAGTATAGCGCGTGTGGATTGGCGACGAGGACGGAAGGACGCGGAGATCGCGCGGGATCGAAAGAGACGGAGATAGATGGACCGGGACGGACAGAGATATACCAGCGTGCGCTTGGGCGAGGGGGGAGGGGGAGGGGGAGGGTGGTGGAAAGGGGGTGGCGACGGGAAACGTTCGATACAACGACGTCGGCTCATTCACGGTGTGGTCAGACATTTCGGTACTTGTTTCCCTATTAATATGCATGTCCTCGTCCCTTAGCCGACCCCTCTCGCCGCTCCTCATCCTTGTGTTCTGTCCGCCCTCTCTCTTCCGTTTCCCTCCCTTCCTCCAACCACCCTCCCACCCGTTGTAAACCCTATTCGTCGCCAACCCGTGAAATCCGCGTAGCTTGATGCCGCGCCGCGCCGGTGTTTCCTGTCCGACCAAATAAATCCACGACTACTGTGTCCGCGCTGTAGCGTGGCAAGCCCCGGGCGGGCTGTCCGCCCATACAAGACCCGTTACTACTGCAATACCGGGCGATTGATTGAAAGTTTTCCCCCGAACGCTTTTTGCGGCGCCGCGTGCATTATATGCGTAACGCACGTCGACTTCAAAAGGCTACGGCGAGAACGGATTATTATTATTTTTTTTTTTTTTTGTTGACTCGCCTCTCTCTCTCTCTCTCTCTCTCCCTCTCTCTTTCTCTCTCTTTGTGACGTTTCTTTTTTTAACGACGATTCCGGTGGATGATTCGCGATTTTTCACGCCACCGGGGTTACGGGAATTCTCCGGTTCAAGGAACGCGAAAAGTGAAACGATTTGCTGCAGTGGAACCTTTTTTTGGGGTCAAGGGACATAATCGCATGTAATATTTCGACTGTTCTCGGTACAGCAACTACTCGCGTACGTAGTTATTAACGCGATATATACTCAAGTTAAAGCGTTTTAAGGTAGTTGTATCGCAGTAGGCACTTTCTTACGATATTTTTGAAATTTTTAGTAATTATTATTTAAAGCTTTTTTTTAAAGACAACGGCAAAAATTAAAAAAATTATTAACCACATAGAACAGGAGATAACGGCTTTTGAATTTTGGATTTTATACATGGTTTGTAATAGGATGGTGTCAACTCACACTTTCGCCTATAAAAGAAAAACGCTTTTTTCGATTTTAATAAAAAACAATTTTAAAATAAAGCAATATCTAATAAAACATCTCCAAACATTTTTAAAGCCGTTCCCCATCTAAATTAAAAAATATTACTAAATAAAGGATAAACGATTTTTCCATCTCCGATGTTGGAAAAAATAAATTCATAATGAGTTGGTAGCACCGCATAATTATGATGCTCTAGAAGTTATATAATATATTATATAATAATAAGTTATTTATTATATAATACTAACGCGAGCAACGTTGCCAGATTAATAATACAAGCTCAGTTAACTGTTTTAGACAATTAAATAGTTTTCCGTTCATTGTACCGTATGCAGTGATCATTATTGTTGACTAATACTGTCGTGATACAACTACCTTAATTTTCCTGCGGTATTTAATGATCCGTTTCGTTAAACTTTCCCGCCTGTTCTCTCCCCTTCGTTTTAATGAGAGGGAAAGCTCTAATGTTAAACACAAACTGTTGATCCTCCACCGCCTAATAGATCACGCACACGTATGGTATTTGATCAACCCACAATCGTATAATTATACAAAATCATACAAATCTCCGAGGCATCGAATATTTATCGTTTCGCTGTCGTGTTTATCGTGCGTCGACGCAGATCGAACTCTATGCAAGAATCATTCCGGCAGTTTCACGATCGAAATATTCCTATGCGCTTCATCGCGAGGTTGTTTACATCGGCGTTTAACATCGTGCTCGCTCAATGCGCTAATTATCACAGACTTTGTTATGGAGTTTTATCGCGAGGCATGCGTTCGATACCACCGATGGATGGGGAGGTTAAGGGGAGGGGGAGGGGCTCAATACGAATATTCCGATCACGAAACACGAGCCACGGCTGCATCAATAAACGTTGCAAATTTAGAGAGTACGATACAGCAAGCATGTAACAACTACGCGAGCTGAAAAGCGAAGCGCTGTCCGCTTATGTAAAGCCTGTTACTATCGGCATATCGAGCGATCGAAAATCAGTACCATCCTTTCTTCTCTTTCTTGTGTGAACCATTTCACCTCCATCCTGATACATATATATATATGTATACACACACGTACGGATATGTTGTGAAATTTTCACTCCTCAGATATATACGATTTTTCTTTGGAATATGATAAAAGAAGATTTAACAGTGTATTATGCACTGTGTGCCATCATCTTTCGATAATATAAGGTATATAAGATGTCCTCTTAATAGCGGATTTTATAGTCAATTTAAAATCAATTTTTCCTTAACGGAAAAACGTCGAGAGAGATCATTTTTGCATTTTTGCAATTTGTTTCATCATATAATATATCTTTGTAATTAAGCTTTTAATTAAAATTTTATTAAATTTTACCTGAAATTAATTGAAGAATGTAATTTTGTAAACTTTCTAATTCCACATAGTCTAAAAGCCTTTCTTTTTCAATCGCTTATAATTTATTAATGTTAAAAATTATTGATGTCTTGACATTTCCGCTAAAGAAGAACCTTCGAAGAACATTAAAAGAAAATTTGATGATTATGAGACACCCTGTGCATTAGAATTATGAAAATTATTTCGCGTTAAATTTTCAATTCGTCGCGTTCTTGCAATTGTTATTTTCGCTCCTGGACGCATCCCCTTCTCCGCCGTCTCGTTGAAAGACACGGGGTGAAGGAGACGTGTCACACATTAAATATGTTCAGTCGTCATACTCGAGCGCCACGGAAAGGTAGTATTGTCATTTACGGCGGAATTACGGCAACGTAAGGAGCGACTTCAAAGAATTCGAACGTAAGCTCGTGTTATATACTCTATACATATATATTCACTTATCAGAGATCGCACACTGTGCATAATAATTGGGAATGTGGAAAAAAATCTTTGTACGATCGATACCTTGACAGATGCTTTTAAAGAGATAAAGATATAAGCGTATATCGGAACATGTGCATTAAATTAGAACGTTGGTTGAATTAATGTTTGAGCATCCGTTAAAGTACTTTGTCGGAACAAGCGATTCGCGGCGACCGCCAATTTCGTCTCCACGCTCTAAACTGCTCTAAACCTCGTTCGTTCGTTCGTTCGTTCGTTGTTAATAGCCAAGTCAGAAATGGCCGGATCGCGAAACGGTGGCACGTCTAGAGTCAATACCCGTAGCGTTGTTGTAACTTCGGAGTGCAACGCGGGCGTATAATGCCGACTACAAACTGTAAGGCGATCTGTCCGTCCATATAATGGCATTTACTACTCCGTACCGGACTGGACGATTGAACAGTAGTTGGTTGCGTACTTTCCAGACCGATGAGAACCCCTGTTATTCCTCGATACCAAGCAACACTCGGTAGTTTCAAAATATATCCGTTACGTCTTAGAAAGCAACAGTGCCTGTGTAATTTGTACGCGACGTAATTAAAGAGCGAGTAGTGCGATAAAAGTGTAAAAAAATGTCAAGACTTTGATATATACATATATTTATCATCATCACGAGATGAGATTGAGATTATTTGCTTACAGCTAAACTTTACTCCCCGGATTACATATTGATCATTCGAATCACATTTGTTTAAAATTATCTAAACATTTTTTTTCCCCCCAAAATGGCTTGTTTTCGACTTACGCTGTTATTGCGCATCCAATCGCTCGATTCCAATCGAGGGTATCAATCGAGAGATTTCGGTCGCTGTAATTCTTCTTGATTTCACGTCGCGATCATAGCGGTGACGGCGGGGGGGGGGGGGAGGGGTAGGGAAGGGGGCGGGAATCCGCAAGAGTATTCCGATCACGAATGCGGTATTCGAGTGACGTCGATGCCCGTAACGACTTTGGACTACAAAACAGGGATGTAACACTCGCGCCGTCGATACGCGACAGCTCGGCGCGTCCATACCAAGTGACGGGCAACACGGTCGCGAGAACAGTTTTGACCTGTCTCCCTATATCTCCTGTTCCGTTTCTCCGTACGCGGCACGTAGGGGTGACAACGATCCGTTTTATCAGCGGCGCGTCGCGCAACTTGAAGAGCTGTTAAAATTCAAGCCTGTCGGCGAGAATTAAAATATTTCCTCTAATATACGCGGCGAGAGAGAGAGAGAGAGAGAGAGAGAGGGGGGGGGGAGATTATTACGTCTTGGCAGGATTCGCAAAGTTGGCGCAAATTCGAGCATCATCAGTAGTGATGGGATTAAGTATCTTACAAGTAGGTTCGAATTTGTTTGCATGCTTTCGAACTCTATATATAATTACATCGAGAAAAAAAATACAATACAATCTCTGATTATCAGGTACTCCTTTTCGAATTTTCGAGATCTCGCGCGCGCTTTCAATTCTAGGTCACGCTATATCTACGTATTTTCCTTCGACTTCTCTCTCGCTATCTCTCGCTACCTCTCTTCCACTTCCCTCTCCCCTTTATTTTGTCCTCCTCCCCGTGCGACGAAAACTGTGTCTATAGCCTCGCGCACATGTGGACGTGTTCCTAATTCCCAAGTGCGGCCAGGCGAGGTATCGATCGAGTGTGTTCGATATCCAGGATCACGTACTCGTAACTCTCCCTTAACCGTCCTCTCGATGTAAACCGCTCCTTATCGCGACCGCTGTAACTTCCCCCTGGCTCTCGCGAACTTGTGCTAACAGCCGTGTTGACGTTTCGTTTCGAAGATACCCGTTCCGAGACGAACGACAGCGTAAAATGCTTTAACGCTGTAAGAGATGCGATACAGCGATCATCTCAAATCTTAATAATTATATTTGAAGGATTATTTTTCTCTCTTCCTCTTATATACTGCCTATATAACAAAATCGTTTTACCGTTTTTTCTCTCTTTATTATATCTTCACATATATACGCTCGCGCTTCCGCTTCCTTAAATAACGATAAGAGGAATTTCCTCGTGAATAAGTGACTGAATAATCGAACAGAGGGCAGATAGTAATCTTTACTCACTTTACGAGGACAATGGTACTTGCGGAAGGCGATAGCCCGATAAATAGGAGCGCGTGCGGGCGTAATCGCGCGAGTCAGCTCCGTCTTTGCTATTATCGCCGTCTATTACCGGCGAGATAGCATTAGTAACGCGACATCGCCATCGCCTCGATCTCACCTGGGTGTCGACGGGGTGCGGTTGCCAGATACACCCTCGAAGATAAACTCCTATCGATTATCAATCCGGCGGGGCGGACGCGCCAATCGATAATCGGCTTGATAAGGCCCCCGGTGGGATTCAATATTATTGGCCGCGGCGTATCCGGTAATGGTTAGTCGAAGGAGAAACGTAAATCGATCCGTGAGGCTTCGCAATCTCTCGTCGCGTCGTCGCATTAACGACATCTCCGTCGATTATCAATTGACCGGTAAAATCAGGCTCGTCCATCAGGAGGTGGATTGATAAGGGCGGCCTTGATAAGGCCTCGCTTAATGAGCCTCGCATGTATCCCGCGCTCGCGACGTCGCATTGTTGTCGGACGACGGAAATTGAAAGAGAAGCCCCGATCCGGGCAATAACGTCGCTCATTGATGGCTCGATAAAATAAAAATGCGATTTTCCGTAATACGTACGTAGGACAGTTCGGCGTTTATGTTGGACCGGTTGGAGGCTGTCTTTCTCTCTCTCTCTCTCTCTCGAGGGACCGACGTTTCCGGAACGATTTTTCCCGCCGCGCCGGTCAGTTGATTTGAAAATAATATAGCGCGTCAGCAACCCGATTGTCGTTTTCAATTTCGTACTCGCTCAAGAAGCCGGCGCGAATAGAATAGACAAATCCAATAGCAGTCGAATTTGACTGCGGGATTGATAAGTTACATTCGCGAGGAATGTATGTGTGGCGATATTTCTTAAGATAATACGACCCCCGCGAATAAAATGGAACGAGACATAAAAAGCAAAAAAAGAAAATATCCTTTTTTTTAGATTTTTTTCTCTCTCTCTCTCGCGCATCGAGAAATGTCAAACCGAAATAGCTACGAAAGAAAACGTTACATCGATCGTCGTTTCCGCTAGAAACAAACGAGTTTCGCGGATTTTTTTCGTGCTTTTATTATTGTCCGATAGATTGTAGCTAAGTAGACGGAGAGTCGCCCATCGATTTTCAATAATTAAGCATCTTAGCATATTTCTCTCGGGACACCAATTCTTTCATTCGTCAGGCTGCGTCTCGGCGTTAAAGAAGCCCATTTTTCTTTTTTATCCCGCTTTTATGAGTCCTCTCGGACTCGCATCTTTGCTGCAAAACGCGATCGCGATTCAATTTCGCGACTGCTAATAATTAACAGCGGCGTCAAACTCATTTTCCTTATTTAGATACACGCTACCGAATATCACAATCGACCGATATACGTAGACGAGCTGAAACTTCGCTCGGCGTATTTGTTTCTCGGTCTCATTCCTGTCGCGATGCTATCCCATTGTCTACTCCCTTATTCATGGCGACGGCTAATCAGCGCCTTCTATCTGCTTCCAATCAAGAGACGCTTCTTCTTGCCCTTCGCGCGGTTACTGTTCCGTTGTCAAAGGTAGATTTCGGGAGACAGACAGACGAAATGCCAAAGGGTTGAAAGCAACCCTCCGTACGAAGACGCGCCTCAATTTGAGATCTTTCAATATTACCTCGCGCTCTGTCTAACATGTTAACGCAACGCTGCTTGTTAAAGAAATTTGCAAAATAGCGAATTTTCGATTTATAAGAAATAGTAAAAATAATTGAACAAGAATAATAATTGGCATCGAATATTCTTTCCCGTTATATTTTAGGAGGTTTCCGAATAAAAAGGCCCTTTGTATTTTGTTTCGACATATTTTCAACATTTTTAACACTTAAAGTTACATTGGGTACCCGTTCATTGACAGAAGGATTAAAGCACGCCTGATAAAAAGTGTAACTGGCAGAGATTATTAAATCCGGTCGATCGCGGCATAATCAGTCCACGGCGAAATCAGATAAGGGATCCATCGACACGGGGATACACACGCAAATACCGATATCCCGTTTGCATTTGATGAATTTATGTTCGCGCTTCGTAGCAACAACGGTCATCGATCCGCCGCCGTCGATAGAATCGCGCCGCGACTCTCAAATTTCGACTTGATATGCCGACCCGGTGATTAAACATCGACAGTCGCGCATTCGCGCTTCGTATGCGCATTACGAATCGGCTTGTATCAATGCGCGAATTAGCGCGAATTTATGATCCGTACTCGTATAATTGGTTTTCGCGTTTCGCCGATACGATCTATAAATTAGCGGGATGGATTTATTTCGTCTCGGAAAAAGAAAAGCGTCAGCTGATCAATCGTCATGCGACACGTAGGTCGAGCGACTAATACGTTACGCGCGTTAATAGATGATACGAATTTAGTCGTTGTAAAATTCTTGATTAGGGTAATATATAAAATTACAAGACGGTAATACATCAAAGACACGATATAGCGTTTTCTTTTTTTGCGTTACGTTTCGCTAAACTCACGTTGCATGATCGTTGGCTGTTAGAGCTATGTACTTGGGTTAATTTATTGCATTTTTCCATGCGCGCCTTTGAAATAAATACTGTGCGAAGTGAATGCATGCGAACGAATTGCTTTTATGCCTGCCGTATGCGTCGATACCGCGGCTATAATTCCTTTTGCACGTTTAGTACGTTTGAACGAAGGTAACAATTTACCTAATTAAACATTTCTCTAACGTGCGCTTTGAAAAAAAAATATAATTTTGAATATTTTCAGAAAGTCATAATTTTTTTTCCCTCCTTCTTTTGTTCTATCCCGAGTTTTTCGTTTACCATTCGCGGACAGAACGGTTTCCATATTAAAACCGGAGAATGCGCAAAAGCCGTGCAGGAAATTACAGAGCGAACACACAGGTATTCGTCGCGTCATTATTAAACGTATAAAAACTCATATATACAAATGCAAATCTCGTCGGTAATAAAAAGGTGCTAAATATAAATTTTTGCGAAAAAAATCCTTTACGCAGAAACTGCTTTCGTATAATTTCGAGCGCTTGGTATTTGAACATTTTCATTTCCTCGACCGAAATCATCAGTTGTGCATAATTACGTAATTCTTACAGAGTAAATTTTAATTATGAAAGTCATTATTTATTTATATTAAAAAATTTGTAATTTAATTAAAAAAATTATAATTAAAAAGATGATATCTAAAAGCCGACGCAAATAAATTTTTTTTCAAATTGAGACGGAGGAAAAGTATAGGAGTTAAAATTCCAGATTTAGAGAGCAATGAGGATTATGTTTAAAATTTAAACGCAATGTAAGGCAAAACAGAAATGTCATGGTTGCGACATAATCATAGAGAGTTCGAAACCATGCAAACAAATTCGAACCTACTTGTAAGACACTTAATCCCATCACTAATCGCCATCAGTTATACGCGTCGCATCGTACGTGCGCAAAAGCAGTGCAGATTCACTGACGACGTCGCGGTGGCCTTTTTTTCCATCCCCGTGCATCCCCACGATGCGGGATCCGATAGGTGTTGCGCGCCTCGATCACGCGGCGTTGCGCTTTTTTATTGCCCGAACGAGCAGTGTCCCGTGCGCGCGCGCGCGCGCGCGCGACAACGCTCGCTTAAGGTGGTAAAAGCAGCAGTTTCCCTTTATGGGAACGCCGCCACCGTAAAGCGGAAAAAGAGGATAGCGTGGATAATTACCCCGGCAATAACCCGTTGCACGTAAAACCCTCCCCTCCCCCCGGTATTCGTCCCCTACCGATGGCTTAGGGAAACCGCGTTCGGTTATGAAAGGATGATCACGCATGACGGCGCGAATCCAGCGGGCTCGTTTGGGTCATCTGACGGATTTATTATACATTGTTGGAGGAGAAAGAGAGAGTATTTTATACAGGCCGCGCGTGACGAGATCGAGCGTTTTTATTGACTCGTAAAACGCGATCATAATTGGCGGTTAACGTTAGAATTGAATTAACGTTAAAATCATGCGTACCTCATAGCAAACGCGGAAGATTTTTTTTTTCTCGAGATCGCGCGATACATTGTTCCAATCCCGATATACGCTATATCCAATATATTTTCTATTATATTTACGGAGCAAACAATCTACAAGTATGATCTTGCGAGAAAAGTTTGAGAGAGTAAACTTTTGTTACTTTATGTAAGGATGAACGTTTCTCGTTTGATACGAGATCTGCCTACAGTACTAAAGCCGAGATTCGGTTTATGAGCAAATTTGGATCCCGGAGAAAAATGCTTATAACATTCATCCTCGCAAAACAGCTTATATCCCGTAGAGCAAAATCGGGGGATGATATTTCTGGGGACCTTGTGCGCGATGAAAGGCAAAAAAGGATATTGCTCGGAGGGGTTGTCTTTCCTATCAGCGTCAGCAGAAATTTTCGAGCGTTTGATGAATGCACGAATGCGTGACCCTGCGTATAACGTAAACAAGATAAATCAAAAAAACAGGTGGTACACGCGACAATGGTTTAAATCGCTCTACCCCGGTTTTTTCTCTGATAGATTTTATTTTACAAAAATTTAAATGAGCTTGTGCCATCGCATAGCTTTTTTCTAAAAGGGAGTATATTTATATATTCTACATAAGAAACGAAAAAGAGAGAGGGAGAGAGAGAGAGAGAGAGAGAGAGAGATAAAACGTGACCTCATTAAACGTGACCTCGTGAACTTTTAAAATAATCCATTATTGTCTTAGAAAGAATTAAGAGATATAATATATTTAAATTCTAATATAAGATTTACGTAATGCTTTAAAAATAGCAAATTGATACTGAATACTACAAAGCAAATATTTCCTTTTATTTTAGAGAGATTATCAAGCTGGTATATTGGTTTCTACTCTAAAATTAAACTAGCTTTGGCTAAGGGAGTATATTCTTAATATCGCGTGTTATTCTATATTCAGTCATCCCAACCAAGTGATAAATTTTATTAATACTGAATTAAAACTGTAGACATTGGTCTTCTTTCATTCCGAGCAACCTATATTTATCACCTCGCGCCGCGAGGTTCTCGATGAAGGAGAATAACATTCGCCTGAGATGACTAATTCTAGTTCAAATCCGTGCTAGTTATTGCGCGCGTTTGATTGGAGGATCAGAATACCGGAAACTTCTTGAGAAAATATCATTGGCCCGGCACTTGGGTGGGGCGCGCGATGCGCGATATTAAGTTCTCGATGAGAGTGACTTTATATAGGCAGAAACACACCGACCGGAAGAAAGGAAGGAAGGAAGGAAGTAAGTACGGAAAAGTTGAGAAACTCGAGAACTCAGCATCTTCCCCGGTTAAGGCTCGGCGAGTCGTGAGACGAGGGAAGAGAGTATAAGGGCGACACCACATAACTTCCACCGCATATTGGCCGACAGGTCGAGGAGTAACGGGAGGGTGGTTGCGCGGAGGGACGACGGAGGAGCGCCAAGGGGGATGGAAGGGCGGGGGGGGAGGAGGAGGGGGAAATGCCATATCCAATATTATCGAACGAGTTCCAGAGTCTGACGCTCTGTATGGGGATTTCGATGAGGCGGACCAGGCGCGGTGGAAGAAGGCGGGTGAAGGGGAAGGGGGTGAGTTGCAATCTCGCAGTTTGACTTGGGGTGCGCGCGTCATGTTTAAGCGGCAATTTTGGCATCCTGCAGACCCCGGCCCCACCTTCTTCAACCGCCGTCGTCGGTTCGACTCCCACCCTCCCGGGCCGGCGGTACCACCCTTTTGGGATCCTTATGTCCCCTCCCCCCCTCTTCCCTCTCCCTCCCTCGAGGGGGTTCGCCTGCTACTGACAGATAGGACGAAACTCGCGTTTCCAGTACCGGCGAAGCATTGGAATTGCACCAATACATTGCGGATTCTGGAAACGGCGACGCGGTTGCTTTACGCGATCTATAGGATCGAGTCGTACGCGTTGTTGAAACGATGGCTCTCACACGCGACCGGCTTCCAAGTAAATACACCGGAGGATAAATAATAAGTTTACCTCGCTTGTGTTCGCACCCGCGGGGATTTCCATGTGGATTTATATAAACGCGATCGTAGTTTACGATCGCGCGTATATTATTGTGATAGAAAAATATTAAATAATATCCGCCGAATATATACACTTTTGGAGATAAAATCGAGTCGAATAAAATCGTGTCGGAGAGAAGAGTTTTTCGATAATATTATTGTATTGTAATTATTTCTCGTAAATGTTATTTCGCGCATCCCCCCTCGATACTTCGGAAAATGATGTTACGGCAAATGACGTTACGCGATCTTAATTGCTTCGTGAGAAAGCTGAAGATCCAGCGCCTCGTTTCGACCCTTAATTTTACGTCGATACAATGGCTGACCCTCGGAGACACCGGCGGAGCTATTATCCTAAACAATCTTTCCATCGATAACCGTTTAAGCCACTTAAACCCTAGCCGACCAGAACGAGCGGGGGATTAAAAGTACGAGCGATTAAGGTTAATTTTCTTTAAGTACCCTGTTAACAGTGCGATAACATTGAGCGGCGAGCGATAAAATTATCGGTAGAAGCTGCGGGAAAAGCGCGCTGCGGTCAGTATGTGCGCGCGCGCGAGGAGGGACGGAAAGGAGAGTGAAAAAAAAAGAAAAAAAAGAGAGGAAAAAATAACGATGTCGCCCGGGCACGTCTCGCCGTGAAATATATTTCGCCGAGTCAGCCCACGGTACGATCGTTTTGCCGAAGGAAAGAATCGAACCGGAGCTGCGGACTCGGGTCGTCGAAGAGTAGCGAGAGGCGACCTAGAGGGGAGGGGGAGGGGGGAGGAAACGGAAGTTCACGGGAGAATTGACGGCGATTTTCTCAAACTGATTCGGACTCGCCAAGTTGTATTCCCGTATTACGGTAAACGCCGAACTAAAAGGTCGATGAGAGAGAGAGAGAGAGATAATTCCGTAATATGATCGATTTCCGCTGAAAACGAAAGCATGCGATTCTACACGATAATGTTGGCGTTATAAATTTACGTTTAATAACCGGCAGCGCGCGGATTCCATTTCAATCAGCGGGAAATAGGATACGCGCGGCTGTCGTTTATAATCGGGTCATTAATTAGAAACTGACATCGTGTGTGCATCAGACAGCGGGGCAATAACGGAGGAAGACGGTCGTGGTTTTGCCTCGGAGAAAATTACGGTATCGCCGTTGATTGATCGGGCAATTAATTAGACATTGACGCTCGCCAGCTTGTAACTCAGCTTCGTGCACCCGCGCGAATTTGGAATGTAAGATATACTGCGGACGTTTAAGTCGGCTGCAGTTGCAGCATCTCCGCTCCCTCTTTAATGTAACGACGCGACTAACGAACTGTGACTACGGAATAAATGTAACCCACTTCGTGAAACGAGTATAGCGGTAACTGTAATTGAGCTATCGGCAAGAAAATAAATCAAATCGTACGTATCGGCTCGTTATAGATGGAGTCAATTATGCTCCATGACACTCTCTCCCCCTCTTATCCCTCCCCCCCTCTCTTTCTCTTTATAAATATTTTTATATATTTTCCTTGTATATTTTTTTTAAATTCTAAACGCGACATTTGTCCGCACATTAATCTTAACGAAGAAATATTACATAAAATCTTCCAATGTTACTTTAGTATGCGTCAATTGAGTTTATTAATTTCATATCATTAGATTAATTAAAATCTATTATCTAAAAACAGCCTGTTATTATTATAATTTCTATGCAAAATACATATACATGTTGGGAGCAACGTTATTGTTGCAGAAGAATGTATAGTGCCGTTAATATAACCACCGTTAATAGTTTAATTAATATAGTAATAATCGAGCGTGGGATGGAACATTTAAATTTCGTTATTAATTAATTTCGTCGATCGGATGTGTAACAGTTTACCATCTTTTCATTCTTGTTAGATATATATACGCTCGCTCGCAATCAATCAAAACTGCGGTGGAGCGAAAGTCAGTCGTTTTAGCTTCTTGGGTGTCACTTCAAGTTCTCCGCTATTCCCTCGCGGTTTGTCCGTCAGCGGGAGGATAAAGCGGCGTGCATGAAGGAATTCGCTCGAAAAAGTGCGGAAATAAATCTCGCGTGCCGCGCTGTGTGTTTCTTTCGCCGGAACTTCGTCAAAGTCGGAAACAGACGTGTCGTTTCGCCGCGAATTCCACTTGGGCCGAAGAGGGAAGGTCGCGCGCGGGATATTTTTTTTCCCTTTTTTTTTGTCGGGGAAGACGAGGGGGAGAAGAGGAACCGCGCTAGTTTCTATCATACATCATCGCGCGCGCGCGACTATTTCGCCTTTTGCGGACTTTTTTTTTCTCCGAACACTAGCGCGAATCGAGGCACAAGAGCGCGCGCGCGCGCGCAAGGATATATAAATTCCTACGGGAACTTTATTAATGACAGAAAGCTGATTAACGATCGGCGTTCCGCTTGTCTGCTCTAATTCACTCGCGCTTGTCTTATTGCAGTCGTAGCTCTCTTCCACCTTCTCCCTCGCGTTCGTATATGTACTGGGCGATTCGAAATGTATATCGTCTCCCCATCTTGCCCATTAAATCCTTTAGAACGTTGCTATTCTCGCTAATGAGAATGCCTTGAGGAAGCGTCGAGCGGTGTTTCATAAGGCGTGGAAGGCGCGAATAATTTATACGACGGTATAATTACATGATACTTACATTAACAATTAATGCAAAGCTACGTAGTTATCGTCGTTTACGATTTGCCATTCTTATTTACGCTCGCGAAATTTCACGAAGACGCGTAAAAAAAACAAAAAAAAACTTGTATAAGAGTACCGACCTGTTGTAAAAGAACTCGCGCAGTTTCCTTCATTTCTTCGCAATTCATCGCGCTTCTCATTCTGGTTAGCGTAAAACAAAGGACCGCAAAATATCGTCTAAATGGCGAGAACTCGCCGCAGTGCATTTTGTTAATACACTAGCATTATCGCGCATTACTCCGTCTGTGCGCATATCTCTGCACCAGTTTTTAATTATTAAAATGAATAGCATTTCCAAATAAAAGATCATAAGTATGCACATTTTATGAAAACATAAGCTCGTATGTGAAGAGAGAGAGAGAGACGAGAATTCCTTTCAACTCGTTATTAATTGTGTTTATTACACTTATATATATATATATATATATTACACGTATGCATCTCTTTCAAGAGGTTATCGCGATTGAGCCAACAGGTAGAATCTTGCGTCTTCCGCTACCTTGTTTGGAGTTTAGATGAATGTGTCTTACCTCTGAGGACCTCCGCTAACCGAGCTCGGCATTTAACTTGCTAATATCATTTTCATTGTATATTCATCGTTGGCACGGAACAGCCCGTTCCTTTAGGTAACGCTTGTTTTCGTACTCTCACTCTGTATCAACGTTATTTCGCTGTGCGATACCGAGACGGAAATTTATTTATTAATCAAACAGGTTAATAAAAAGTCAGAGTTTCTTTAAAAAAAAGTAGCTCCGAAAGCTTCTGTTTTATTTATTCGTTTTCTTTTTATCTAAAAAGTGTTATATTCTTTTTCCATTTTTCGAAATTCTCTTACTTTACACATTTTTCAACTTTTCAATTCGAGTATTACACATCTTTGATTAACACGATCCCGACTCGCGACTTTGCTCCCGTTTCTCGCAAATATTTCTCGCATAGCTCTTTGATGAATGAACGTAGATTATTTCGTAAATGAAAACATGTTTTCAACGAGGGCGCATGCAACGCTACTTTTTTTTTGTTTGTTTCTCTTAGAAACAATTTCAGCCGAGCTTGGAAAGTGCGGTCGGAAGGTCACATCTAACGCCCATCCAATTTATCAAGCGTAATCAAAATATAAGGCAGTAACCGCATTAATCGCGACAATCAATCATGTAAGGGAACCCGGACTTACTCGCAAACTTGGTAACTTATCGTCCACGGCCATTTATAGTTTGGCTAACTTCGCATTGCCGGCACTTTAGTAAACACTTTGCCGTGATATAAAAGCCAGGTTATATCGCCCAATTCATTCGCATCTCTTACATAATTGATTTTCCTAAAATGACGGAATCTTCGACGATGCGATTCACAATGGTTTTAGATTCGCGGCTTTATTTACTTCACGCTAGACAGCATTTATTCAAATTCGGTTCGCCTCGAAATAAAAAGTTAAGTATAGTAGCGGCATCCACATATCTCTCTTTACCTTCGCGAGACGCGATGTTTTAAATATTCCTTCGCGGAGAATAGAACACACATTTTGTGCGTCTCCTTTATATCTTTGAGCTCTCGCAAAGTTTTTGTGTTACTTGCGGGACAAATTGCTACGATCGTTCGTGTATAGTCGTCTTTCTTCCGCAACATGTAACGTTAACGTGATGCTTTCGAGGAGATGACGCTGCTCGTCGGCCAAAGACAAAGATCCCCGGAATTAACAGAAGTTCATTGAACGCAGCCTCGTCCAAGTCGCATCTCTCTCCGCTTTCGTCCAGCATCCACTTCCACTCTTTCGTTGAATTTCGATGGTCTCTGAGTCGATACACGCTCCCGGATGAAAGAGTAGAAAGCTAGGCGAGAGCAATCGTCCGAAATGGAGGAGGTAGAGGCCAATTTTCTTACGACGCTGTTCAGGAACGGCGGTGACTACGTGAGAGTCGTGAGTAGAATTCTGTTTACCCTTCGCTCGAGCGAACCATTTGTTTCATCCACTCCACATTCCTCTCTTCTCCCCTGCTTCTCCTCCAGGCTCCTCCGCCGACGTCGTTCTCTTTCGCTGGCAATTCGCTGTCCCTTAGTTGCATCGACTAAAAACTTAGGCGATGCGCTAAGGGCAACACAAGCTAGAGAGCTTTAATTATCTCGGTTCGCAGATGAAGTAGGCGAATAATTTCGATATAATTGCGCCCATACGTTTTTTCCCCCCCGATTTTACGTCATCTCATGAACAACGCTAATTGCGTAATTTTATTTCAGTCTTCAAGCTTATTGCCACGGTGCATTTCAGTGTTTCGAAACTTTCGCGTTACACGAGATTTTACGTAATCTAACTTTATGCGAGCGGCGAGAGAGAAAGAGAGAGAAAAAATGTGAAAAAATTGCACCGATTACTTTGATTTTCACATATATTATAGTGAATAGAGCCCTGAATCACGTGCACTTTGAATCACGTTGCGTATTCTTCTGGTTTCCGAAATATATTACTTTAAAATTTTCTACCTTTAACCTTATCTTAAATGTAATAATGTGTGTAAATAGTTTGCGCAATTATCAGCTTTAATAACTTTGACCCTGGCATATCATGTTAAAAAATGTTGGTACTTTCAGTGTTATAATTGAATAATTTCACATAAGTTTGCGACACACTTTATTCCAAACGAGAATTACACGTAGAGGAAAGTAAACTTCTAACTTACACGAAAAACGATGTATTTTATTGTTTTACTTTAGTGTAACATGCATGAGAGGGGCAAAGCCCTTTCTTAAATAAGTTTCTTAAATAAAAATTAGATTTGGATTAGTTTTCGCAAGTTTTACCGATAAATCTATGATAATTAATCGTACTTGTATTACGGACGAAGAAATGTTTTTTTTTTAAATTTCTGCATAATTTGCGACTTGTACACTTGAATCTTTAGACCTTTAGAAGAACGGTTATCCGCAAAGATGGCTATCTCTTTAATTGATGAGTACCTTGCCCTCTTTCTACTTAAAAGGCGGGTTATGTTTCTGTCGCAGGGTAATTTTATGGTCCCGCTACTTTTCTGCAAAATTGTGCAGTGCGCGGTCACGACAGACTACTAAGTGCAGGATTAGGAAGGTAGATAAGACCGGGCGCATACAATACCAAGACTCAATTACGTTATGAAAGTACGGTCCGTGTGCAATTGTGTATAGAATTTTGCTTAATGTTACTTCAACCTTTTTCATCCCTCTATACATTCTCCCGTTTTTGTTCTTGTATGCACGTGCTCGAAGAAAGCTGTTTCTCATCGACGACGATGACATACTTTTAAAACAACACACACATTCGCACTTCTTTTCAACGATTCTTTCCGCTTTATATTAAGACATTTCAGTCGAGACTCGTGAAAAAGACAAGCCTTTAAATGCAATTTTTTAATGCAATTTACAAGTCGATATAATTAACAGTCCTCAAGTTAAATATTATCAAGTTATTTAATAGTCGTGTACATATAGAAATTATTAATTTCTAATTATAGAAAAGATAACAGTTACAAGTATCAAATTAGGATATAAACGGTAATAACCGCAGTGTTT
This sequence comes from Lasius platythorax, assembly GCA_963971435.1. Taxonomy (NCBI): domain Eukaryota; kingdom Metazoa; phylum Arthropoda; class Insecta; order Hymenoptera; family Formicidae; genus Lasius; species Lasius platythorax. The sequence goes on from OZ020537.1 coordinate 13,852,351, forward strand.
CACGCTTATTGATCACCGTTATTCACCGATTCGGTATACGTCCCTTTGATTAAGAACGAGTCTCCGAGGACGGCAATAAAATAACAAGCATAAAAGCGACCTGTCGTCGGCTTGCATAGGACGTGGGAAAACGGAGCACGATAATAAATATCATAGCCGTGACATTCGTAGAACAGATTAATCGCGCAGATAGCTCTACTTTTAAAGAAGATAGACGCGGCTTTGTGACGCGATTTTGTATCTCCAAGCTTGTCTCTGTTTCTATTACGAACGATACACAGATAAATTTCGCGAACGAAAAGAAAGAAACCGATGATAGATGTATTCGATAGATTCAATTATTAATTTATACAAATTCAAGCCAAAAAGTGAGCAACAGTTTCAAAAATTTGTAATTGCAAAAATAATAAACATTTTGTTTTTGAATTTTTTTTTATTTAGTAATATCTTTAAATTTAAGGGGAGGGGGACGGCTTTAAAAATTTTTAGAGATGTTTTGTTAGATATTGTTTTATTTTAAAATCGTGCTTCATTAAAATCGTAAGAAGCGTTTTTTTTATAGGCGAAAGTGTGAATTGATACCATTCTATTACGAACTATGCAGTGTATAAAAAATCCAAAATTCAAAAGCCATTATCTCCTGTTCTGTGGTTATTTTTTAACTTTTGCCGTTGTCTTTGGAAGACTAAATAATAATTACTCAAAATTTCAAAAATATCGTAAGAAAGTGCCTATTGCGATACAACTACCTTAAACGTAACGTGTCCGGACAACAATATCCATTTTGATACTCTCGATGAAATTATCGGCGCGTGTGTTAGAGGATATTAGAAATATTTCTAGGCTTCACACTGCGGGATCTCGCGGTCGCATTCGCAGGGAATATTTCGCGCGCGATACAGATCGGACACCGGATAAACCATTTCGCCGCGGATGTATAGAGAGCGAGAACAACTGAATTAAATTCCCCACATACACATGGTTAGATGCTGAGCTATCATACGGCTTTGTCCGCGAGAGTTGATAATGTTTCGAGACCGACGCACAGTTTCGCGGAGATGGAGAACGAATGCGAGCGGATACGCTACTCGTAGGGACATAAGGGAGGAAGAGAAAGAGAAAGAGAGAGAGAGAGAGAGAGAGAGGGAGAGAATAAGAGAGAGAGAGAAATTACTGGCGGTCAATGACAGAGCTTCCTGCGGTTTTCTCCGCTCGTCCGCCTGTATTCACGGCTCAGTAAGCCGGCAATAAATCCACTCTCTCCACCCCCAACCCCCTGGCCGCTCATCTATCCACTTGCTGCCTATGTGCGTGCAGTGTACGCATCCTCGAAACTCGGCGTTTTGTTGAATCGCCGCGAAACGAGATCGTAAATTGACATAAATTAAATTTGAAATGGTTCTGTTCGTACAGAAGCGCGCATGAGCGGCCAGCGAACTGACGATGAAAGCTCGCCGCGGATTTCTGATTAACGCTCTCGCATTGCCTTTAAATAAGATATTAAACGCCGCTATATCTTTGTTAGTATCTGGAAGAGAAATTATTTAATCCGCAAAACGCGATATCATTGACGTGACGGATTATTCGGGATAATTGTGACGTAATCGTTCACAATATTTTTCTGCCACAAAAAGTTGTTATAATATCATTAAAGGATAATTTATATATGTATGTTGTATTATAACGTTATCATTGAAAAATATTACTGCCCGCTATATTTTGTATTTTCAACGTCCGTAATTATTCTGAAAATAAAAGTTTATTTCATTCTATTTCGTCAATTTCCCATCTCGTTTTATGAAAATGCAATTTATTTGCAAATCAAAGAATATGGGACAAAAAATATGAAACAATATTGTCGGTAATTTATGCGGGAAGATTATTTTTGTTTTCCGTAATTTCTCGATTAGCAGGTTGATATTCGGGGAGACGAGAAAGATGAAAGAGCTAAATTAGGGATGTTCGATTCTGAATCGATTCTTTAAAGAATCGATCTTCTCGATTTTTAAATCAATTTTTTTTCTATTCGATTTTGATATAAATTGATTATTTTAATAGAGAATCGATTTTCGATTCATTATTAAAAATGTCTTTAGGCTGACTTTAACCTAATAACAAATTATTTTATTCTTTATGCTGGCAATTTTGGTAGCGTATTTTAATCCCAAATTACTTTTACACCTTCTAATTGTAGATTTATTAATTCTAAAACAAGATGTTTTTATTTTACAAAATAAGGTCTTCCTACAAAATAAGGTAATCTTTAAATCTTGAAAATTATTTTTCTAAAGATAATCATAAAGAAAAATTAAAATGGGTTATTCTGTATATTAGATGTAAAAAGTGTTGTGTTAATATGTATACTCATTTTTTAAATCGCGCACGATATTTTTAAATCGATTTTTAACAAATCGGGTACATTGATGATGAGAAATTATGCATTGACAGAAGGATTAATATTTGTTACGCAGAACGCGCGGTCTCGATCAAGAAATTCGTCGGTTGTTGACACATTGCGAGGAAATTAGCTCGACGATCTCAATCGTCTCGCGGGTGCCTTCTGCGGAGAGCAAGTATCTCGAGGTCACTTTCGGCGCTACGTGGACCCATTCGAAACTGTTCGACGTTTAGCTCGCTCGTACGATCAAAGATCGCGGTTCTCGCAATCCGGCATCCAGTTCCCCACGGTGCTGCGATGACATTCTCGCATGAGATGCGGGAACGACGTCGTCGAATCGTCGTGGCGCAAGTTGCGCTACGAGATTTCAACGTACCGCCAACAGGAAATCCCATTTGAGGAGGAACGTAGCGCCGGTAGTTAATCATCGGCTGTTGCCAATAGTTTCACTGTCTGCTTCTCATCTCTCGTCGTCCGATACCTATGAACCTCTCCCCTGTATAACTTGTCCAGACGTAGTTCCTTATCCGCGTCAGCTGGATACAGTCGAAGTTTATTACGGTTAATGCTCAAGTTGACGGTATACGTGCATATATATCGGTGATAACGCGGACGGAGTTACATCAAGTTCCTCCGGATGTGCATCTCGGCGCGTTAACGATTGCTTCGGTTGCCGTCGGGGCCATCGAAATTTGTTAACCACCGGCATTAGGGTAACACGGATATCGTATTACGTCCCGACGCGATGTAATTAGTTGCAGGAGAGGAACAATGTCCGCGAAAACGCGCAATGCGCGAATTATATACATACATACGTATGTATATTTATTCATGAACGGCGCTTATGCCGTTCCACGCGATATGAATCCATCTTTTACGGACGCTCGAGGGAGCGGGAACTTGCATCGGATAATGCAATTGCGTGTCTCGCGACACGATTATTAATTATCACTCTCTTTCACGAGAGGGATAGACGTGGGAAAATATGGGTTTCCCGCGAAATATAAACCGGCCGTATTTGCACAAGCCTAATATACGATGTCGCGCGTGGTACATTTTCGAAATAATATGATAATTAGAGAAGAATTTAAGGTAGTTGTATCGCAATAAACACTTTCATACGATATTTTTGAAATTTTGAATAATTTTATTATTTAAAGTTTTCTGAAGACAACGGCAAAAATTAAAAAATTATTAACCACATAAAACAGGAGATAATTAATGGCTTTTGAATTTTGGATTTTATGTACAGCATGGTTCGTAATAAGATGGTGTCAACTCACACTTTCGCCTATAAAAAAAAAATGCTTCTTACGATTTTAATGAAAAACGATTTAAAAAAAAATAAAGCAATATCTAACAAAACATTTCCAAAAATTTTTAAAGCCGTTCTCCATCTAAATTTAAAGATATTACTAAATAAAGGATGAACGATTTTGCCATGTTTAATGTTGGAAAGAATAAAAACAATAAGTTGGCAACACGTTATGACGCTCTAGAAGTTGACGCAAAGCGCAGATGCAAACTTTTTAAATATTATAAAAACATATAATATGCATGAAATGAATACCAGATAATACCGTACAGAATAGGTTGATAATAATACAAGCTCAGTGAAATGTTTTAGATAAATAAATAGAGTTTTCTCCGTTCATTGCACCGTATGCAGTGACCATTATTTTTGACTAATACTGTCGCGATACAGCTACCTTAAACAACAAGTTTGTTGCGCCTAATATCTGCGCCTTTATTAGCCCTCTTCATACCTGATTTTTTATTTCCGAAATAGTTCTTAATTCCAGAAAACGTTCGTTTCTCTCGTCCTTTCGCGCGTGCGACGAACTGAACAGCGGTATTAATTACATGCGATTAAGGGGGGGATGTCCAATTAAGGCATGTCGCGATGTTCCGATCGGTCGCGTTGCAAAGCGCGGGCTACCATTAACGAAGGGAGTCGGAGACCGCGGACGTGTACGATCGCGGGCGCGTAATTATTGGTCGGTAATCGCGGGCGTGTGTAATTTGCAAGCTGCAACTCTTTCCATTTAGCGGCCGGCTCTCTTCGAGAACGTCCGCCGTGCTCGAAATAACAGAGTTCGCGGGAGAAATTGGTGTAACTCGGAGCTTTGCGGGCCATTAATAAAGCGGCGGCGAGCGCTCGAGCGCCCACTCAGAGAACACTCACCGGCGCGGCGTTTCGCACGAATGTTACCGCAGACACGTTCGCACGTGTATATACGACACGTGCACACGAATGGGCACTTACCGGGTGACTCGGTACCGGTGACCGAGCACGCTCGCTCACGCGAAGAGTGCGCGGAGAGAGAGAGAGGGAGAGAGAGAGAGAGCCTCCCCCTTTCCCGTGCGAAACCCACCCCCCGGGTTCTCGCGGGCTTCTCCGTCACGGCTTCGCGAGCGGAATCGATGCGGGGTGGGTTGCGAGTTCGTCGACGACGACAAGAGGGCGGGGGGGGGGGGGAGGGAATAGTCATTACCCGCGTTTCGTAAAGTGCGGGCCCGACTGTGCGAGCCAGTAATGCCGGTCATTACAGACAGATATATAGATAGATAGAGTTTATTACGTACGTAACACATACGAGAGACGCAAATAACAGACACTCGGGGGGGTAGCCTAAAGCGGCGGATTACGGGTTGGAATCTTATCAAAGAATACACGGAGAACTAACATTTAGGTTATCGGCGCGCGAGCTAATGGTGGGAAGGAAATTTCAAAGATTATATACACGCGCGAGGAGGATTTGATTCGGGATATTATATTTTTTTTTTTTTCTAATGAACGTTGTCTAATAAGTCGCGTTAATTGATAAAATAAGGGTGTCAATTCTGGCTCGCTTTCGTCGTTACAGCTTACAGCTTACAGAGGCTGGTTGATAAGATGATAAGTTATATTATGAATTAGAGATGTTTGATTTTCATTAAAAAATTGATTTTGAATCGGAATAATTAAAATCGATTTACTAAAAAAATCGGACTAAAAAGATCGATTTCTCAAATTAATTTAAAAAAATCGTGCGCAATTTAAAAAATAAGTATATATATATATTAATACAACACCTTTTACATCTAATATACAAAACGATCTATTTAAGTCTTTCTTTATGATTATCTTTAGAAATATAGTTATTATTAAAAATATATTTAATATTAGAGTTACGCTGTTTTAAATAGAAGAGTCAATTCTAGATAGTGTCATTTTTAATATTTAAAGATTACCTTATTTTTAAGGAAGACCTAATTTTTTAAAATAAAAATTTGTTTTTAGAATTAATAAATCTACAATTATAAGATGTAAAAGTAATCTATGATTAAAATTCGCTAACAAAATTGGCAACATAAGGAGTAAAATAATTTGTTATTAAATCAGCCTAATCAGCCTAAAGACATTTTTATTAACAAATAATCGAAAATCGATTCTCCATAAAAATAATCGATTTGTACCAAAATTGAATAAAAAAAATTGATTTAAAAATCAATTTTTTGATAAGAAAAGATCGATTCTTTAAAAAATTGATTCGGAATCGAACATCCCTACCATGGATGCTTCTTAGCAAATTTCTACATGAAGGATATTTTAAAGTTTCTAACTTTATTTACCATCGCGCTCATTAAAACAATTATGATAATGATTTCTCTTCTAAGAAACCATGGAGCGCAATCTCCGTAAACTTGACTTGGGCGCATTATTCGCCAAGAGATCGCGACTGATAATAATCGTCTCTGACGGGCTCGAATGTCGCGATATTGAGCACATTGCTATCGTGCCTCAGATTCTCCGGTTTTCGCAGGAATTTCCCGTCGAAAATGCGAACGCTGCTTCGATAAGATCGAGCACGCGCGAGATGAGATATACGAGCGTCGGCATCGTGACGAGATTAGCGTCAAAGGGTTAATTAAACGTAACAAAGAAATAAAACGGCGACGTTATCCGTGGCCGTAGTATACACATAGATAGTATACACACGAAGAATGGCGGATCGCCGTCACCGCGTATCGTACCCGGGATATCTCGCGTTTTCTCGTAGCTACCCCGCTAGGCGAGAACCGGAAGTTGGAGCGCACAGCTCTTTTCCGGCGACGTGGCCAGGCGTTCGCGCTCGAACGGCGGATTAATCGCGATTACGCGTCAGGTAAGGGAACGACGGGGCGGAAGAGAGAAAGATGGATGAGGAGCGAGGGCGAATGGGGGGAGAGGGAGGGGAAAGGGGAGGAGATCGCGCGCACCCCTTGGATGTTTACAAAGGTGAAATCTTGGCTCGTATTGGAATTTGTTAGACGTGCTCTCTCCGCCGTCGTCGCCGTGATGAGAGGGATCCTTTCGAAGGGGAAGACGGTTGCGTGGGGGGGAGCAAAAGAGAGGGAGAGATAGTTGTGCGCACGATGTAGGAAATTTGTTGCCAAGAAATCACCCCCGCTATCTCGATGGAACGTGAGGTAGTGGATATTATGGCACAAGCGATATGACTCAGATTCAGTTGGAGGAGTTAATTTAACTGCGATCGATTTTTATATATACATATATATTTCAAGAGAGTATACTATAGACACTGATTAACATCGTTACAGTTGGACATGTATTTTGAAAGAGAGTTAGAAACGTTTCCGAACAACATCGCGCGATCAATGATACTTTAATATATAAAGAAATATATTATACAGCACATATATATACACAGAAAAGAAATATACATATATATGGTATTATTTACATGTTTTATATATGTATATTAATCTATCTTTAAATATTTTATAATCTAAACGTGTAAATAATACAATTGATTAATAAATGACACTTTTAAAAAAATGTATACAGCATAAGATGACGAAAATTGATAAACGATTTAAAAGACAAATTAATACCGAACACAAATGGTGAAATGTGAAAGATGAAATTTTTAATTTTAACGAGAGATATCTAATCTTACACATTTTAATGTTTTATCGAACTTGCATATTTATGCGCATAATTCGTATGTCGTGCACGTTAATCAAAAAATCTGTTTGAATGTGTAACGGAGAAGAATGAGCGCAGAGAAGCAGAGCGATGAAAAATAAGAGATCGTCCTTTGAGTTGTTTATAGAGCTAAGTCGTGGCTCTCATGGAATTTGCATAGCTTTCGTCGAGAAAATGGGCACGTGAAGGAAAATAAGGAACAAAGGGAGGGCAATTTCGTCGTTGACAGTAGAAAAATTACAGTAACAAGATTATATATACCGCGGATCATCAAAGCATGTAAAAATTTACTGCGAATTGTCAAACTTGGAGATCTTCTTTTACGAAATAATAATTGGAGATAAATTGAAGATAAAAATACAAGAGAATATATAGAAATGTATATTTTTCATCCAAAGAGTCTTTAAATAGACGTAAACTACGATATGCACTTTTCCTAGAGATAGGAAATCTTATATTTATTTAAATAATATACACACTGTGTATATCATTACTATATAATTATACATTTTATTATTTTATATACATGAAATTTTACACTTTTCTTTAAAAAGAGAAAGAAAATTAAAATTAAATTTTGATATTTCGAATTCTTGTCATATCATATATTTCTAGCTTTTTATCTAGATAATAATTTTATTAAAACTGAATAAAAACATAATCAAATAGACAAAGAATTAATGGAAATGTTAATACTTGCTGCAATAGTTGATTCATAAGGAAACAGATTTCGCAAATTGATTAATAGACGAATGAGCGTAATTGTGCGCGCAAATCGCGTAATAGGAAGGATGACGTCATTCATTAAAAGCGGATCGATGGCGGATGGATTGACCAACGTGTAGGCAAAGGGAGACAGAGGACGCATCGGATGTGTTTACAAAGGTAAATCGCGGTGGTTTTCGTGAAATTCGAACCGGTGTCGGTCGCGTTGGGAAAACGAGAACTGACGCCTGGGGTGTAGAGTAGTTTCGCATGAACAACAAAGGACACAAAGCTTTCGGATATCGTAACGAAGAATATCGCGCACGGCAGGGGAGAGAGAGAGAGAGAGAGAGAGAGAGAGAGAGAGAGAGAGAGAGAGAGAGAGAGAGAGAGAGAGAGAGAGAGAGAGAGAGAGAGAGAGAGAGAGAGAGAGAGAGAGAGAGAGATTCACCGTTAATAACGTACGTTCGCATTAACGGCGTATTTAATTAAGAGAGAATAATTGAAGCAGCCGGGGGAAAGTGTACATGAATTATGCGTTCGCGCTAACACGCGCGAAAGATGTAACTTTCTCGCGAGCATCTCGTCGGATTAATCGCTCCACGGAGGAAAGCAGGAAATATCGTTTGCGATATACAAGGACGAGGGGTGGTTAGGATAGACGTCGACATTAGTCGTTCAAAGCTAAATCGCGGCTTTCGTAGAGTTCGACACTCGCCGAGAAAACGAGAATGTGTAAGCTCGAAGAGAAAGAGAGAGTGAGAGAGGGGAGGAAAGAGAAAGGAACTAATCCCGCGGCTAACAAAGAACAAAGCATGTCGATGGAATGCTGTTTCTGTAATGAATTGTGCGGCCGAGAAGGATTAAGCTCTCGTTCATTACGTTGTAACGTTGCGCGGTATATAATCGGGTTAAAAGAAGAGTGCGTTACACAGATTGATCCGCAGTGACCGACAAATATTTATCGCATCTCTTAATCTTCCGGTTACGCGCATCTGCTCGCTTCTTGTATATAATCTTAAAGCCCCGCTTTAAGATATTTAATTCGTCGCGAGCAACATCGCAAGCTGTACACGCTACCCTACTTTACATGCATCTGGTATGTTTCATTATTCTATCGTATCGAAGACGGCGAAGACGGTGAAATTAGTGTTCTCGAGTCACGATTTACACGATAGCGATTGCACGAAGTGCCGTATAATACGCCGAGGCCATGGAAGAAAGTCGGTCGGAGGAGAGAGAGAGAAAGAAAGAGAGAGGGAGAACACTTTTAGTAATAACAAATTACATATTCCGTTTCGTAGACCGAGAATTTATCACGCGCGCGTTGTACAAATCCCGGCCGATTATACACATGCTCATTCGAGAAATGTGACGATGCGTATATGTTCATTCTCGGATTAATGGCGACACAATGCCACCCCTTTCGGGAAAAGCTCTCGGAGCGCTTGGACAAAGTGGACGCGGAGATGGGATAGCACGCGTTATCCCGTTCAAAGGTAATCGTACCTTCTACACGTAATTCGACACGGATACACTTCACCGGCTAAAAAACAAACGCGGTGGAGAGAGGGATGTACTTTTGGCGATGTAACAAAGACGGGCACACGGTTTGCACACGGCAGATTGACGAGGCTGAAAGAAATGTGTGTGTGTGTGTGTGTGTATGTGTGTGACGAAGGATTATTATAATATTATATATTTTATATTATATGTCATATATATATTATGTATAAAATATTATATATTATATAATGGGATGCCTAAAGAGGACAGGGGAGAAATAAACTGAAATCGCATAATGATCGAATAACGAAGGGTGATTGAAGTGGGGTTGCCGAATTATCAACCTATCGCAAAGCGTCCAACTCGACCAAAACAGCTTTAAATAGAGAGAGAGAGAGAGAGAGAGAGAGAGAGAGAGAGAGAGAGAGAGAGAGAGAGAGAGAGAGAGAGAGAGAGAGAGAGAGAGAGAGAGAGAGAGAGAGAGAGAGAGAGAGAGAGAGAGAGAGAGAGAGAGAGAGAGAGAGAGAGAGAGAGAGAGAGAGAGAGAGAGAGAGAGAGAGAGAGAGAGCTCAATATAGATTTTATAATTTTATCGAAGGGAGGGACATGTTAATAATTGTATATGGTCGACGCGACCAAAGCGACTTTAAATAGAGAGAACTCAATACGGATTTAAAAATTTTGTATCGAAGGGAGGGACAATAGGACATTAATAGATCTCGAATCTCCGGAGAGAGAATAGCGTATAAGCGGAGAATTTGCGTTGTAAAATATTTCCAACGCAAGCACTCTGTATCAAGAGATTTTGCGAGAGTTGCGAATTTTTTAGCTGTTGTTGCATCTGCTGTTGTTACTGCTGAGAAGATTTATGAACACACACAGAGGAGCTATTTACACAATGTATTTACATTTAAATAACTAGGAATCAAAATATATGCGGAACAATGATGTAAAAAAATTTTTAAAAAAACCATAAAAATAAAAAAAAGACTATAATATGATCTTGAAGATAAATATATTGCGAAAAAACAAGTATATATAAAACAAATATAAATGAAATTAATCCGAATTACTTTTGGCAATTTTCTTTCGAAATTGCTTGTGATAAATTCTCGGATATACGAATATACGAATGTGAATGTCGATTCGAAATGCAGTCTAGCGAGAGATAAGAGCAAACGCGAGAGTTTAGAGACGGCCATCGCAATCCGAAACCGAATCACGCGAGTTATTACGATACTAATCAGTCGGGGAATGATTGCTCGCGATGTAAATGCGCGTCCTACGAGGATACTCGAGTTATATCTCGCGGCCGCGACAAGCGTATATAGCCGGGGCCGAAAGTTGGGCTGCGGAACTGAATCTAAACCGCCTGTCGCGACCAGCCGTCGTCGTCGCCGCGATGAACCTAATCAAAACAGTCGCGAATAACTCGAATAAAGCGGGGGACTCAACTTCCATGCCCGGGTAATACGGCGTGCGTCCTAAAACGTACGCCAGAGATACGAGTGTATTCGGGATGGCTGATGGAGGGGGACAAGGGGGGAGGGGGGGAGGGTGCGGAGAGTGCACAGAGAGAAAGAAAGGACGAAAGAGAGAGATGGAGAGAGGAATGATAGGTGGCGGAGGGAAAGGCAGGAGGACGCCTGAGGGAGAGGAATACTGAATAGTATGTGCAACGCGAAACGAGGGGGATTCAGTGCGCTGGGCGGGCCACGATGGGTGGCGGTGGTAGTGATATACTTTGGTCGGACATGCAATTAGTAGTGCTAGCGTGACTATGGCCAGACAACCACCACTGGTGTAGTCAGCGGCGGGGGGGAGAGGAGGGGGGCTGCCGCGGAAGAGGGGGGCGCGGGGGTCCGACCGCGGGAGACTCGCACACCGATTGCGATATTCTCTCGACCTCGTTTCATCTTGCCCTCTGTGAGAGAGGGAGGTAAGAGAGAGAGAGAGAGAGAGAGAGAGAGTGATGCAGGGAGAGGAGAGGATGGAGAATTGTCTTCTTCGCGCGTGATCCTCGCGCGTTTGCGCGATGACCGGTGCCTCGTTTTGCACCCCGAAAATACATCCTCGCGAAGTAATGTCTTTATGAAGGCGAACGTCTTCTCTTCGGTTCTCTTCGCCGGCTGCGCTAATAAGGAGAAACGCATCGAGGAGGGCGCGATTGTTGGAACGGTCTCCGATTTCTTCAGTCAGGACGCGGGGTGCGCGGCGGTAAAATATGCGATTGCACGCGGGGCACGTGTCCGGGGGTGAGGGTGGAGGTGGTGGTGATATTAAAAGCGAATTGTGAAAAATGTTACCGCGCCACCCCTCCCGGGAAATATCCCGATCGACGGTTTGGCACCATTTCGGGGCGCGGATGTTAATTGCGCGCGATCTTTTTTTTTTTTTTCCCCCTAGCAGCAGCGGGGGTTTCGGACGAGCAAAGGTCAACACTGATAATTCATGGCGTTCGGCGATAAAAGCACGCGGCCGCGTCTCTAATGGTAGGCCGCGTTATAATTTATAATAGAATGGCTGCGGCGCGCCAGGCCTGGACGGCCAAACAAGCCGGGAAATATGGCACGGCCATTAAAAGCTAACGATTAATTAAGCGCGAAATAAATATTTGCCCAACGAATTACGGCGATATTAATCTCCGTTTTGTGCGTGCCGTCGTGTCGCGTTACACACCTATGCGTGTTTGCGCGCCTGTTTTCGCGATTATCTGAGTTTTCTCTCTCTCTCTCTCTCGTTCTCTCTCTCGGAGATCAGGATCCATATCCTGCAGCGAAGTAATCCGTTCACGTCGCACTCCCGCGAGATAATTCACGAGATAATTAAGAAAATGCTTTTGCCTTGTACAAACTGTCTCTCTCTTTTATCGCGTAATTTCGAGAAATTCCATTATTGTCAATCATAATTAGCGCCATAATTGTATTTTATATATATATATATATATATATATATATATATATATATATATATATGTGTGTGCGTGTGTGTGTGTGTGTAAGCTTTCAATATTGCTACATAATTTACAAAAATAATATGATTATATGGTGATGGTGATTACTTTTATGAAGATTTCTTTCTTTTTGTTATATGCAACTTTTACAGATGTGAACTGAACTTTAAATGATATTGAATTCTAATTCTTTTTCTCATGTTGGAAAGTTTCGGTGTCAAATTTATGAGATCGCAGTTCACTATATAAAATTAAGACATTTTGCTCTGCGTTCGGAAAGTTTGAATATGGATTTTCCGTAGATTCGTGATTAGCGATCGCGTTTGATGTGACAAAAGCTTCTTCATGTATAAAATTTAATGCTTATAATATTTAGTAATCACCATCACCATATAATCACATTAGTTTTCACATTAAATTCTGTAGCGCTATTAAAAGCTTACACACACACACGCTTACACACACACACACACACACTATATATATATGTAGGATTATTGTGCTAATTATGATTGACAACGCAATTATAAATTATTTTTTATTAGATTCGAGAATCGCGAAATCACCGACCAGGCTAACTTTTCCGTATTCACTCATTTTACTAATACCGTTATCATCCTCGTTCAGTGTTAAGAAATTATGGACTTAATTTTCATCAACGTATATGAAAGGTGTTTAAGCGCATAATGTAGGATGAGATACTAAGAGGAATGTGCGTTAGATGTCTACATAGAATGCCCGCATCCGTTTCCACCGTAATTCTCCCAGTTGGAGAGCAAAGGATTAACTCTACTGCTGGTAGGTCCAGTCGGGTTAGCCACAGGCGTTCAGGCGTTCTTTGCCTCCATTAAATTAACCCTTTACGCTAACAAGTCTAACTCTACTCACAGGCGCGTTCAAACGTCGTACTTATTTCGCTGTTCTGATTAGAGATGATTCGTATCTTAGCCGCGATGATAAGTTCCTCTCGTTTCATACATACTTTTCATCACTCGTCGATATACATATATTAAATGTCAAAAAAATCCTCATTCTTTTACTCTCTTTTTATTATAATACTTGGTTTAAGATTACATATCTTAAGGTAGTTGTATCGCGACAGAATTAGTCAAAAATAATGGTCACTGCATACGGTGCAAGGAACGGAAAATTCCATTTATTTGTCCAAAATATTTGCTACTGAGCTTGTACTATTATCAACCCTCTATTTTGTACGGTATTACTAATTTAGCAACGTTGGTATGCAATATATAACTTATTATTGTATAATGTATTAGTATTATATATTATATAACTTCTAGAGCGTCATAACAATGCGGTGCTACCAACTCATTGTGAATTTATTCCTTTCAACATCAGACATAACAAAATCGTTTATCCTTTATTTAGTAATATCTTTAAATTTAGATGGGAAACGGCTTTACAAATTTTTAGAGATGTTTTGTTAGATATTGCTTTATTTTAAAATCATTTTTCATTAAAATCGTAAGAAGCGTTTTTTTATAGGCGAAAGTGCGAGTTGACACCATCCTATTACGAACCATGCAGTGTATAAAATCCAAAATTTGAAAGCCATTATCTCCTATTTTATGTGGTTAATAATTTTTCAATTTTTGTCGTTGTCTTCAGAAGACTTTCAATAATAATAATTACTCAAAATTTCAAAAATATCGTAAGAAAGTGCCTCTTGCGATACAACTATCTTAAGATAAATCGCGGAAAACTACATATATACAAAAATGTGACAAGTGGTAAAATGATGGTTCGTACTTTTGCGTATCTGCGTTAATTAATTATTCGCAGTGAAATAAGAAATGAAAAATTAGTGCCGCGCAATCGTAAGAGAAACGCACGGAAATATATCGCGTTGCAATTAATCTTGATAATTTTAATTAAAGCTCACGCGCGCGCGCGCGAGCGTGAAGAATTTCGCAAATTGAAAAACGCGTCTAAATTTGAAGGAAACACCGCGCGAGTTTTCTTTTTTTTCGCGGATGAGAGTCTCGCGCGCAGACGATCGTTTGTCTTGCGTTTGTTTTGCCGTCGTATACAACACCGTCGTGTCTATCATGCGAAATCCGCGGCTGCTTTGCGGGTGTAACCGCAGTTACACGGCGCGCAAAATTCTCCATCCTTGTTCGCGAGAGTGGAAGACGGGAGGAATGCGCGGAAGATGCCGGGCATAGAAGACGTCGAGAGATGCGAGTCACTCCATCATAATTAGTCTCCCGGCGTTCCCAAAGGATTGTACGGGGCGTTAGCTCGAATTCAAAGTAATGCGATCGGTGATTAATACGTTGCGTATAATTAATTCTATCTACCATTAGGTAGACTGATACGCCGCGGATTTGTGTCCGCGAATTCTCCGCCATTCCGTAAATTCGTTCGGGAAAGTAAGGGTGGCGACGAGAGAAGGGGTCGTTGATCATCATCCGCAGAGATTCGAGATCATTAATTGACGATATTTATTCATTATTGCTAAATTAATCACCTTTTAATATTGCTCTTTAATCGTCGCTTTGACCTATCGTCTAAATAATTTTGATACTCCGCTCGAGACTTGGCGAAAAATTGCGACGTGGCGTGAAATATACATCCGTCATTACTACTTGAAATTTCTATACGTCTTTTTTTCAATCTTCAGACTCGTGTCTAGTTGAATGATAATTGAAATTCAAGTTGAATACGTCCAACCTGTTTCCACGGTTTAAGTCTAATTAATGACGCTGCCTTCCGAGGAGCAATAATGGCTCGCGCGAAGAAAAGAAGACACAATTGAAGACGACGGGAAGAGTTGTCGACAAAAGACGTACTCGTGCTTTCGATTTATATATAGGACGTACGCATCTCTCTGTACGGTTATTTGCATTAAGGTAGTTGTATCGCAATAGGCACTTTCTTACGATGTTTTTAAAATTTTGAGTAATTATTATTTAAAGTTTTCTGAAAACAACGGCAAAAATTAAAAAATTATTAACCATATAGAACAGGAGATAATGGCTTTCGAATTTTGGATTTTATATACTGCATGGTTCGTAATAGGATGGTGTCAACTCACACTTTTGCTTATAAAAAAACGCTTTTTACGACTTTAATAAAAAACGATTTTAAAATAAAGCAATATCTAACAAAACATCTCCAAAAATACTAGTACAAGCTCAATAAAATGTTTTAGACAAATAAATAAAGTTTTCCGTTCATTGCACTGTATGCAGTGACCATTATTTTTGACTAATACTGTCGCGATACAACTACCTTAAATTTTTTACACTCGCACGAACTCGCTCCGCGTTTGACATTTTCATGAACCGGTTCGCAGAGAAATTACGAGAGTCATTATATCGGGTATCATTATTGAATTAGGTACGGTCGAGATGGCCGACGAGTTATCCGAGTAAAATCGAATCAGTCGCAACTGTCTTTGACGGGAAAAGAGGGATGAGGGAGGGAGAGGGAGAGGACTGTGAAGAATTCCGGCAACCGAGCTACTTACACCCGAGCTTCTTTCCGCGTGAAATTTGCATTAAACTGCGACGGCGAGTCAGCGGCACGGCTTTAATTGCTTACTTTGGAGGATCGTTATTCGTAGTTAGCTGTTTTGCCGTCTTGCCCGACTTAAGTCAAGCCAAATGATACCGGCCGGCACATAATCCGGCAGTAGTAGTGGCTCGAGTCGCGTCGGGCAAATAGCTATATAAAGCCGAGCGACGGGATTCACGGGATACGTTTCGGCTACATCGAGGATGTATATACGAGTGCCGGAAAAGCCGGATGGGGGAGGGGGTTGGCAATCTTAAAGTTTGCGAATTTTCCTACGGTTGTACGTTTCAAGAAGTTATTAGCCGTTCGATGTTTATCATCGTCGAGTTCTCGTCATCGTTTCTTGTACGGAGTTATATATTACTCTACAAGCTGCGAGTTAACTAGCAATTCTCAACTTTCGATAGCATTCTAAAATTTCGAACGGGACGAGAGTTTAATTACGATGTAAACGTGGATCGGTACTTACTCGATTTCTCTCATTTTATAATATCTTTATGCGATTATAATATTACACAATCTCGAAAACAGGTTTTACAAGTATTATCTTGTCGACGAAGCGAGGGCTGACGTTATTTCGTAACACGTGGAAACTTTAAGTAAACTGATAATAAGAGTTAACTGCGATAATTAATTCAACAGATAGCGCAATGACATTTAGGTAGTACTTCAACTTTAATCACTATCAAGGAAATTTATCATTGACGTTGTGTCTCGTAGCCTTATTCCTGCTATTGGCTTAATTAGGAATTTCGCTGCGCGGCAATTGCATCTTTAGAAATTCAGCTGCGTCTCTCAATTTGGCGGTATACAATTAGTAGAACGTACTTGGCGAGCAGCTTCGCGTTTCTGAAACGTTGTATCAGCTGCTTGCGTCATTGGAGCACCGAATCGTTGATTGAAAATTCCGATTTTTTTTCTCCTCAATATTTCGCGAGAACACTTTTGAAAGAAGAATTTTTTTCTCTTAAATACATAAAATCAGGTATGAGAAGGGCTGATAAGAGCCAGGCGCAACAAACTTGTTTTCAAATTCTTCTCTAATTATTTTGAACGTAATTCGGTAAAAAAATCCACGTGTCTCAATCCGCATCCCCGTCTTACATCCCTGCAAGGATATTTTCATACCTGATTTTGTATTTATATATATCAGAGCCTTTTCAATTTATTATTATAATTTTTTCCCTTAATTACTATTCGAGTATAAAATTGAAATCGTTAAAAGAAACGAAATGGCGCTTAAATGTCACTCTGGGAAGAATCGGTGTAACGATAACGGGACCGTTATTATTACAGGAGGACGTTATTTTAATCCTCTCGGCACGTCTAATTACCCCGTTTAGATCCTTCGATCGTGCAGGAGGAAAGGGGGGGGGCAGGGGGTGCAAAAACGATCTCACCTGGAAACGGTCCCCGCGATTTGGCGAGCCAAATGGCTGCGCGACAACGCGCCGTAATAACTAATGGCGCGCCCTTATTCCGTCCATTACCTCAATTACAACTTGGGCGTTACAATTGCGTCTTTAGAGACGCCTAGCGAGTCGGATCAATGCCGTCGGGAGGGAGAAGGGGGTTCTCAAGAGGGGTGGCTCAGGATGGAAACATTCGATTTTGCCGCGGCAGGTTACGAATCGGTTAGCTTAGATAACAAATCCTGGGATTGTGCGACGTCACGCGCGCTCTCTTAGAGGATAATCCGTGCGGTCTCTCTCTCTCTCTTTTTCTCTCTCTCTCTTTTTCTTTCGACGTGCGAAACACGCGCACCTCTCCCTGGAGGGATGAAAGAAACGCGAGGCGCTGTATCGCCTCGTCCCATCGTTGTTTGCTGCCAAGGGGAGTCTTCAGAAAGCACGGGCTCCTCGCGAGCGAAAGCTTCATCATTGTTGACGACGCCAGTTCTAAAGACCGCGGCTCGTTACTTTCGCACGGCGAATGACCGAGGAGAAGATGGAAAGCGCGCGGAAAGAGGGGAGGCGCTTCTTCTTTTTCCCCTCGACGGTTTTGTCCCGACGGTAGCTCGTTGTCGAGGATAATTCCGAGTCCGTTCGACTCTCGTATTCGTTTTCGACGTCTCTCTCCTCGACGATAATTGCGGCTGCAAGCGCGTTGTAACGCACGCTTGGACGATTCGCGCGAATTGCATCGGTAATCATCTACCGTTGACGGCGAGTAGATTCTATTTAAGGAGAGATGCGACGTCTCTCTCTTTGCCCGGTGTATAGTTCGGTAGTACTTGTTAGCGAGGACGAGAAAAAAAAAAAAAAGAACGCTGGCGCCGGAAAAATTAATTCGAATGAGGTAAATCGGAATTGTTATTCTAACGGAGTTGAAGATAATAATAAACAACTTGTATTTTGTACATGCGATGTTTTTTTTTTCGCTTTTTTTTTACGTCGCTATTTGTTACCTTTGCCAGAAAATATTGAGTCAGTGAAGATTAAATAATTTTTGTAATCTCTATATAGCGTGCAAAAATTGCAAAAAAAGAGTACATCGTTTCGAAATGGATAACTATTTCTCTCTGCCGACACAGTGCTATGTATATATATAATACTGTGTCGAAATAAATCGTCAATGAAAAGGCATTACTATTATTGAAATATGAAAAGGGAGAGAGAGACAGAGGGAAACAGAAAAAGCGAATATTAATGCGCATAATTAGACGTGAACCGAGATGCAAAGTTTATCACTGGCTTTGCATTTTTAATGGCTCCAGCTAATGGTTATATTTTTCCCGTACGTTTATGCGAGTCAATTTGGAAGCGCATATAATGGTTGTCTTTCATTTTAACTTCTCTGCCTCCGCATCGGCAACGAGAAAAGCAGTAATTGCATACAACACTCGACTTCTCTGTAAGTATTTTGAATGCGAGGCGCATGCGGCGTTTGTAATTTTTATGATGGAGAACCGTGAATTTTCAATTCTGTTTGGTCTTTACGTAGGTATCCGGAACGTTGTTTTCCCGAAACTCAATGATACATAATTGAGAATTAGTTTTACAAACCTCAAGCACTATGAAATTGAGTCACATATGCGAATTCACTTATAAAATGCTTTCTTGAAAACGAGATAGCTTTGAATAGCCCGCTCTCTTCGACTCAATTAATTTCAAATGAAAAATTGTAATTTTTCTGACGAAAGCTGTAAAGTTGATTTCTGACTGCAAAGTTTATTTCTCACTCGAGCTTTCGTTTGAAAAATGATAGTTTTTTTTTAATCATGCAAAAGTGATGCAGAATAAAAATGTCTCTCTTTCTCTTTTTCTCTGAAAAAGAACTGTTTTGAGTTAAAAATAATTTTAAAATAATAGAAAAAAACTCCTTGAAATATATAAGAGAACTTCACTGATCGAAAATAATGTACTTAATAATGTACAATTTTCTTTTTTTCTTAATTATACATATTTATGGAAATATCGAAAAGTCGATTAAAGATTTTTTTGTTTCAATTTATAAACTGTTGAATCACGCGATAAATATTGTTTTTCTGTGAATTTAAAATTAAATATTGACATTATTTTATATCATATATTTCAAGCATTAAATAATTCGCCGATGGTTCTCCGACATCCTAAAATGTTTCTATTTAAGAGTTCGGTTTAGACAACATGTAATTCCTGGCTGTGTATTCCCGAAGGCTAAACATTTGTAAATTAAAACGATAAATTTTGGAGCGTGTATAAAACGCTTTTAATTGCGGCAGAGAGACAGTCTTGTCAAGTTCTATACGTGTTTTTTTACGTGTACCCTCCGTTTGCAATAACGAGCTGTTATGACGTTAAAAGATCTTAAGATCCCGCGGTATAACTCATCGGGTACATTATTCATCCCGTCATAATAATAGAGGTCGTTATTCTGAATACATTAACGCGGAAATTATATCGGGCGGTGGAGAGATTTTGTAAAATATACTCTAGATTATTTTAATACCAGAGGAAGGGGAGAAGAGGGAGAGGTGAATTATTACATCGATGTCGCCGCGCGTTGAAACGAGAACGAGCGCAAGAGCTCTCAGCTTCGAATGGAAGACACCGAGTCGAGAACATCGGAACGATATCTTCTTGTCTCCGGCGGAAAGGCGATTGGTAATCAACCCCGTTAACAGGTCGGGCGCGTACGGATGGGGGATGTTCTTCGGCGAATTTCTTATCTTATGCACGCCTCACGCGCGTGCACAAGTACGGGAGTTTCGTGCCTTGAAATTGTTCGTGCCGAGTGGTGAACGACCATTACTAACCGGTAGGCGGAATCGTTTATTTTTATTGACCGCGTCAATAATGCAAGCCGTGTATAAGTCGTACGGTGTGTAAGCAGGAATACGGTAAATATCGCGCCGATCTTTCGAGCGTCACGTTCGAATTTTTTTTTTTTACGAACGAAATTATTTATCGGCATTTCTGATTCTAAGGTAGTTGTATCGCGATAGTATTAGGCAAAAATAATAGTCACTGTATACGGTGCGATGAACAGAAAACTCTATTTATTTATCTAATATCTTATATTGTGTTTATATATAATATTTAAAGAGTTTGCGTCTGCGCTTTGCGTCAATTTCTAAAGCGTCATAACAATGCGGTGCTGTCAACTCATTGTGAATTTATTCTTTCCAACATCAAACATGGCAAAATCGTTCATCCTTTATTTAGTAATATCTTTAAATTTAGATGGAGAACGGCTTTAAAAATTTTTGGAGATGTTTTGTTAGATATTTCTTTATTTTAAAATCGTTTTTCATTAAAATCGTAAAAAGCGTTTTGTTTTATAGGCGAAAGTGTGAGTTGACATCATCCTATTACAAACCATGCAGTGTATAAGATCAAAAATTTGAAAGCTATTATTTCCTGTTTTATGTGGTCAATAATTTTTTATTTTTTGTCGTTGTCTTCAGAAAACTTTAAATTATAATTGCTCAAAATTTCAAAAATCGTAAGAAAGTGCCTATTACGATACAACTACCTTAACGCGAAACGCTCGCGTGGAAAATTAATAACGGCGTAGCGGAATGCGAATTAGATGCAGCGATTACCATCGTACTTACTTTTCATAAAAAGGTCGTAAAAATGCACTTTTTTCCTCCCGGAACACATTAATCATATCGGTTATTTTTGTTATTTCGCGATACTACGCGCTGCTCACCTCATCGTCAGCGCAATAATGCAGTAATAATGTATAAGTGATATATTTCCAGTATTATTACATAATTATACGGTAATTAATTCGCGGGATATAATTACGGTCGCGCAAATAATACAGGCGCATATTAATTGATCAAAGCGTCGTCGCGTTTCCGCGAAATTCGTTCGCGATAAACGAGATAAATCGTCGCGGCGCGACGCATTCTTTTTCCCTTTTTTTTCCTCTCTCTTTAATCCGCGACAACGTTGCTCGTTACGCAACGTTTTGCGGCAAGATGGGAATTTTTTTTTTCTCGTCTACGGAGAGACTTTGGGAGAGGCAGATACTCTATTCTTGAATTTGTCGTATATACATAATTTCATTTGTCGTCGTCGTTTTGCATCCATCGTTTCGCATCTGCGCGTAGAACAAAAAAAAAAAACAAAAATCCTTGCGGCATAGCCGGTTGTATAATGGCGGTTATTAAGAATAATGACTGTCGAGAGCGGAAGAGTAGAGACTCGGCCATGTAGATACATATTCATGAGAGTAAGTGAATCTCGCCCCCCCCAATATCTTACGGTAGTCTCTCTCCAGCCGCTGCTGTGCTCGAAAGCGGATACAAATGCCGTTTCGATAATCGACCGCCGCGCTAACTACAGGCGTCTTATATATAATCATTGGCCCTCTCCTCTTTCCTCCCCTCATCAGCCCCCGTGAGGATGCGGTAAATCTGCGTTCACCCTATCGGGGGGGGGGGGGGGGGGATGAACATTATAATTTACGTTCGCTAAATGTATGTATGTCGGGATTCCTCGTCGCAATTTAAAAATATTGGCATTCGCGATGAGGAATCTGCATTTTAAAATTCTTAAACGCATTCTTCCTCTAAATTCCCGGAGCGTTTATTGTGATTTTAATATCTTCGTAAACATGATCACAAGACTTTATTACTTCATAGCTCGGTTCAACGAATAACTGTGCCGTTCCGATAGTTGTTATATTTTGTCGCGATTAAAATAAGAAAGACATGGATTATAAATAGCTTCGTTAAATTTAAATTTTTTTCACATATAATTTTATATTCAATTTTATATGTAATAATATTAATTCTTTAAAGTTTATCAACTTTTTTCGGATTTTAATATTTAATACTGTCATATGCTTTTACTGCTTTGAATATTTATCACCGGGATCTTTTATTATTTATTTAAAGCTTTGCTCTGATTTCACATTACTCTCTATTAGTTTTCAGAATAATACTTTATTAATTCAACTAATGAAGCATTAATGAAGCTTTTAAAGTTGCAACTAGCAGATTTAAAATATATATTTTATATATAGATGTATAACGTTGTAGAAATATTTTGTCACATTTAAATTTCATCGCATCAACTTATCCTCTTAAAATACTCATTTAATATCTGCGATAAATCTGATAATAAACGATGTTATACGGACGTGGTATAAGTTTTTAATAGCCTTTCAATAATTAATCGCTTGGCTGAAGCGCGCCGAAACATCGAATATCAATTACATCAACTTGCGGAAAATGGTTGCGTGCGCTTTAAATAAACACACATGCAGGATAAGATATTTTGCGTTTTCACACCGCGGTACATGATGATTGAAATATGCTTTATACGATGATATGCGATCGTTTCCGCATGCGGCCAATAAACATCATTATTAAGCATGTGAAATAGCGCGATGTAAAATTGGAATATTGATCTTCATTAAATCATCTCTTGTCTAAACAATTACATATGCGAGTACAAAATGTTTGTTTAATTGCGCGCATATCGACAAATGGAGGAACCTGAACAAACTCGCGCTTGGTTCAAATTGAAAATATAATGTACATAACGATCCTATTTTCACGCGCGGTTTAACGGAATCTTTAATTTTTCATCGACTCTCTCTCTCTCTCTCTCTCTCTCTCTCTCTCTCTCTCTCCGAGTATATTTCTTTCAAAGTGTATCGATCGCACGGCCATTGAAATTTATTCTCGCGGGTCAGTTCGTCGAATTTGCATATTTATTTTCGGAAATCGTATTACCTGTCCACGTTTTCCGAAAAAATCATTCTTAACGGAATTTAAGCGGGATAATATCGCGACACAAACGACGTAGATACAGCTGCGGAAGATGCGCGGAGAGAGAGAGAGAGAGAGTGTGTGAGAGAGAGAGAGAGAGAGAGAGAGAGAGAGGGGAAATCGCGCGCTTCCTTCCACTCGATTAACTTTCCCAATGATCGTGATTGGATCTACCGTCAAGTCGGAAGGAATCAATTATCCCTGCGGATTCCCTCCTCCATTCGAGAGACTCGACGGAGAGACGTCGAATCAGGAATGTATCCCGAAACGTGTACGAGCCGGGAGAGGACGGACTTACTTATACAATCGAAGGAGATTTCGAGTGAGTAATTTTAATAAATTATTCGGAAGAGGGGATATACATATAACAACGCAAAATCACATAATCGCTCGTGCTTCTTATTCCGAGAGCTCGAATCTCAACGTAGTAAATTGCTTGATACGAGTCTCTCTCTCTCTCTCTCCCGCGACATCGCCGTATATACGATATGGACCCGGCATGGATGCTGGATGCGGAAGGTTTCCCGAACGTTTCTTTACAAAGTTCTCCCCGTGACAGACATTTTATGCGGAATGGAACATGCAGTAACTTGCATCCGCGGTAAACTTCATGATCCGCAAGTTCCACACAACTGACATATATCCAACGTAAGATAGACCGTGTAAAGTTCGCGCAAATGTTTGTACGTTTCTCTCAGCATTCTCTCCCGCAATTGAAATGGCTTATGATTATTTAAAAACGGTGTAACTCTCTCGCGGGGGAGGGGAGAGGGCAGGAGGTCTTCAACGCGATACGCGAAATCGCGGCTTCGCGGCCTAGTGGAGTCGACGATTAAGATCTCGAAGAGCTCGTGAACCGGCGCAAGGTTTATTGTTCTCACAGAGCTTTCCCCCTGCTTCTCCCCTCTTCACCTCCTCTCGCTCCGCCGCTTTTTCATGTCGCGGGATTTACGCGTCTGCCTTTTATTTATTCACGTTTTAATTACCACCCTGGTCTTCATCCTTGGCCGAGAAGGGAAGGTTGGGAAGAGCAGGAGGGTGAGAGCTACGGGGGAGGGGGAAGTTGGACGGCGGGTATGCGGGCACGCTCCTAAACGAGAAACTTGGGGGTGGGAGAGGGGGAGAGGGATGGCGGTGAGATTAATGGGACCTGGTTAACGTCGCGCTGGTGCACGCCAGGTGAGAAATTTGCGTTATTCGTATATGACCGGGAAAAAATGAGGGGTAGGGGGTAGGCCCCCTGGTAGTTTTATTTCAATGTTCCGCGGACCGAGATATCACGGTTATACACGTTTGTTAGTTACGCGAAACATTAGCAGCGCAGCAAGAAACATTTATGACGAGACGACGATTAATGCTGAGGAAGAGGATTCGATGTAAAAACGCGACGACGAACATTAACGCGTTATTTTTCGTCTTTTTTCTTTTAAGGTAGTTGTATCGCAATGGGCACTTTCTTATTTTTGAAATTTTGAGTAATTATTATTTAAAGTTTTCTGAAGACAACGGTGAAAATTAAAAAATTATTTACCACATAGAACAGGAGATAATGGCTATTGAATTTTGAATTTGTCAACTCACATTTTTGGCTATAAAAAAAAACGCTTTTTACGATTTTAATGAAAAATTATTTTAAAATAAAGCAATATCTAACATAATTATGACGCTCTAGAAGTTGACGCAAAGCGCAGATGCAAACTTTTTAAATATTATAGAGAAACATAATATGCATGAAATGAATGCCAGATTTTGATAATACCGTACAGGATAGATCGATAATAGTACAAGCTCAGTGAAATGTTTTGGACAAATAAATAGAATTTTCCATTTATTGCATCCACAAACTTCTTGATTGCACCGTATGCAGGGACCATTATTTTTGATTAATACTGTCGCGATGCAACTACCTTAAGTGACATTATATCGCATACGTATCATGCTTTAGGGCGAAATTTTTACGGCGAAATACTCGCTGCTTTATTCCGCTCTACGTTAGCCTCACGTTGGCGAGATTTCCGTAAGTTTCTCCGAGAGAATTCGCGCGACTCCGGCGGCGCCTTGCTCGAAAATTTTATTGTTCGACGAGATTGCTCGTCCGCTAGCCGCGCTCGTAATTTCGGAGGGATTTCTCGCGCCTGTCCCGATAAATCTCGCGATTCGTTCTCCTACGAATCTTATGCCGCCGTCCGGGCAATTTGTTTGAATCTTGGAAGCTCTCCAATCGGGTATTCGGGAGGGAGGAGAGGGGGAGAGAGGGGAGCAAAGCGTCTTAATATCGTTAATGAACCTTCGCGGGTTCTCGTGAAAAAGTAACTTACTAAATACTCCTTCGGCATTTTGTTTCTAAATACGGATCGCATCGTAAAAGTTTCGTCGTGCAAAAATTTTCTTCTCGCCGGACAAAGAGATTCTGATTTTTTTATTGCAAATGCTACTTTAATTTTCCAGACGACTTATTTATCAAGTTTTCACCGAGCTTTCTTACACACACACACACACACATACACACAATATACTTGGAAATTATATAAATGGAAGTAACTCAGATGTAAAAGTTTGTCAATTTTATTATTTTTTAGAATAAATAAAAAATTAAGTAAATAAGTTAAATGACAAATTTTCTGATATTATCGTGCATCGAGCATTGAGCATTTTAAAATAGATGTAACATTAAATATAAATTCAAACTTAAGAAAGCTCCTCTGAATAAATCATACACAAAGAAATAATAGGCAAATAAAGAGCCAGCACGGTAAAAATAAAGCGCAAAACTATTAATATTAATCAGGCGAATTATACACTATTCACGCGAAGGCTCAATAATAAAAACGTACCTACGTTTC
Organism: Lasius platythorax; assembly: GCA_963971435.1. Taxonomy (NCBI): domain Eukaryota; kingdom Metazoa; phylum Arthropoda; class Insecta; order Hymenoptera; family Formicidae; genus Lasius; species Lasius platythorax. The sequence goes on from OZ020537.1 coordinate 13,878,478, forward strand.
GGTCCATTTTTAGACCATCTTCGGCAAAAATTCGTTATCGTCATTCGTTACAGATTCATAAAATAATCCCGAGTCTCGATCTCTCAATACATAATCTTAAACTTTAATATCCTCAGTTAAATGTAAAATTTATCTCAATTGACGATCGCGCGTAATATAACCGCGATTGATATAGCCACGTGGGCTCTTTGACAGAAATGTTGTACAAAATAATTATTGCCGATTGACTAACCCGAAGATACGTGGCGCGGCTCACCGAGGTCCGCTTGGTGAGATTCGTGACGAAGCAGGCAACGTGGCGCGCGCGATACGATCGAAGTCAAGGGGTGGTCGAAGAGGGCAAGGGGTCGACCGGCATTCATCTGGGCAGATAACATCGCTTGTTAAACCCACCCTAGCCTCCGGTGTAGCTAGCACGCTTACCTGGAGGGACGCCATTGCTCCCAACATCGTACTGACACGAGATAGCAACCCCAGTCACTAGCTCATCCACCCCCTCGCATCCCCTTCCCTCCTATCTCGCCGTCTCGACCACCACCACCATCGCTACCACACCGCGAAACATTACCAATATCACCAAAGCGTCGTTGCCGTCATCATCACAAGCACCACCACTGTCGAGAAACTATCACGGATTCACCAATCGAGCCGGCTGCTACTAGATAACGCGGTTAACTGTCACCGTCGCGTCTCAATTTCGAACGGTGAATCTTTCATCATGATGCGCGCGGGGAGAGACACTTCGACGAGAGCCACCTGAACACGTTGATTTTTGCCGTCTACGCCGATTACAATCGACATCGTGACACGACTGCGAAGTCGAGTCGAATCCGTTTTACGGATTTACCGGCAAAATTCGCGAGTTTCACTTACGCGCGGATATTTTAAGAAAGAAACTAAAGTCGCGTCTCGCGATACATGTAAGACTGTCACGAGAACGTGTTGCGCGGTAGTAAAAGCTTATTTTAATCCCGAGTGAAATTGCGACGTTATAAGGGACTGATATTTTGATCGGTACGCATTTGAAGATATAATATATGCAATTTGAAAATTTGCACACGCGAAAATTTACATGCGTGTAGCCTCGCGAGAGCTCCGACGACCTCTAACGGCGTCTCGTCGGTGGTGCAAAGTGAGTGTACGACAAAAATAAAAGAGGTAATAATAATAAATCATCTTTATTATAGCTGTATAATGGGCGTAAAAAGGATGCTCGCGGTAATGGCCCGTAAGAAAAAGGCATAAGCCAGAGAGCCCGAGTCTCGTTCAACGCGCGCCCGGTTCCTAATTAATTATTGCCATAAATAGCTGAAGAAACACAATTAGCGAAGCAGCTCGCGTAGGTGAGAAAAAATTTCATAAAGTGCCTTTTTGCGATAGAAAAACCCTTCTGCGAAAACTTCCTCCCGCCCTTTTGTGTTCACGGACATTATTCTTATACCGCGCGCTCGTTCTCCCCTTCCTTCCCTCCCCCTCCTCCGTTTACATTGTTAGCCATTTAACAATTTGCATCGCTGTAACAAATGTGATTACCGATACGAGAGATCTTAGTTGAAAAAAAGGGAACGGCAAGAGGCAATTTCTTTTGCAATATGCTCGGCGAGTTTACTTTAATTCATGTATAATTAACCGAAGGTTAATTTTTAAATTTTTATTTAATTTTTTTCAAAAGTTAATTTTTTTCGCGGCAAATTTCTTGACTCGACGATCTCGTAGATTCGATAGTATTCTTACCGAGAGAAAGCCGAAGGACGAATCTCTGTACATTTGAGAGCGATATCCTTTCCCGTCGTTCGGACAGCGACGAAAAATACGAGACGAGGGGCGATGTCTTCGTCGACAAAAAGGACTGGGCTATCGATGGGCCAGAAGAGGGACGCGTTTCGCTTTGCTCGAGGGTGGTAGCCCCGAAAAACAATTGTCGCGCCCTAACGGCGGAGATTTGTCGAACGACGACGAGACGCTTCGGCCCTCTAACTTCTCAGATCGAGAAACGGTCGGACCGGAATAAAATGTTGGGGGGAGCGAAATAAATAAAACGTGATTGTCCTCCTATCGAACCCTTCGAGGTATTCTTCTGAGAGGAGCCTTCAACAGCCTCCTCTCCGCCGGAATCTGCACCTAAAGCGACACTGAAATTAAATGAGCGGTAACAATTCGCGTAAAAATGCTCGGCTAAAAGAACACAGCGCGGTAATCTCCTCTCCTCGAAGGACCTTCGTTATAAACAGCCGCGGTCCTTTTTATTTGCATCGCGGTCGCATCGCGCATTTAGCGACATTATGCCAGCTCGACTGTAAATTTAAACTTTCGGCCATTCGCGGCGTTTAAACAGCAATAGTACGCCGAGATAATCCGAGATAATAACGCTAATAAATAGCAAAATTACGCAGCGAAACTTGGGGGGGATTAATAAATAACAACTATGCGAACAATGTAACCGAAACAATGATAGGCACGATAGATGGCCGATATAAATTCGCCGCTCTTCTCACCGTAGAACACGTATCGTGAGAGACAAGAGTATCCCGTTGGTATTTAGGATTCGTCGGCTTATCGCTCGCGCATATCGATCGCAATCGATAGCAATCCTAGGCTCGACTTGAGCCTCGTGGTATCTTCCCGGAAGCATTCCACCGGCAACTAAATCCGAGGGATACTGCTCCTGGTCGGTATAATTCCATCGCCGCGCGCGTCGACGGCGCCGATCGCGGCTGAATTCCACTTTTCGGAAAGTAGAACGGGGGGATAACTCGGGGGGAATAACGGGGGGAGGGAGGGGGCGGCACAAATCGGAAGAGAATCATTTCGACTCGTGGTGAATTCCGCGCGGCAGCAGTATTAACCCTTCTGTTTCAATGCATAATTCTTCACCTTTCCATCAATGTATAGGTACCAACCGCGTCTTTTCGAATTTTTTTGATATCTCGAAAAGTATTTGAGATATCAGAAAAAATGTTTTATACAAAAGTTTCACGATAAGAACACCTCTATTTAACCACATTAATAATATTTGAAAAAAATAATTTTTGAAAACAATTTTTTCAGTAATCTTTGAAAATAATTATTTTTTCACAATTTTATTAATGCGGTTAAATAGAGATGTTCTTACCATGAAACTTTTGCGTAAAACATTTTTTGATATCTCGATCCTTTCGAGATAAATTGCACTGCGACAATTTCTTTATAACAGCTGTTGAGCATCGAACATTCTTTCCCGTTATATTTTAGGAGATTTCTGAATACAAAGACCCCTTGTATTTTGTTTCGGGCGGAGAAAAGTTCCGATACATTTTTGACATTTAAAGTTGCTTTAGATACCCGGGTACCCGCTCGTTGACAGAAGGGTTAGGATGCGCACAAAATGCATCACGTCCGTCGACCACGAACCATGCGCATATTTACTCGAGCGGAATATCATGCGCGCGCTTTCTTCTTTTTTGTTTTTTCTCTTATTTTTTTCCGCACTGCGAAATTGCGGCTCGCATGCGAAGACGCGGACACACGGATTGGAAATTTCCTGTCCCTCCTGGGCGTGTCCCGTGGGTGCAAAAATGTTACATATATATATATATACATATATACATATGTAAATATATATATATATAAAATAGGGAGGGAATTACACAATAGAAGAGGAAGCGAGACGCGTGCGCGCGAGTACACGCACACATGTGCGCCTACGCGAAACCGGAAGCGGATACGGCAGAGACGGTCACGGCGCGGCGGAGAAGGGGGTTGGTGGCGAGGGGGATGGGGGGCGAGGGTGATGGGGGACCGACGAGGATACGGGCCGTTGCGACGGAACCGCCGTGCATAAATCCTCCGCTTGACGAGCGCCGTTGTTTTTGCGATTTACGTAGCGCGACAATATTTGCACGTTCGTTGTGCGCGATCGGTGTGTCACCGGTTTGTCCGGCCGCGCAAAAGAAGAATAGGGAACAGGGGGGGGGGGGCAGAAAGGGGGGACGGTGATAATTATTCGAGGCGAATCCAGCGCTCGATGACTTATGTTCCCCTGCACATAAACGGGACGTTTCGCGTTTGAGGAAATTAAAAAAAAAAATTCGCGATTTTTTTCTAATACAAATCTACTTGACACATATTGTACGCGCGAGGTAATATAAATTTTAAATATAATTTTTAAATATAAATTTGTGCGTATAATAATAATTTTGACATTTTATTAACGACGTGAAATTAAGGTCGTGAGTTCTTAATAATGTGTATAGCTTTCGAAATCAAAATCGCTGTGTAGTAATATATTTCCCGATCCTGAAAAATACACGAGGCGAGTTTCGTTGCTGAAAGTTAGTAGCTCGAAAGCGATATCGTTCCTTTCACATGCCGGATCGTTTAATTAGTCCAATTATGACCAATAACCAGCGCTCCAGCGCCAGCAAGGTTGCGCCTGGGTATATGCGCGTCCAATAAAACGTCAGCGGCCCATAAAATTGACTGGCGCGAGATTTTGTGTATTTTTCACCGTGCCGTGAGCGCGTGCGGTTTTGCAACTATAATCCGTATTATCGTCAAAGTTTCATCGAACATCGGAAGCCTCGTTGATTGATAGCGAGAGTTCAAAGGATTAATAATACTTGCGCTAAAGAGAGATTCCGGAGGATTAAATGAAAGAAGATACCGTACAATACGGCGGCTGTAGATGCAATATCTAAAGGATATTCGTTCTTTAATTACTTTCCGACTTTTCCTTTTGGACAATCTTACTTTTTTAATCGCAGCTACGGTAATCTGTTTATGTTCCGACTACGCGCGTAAAATAGTTAATTTGGAGATTACGTCTTGTTGGTGTCGCGCGCGCGCGCATCGATGTAAAGCGGAAGCGAGATAAACGCAAAGCCTGGAATTTCCCCGGGTATCAAGATCGTCAGCAATTTCGAGCGGAATTGGACTGCGAAATACTCGATGGTGAAGGACTACGTTGGTCACCGCTGTCAGAAGCCACGCGCGATATTGCGAGCGTCGTTTTTTTTTTTTTTTTTTTTTACCCCAAAGAGAAATTTGTCGATCGTCAGGCTTTGGCTTCTATGTTGGGTAAAAAAAATATTTCCCCGAGCCGACAGATTGCAATATCGCTGGCGCGAGGGCGATCGCGGAATCGCGTATATTGGGAGGAAGACAAGCGCGCACGCGTCGACGTTATCGTTATTATTATCAATTTAAACAGATCCCGGGATCAGTATCGGCATAATTACGTCCGGTAATGACTTGTAGGTTAATTGAGTATCGGGCCAGATCGATTTTCGATAATCCGTCAAAGAGGAACGCCCCAACTCCAATATCGTCACCGGTGTGGCCAGTCTTGAGAGTGAGAAAGAGAGAGAGAGAGAGGGTATGTGTACGTGTGTGTGTGTGTGTTTGTAATCAGATCGCGTATTATCCGCTTTATTCCTCGCGTTTGCATATAGGGAATGTTTATCCGCGCACGTGCGTGATACAACTGTCCGTAAGCCGGTGAACGTGATTGTACCAAGGCAATGAATTAAGCCCCGCCACGAGGCTTATTCATTGAACCTCGCCGTTTGACGGAAGATTATCGAGCGAACTGCAAAATATTATTACGGCCCCATTTGTCTCTGTCGTCTCTTTATATCGCGCGAGCTTAAAATTCACGTTTGTCTCGTAATTTTCGAATCTACCTCGCTATATCTACCTGACAGCGATGTATAAGATCCGAGTAATATCTTTTTAGCGGGACACTCTCTCGGGAATTGTAAACTGCGGGAATAATCGCGTCTGACTTGAAAGATGGAGTCGCAATGTACACTCGTCCGTCAACCTCGTAATCTGCCATCGGCAATTGTAATAGTCGTAATTTCAAGGCACACGCAACACAGCCGGTCGAGGTGTCCGATGCGTGTCAACCTCTCACTGTTACACGAACACAGACGCGCGCAATCAGCGTGCAATTCATTAATATCAATTAGCAATTATCTCGCGGTATTTTGCGAAGCAAAAATCTGAATCTTGCTCGAGAGATGCCTTCTCGCGTATCGAAAGACAAAGAACGAGATTGACTCGGACGGGGTTGCGGTTTAGCGACCGTTCGATCAAATTGCAATTCTGATTTGCAACGGACGTAATTCCGATGTGGAAAACGTAATAACGGTGCATTCTCTCCACCCTCTTTGTTCCCCATCCTCACCCCTCTCTCTCTCTCTCTCTCTCTTTTTCTCTCTTGGCTTAATCCGTCGCGAGGGTTAATTGAAAAAAATGCAATATCGCCGTCTCAGTAAAGAAAAGTATGATGTAACGGTTTAATCGATTCATCGCGTTCGGCCATGATTCAAGCCTATCGGAATCTGTTTCATTGCGCTTAGATGTTGACTTGGAGCTTTTTAGTACCGACTTTCGATCGTTCTTGTTGTCGTCGTTGAATGCCGCGCGAGGGAGGAAAATTTACACACACATCCCACACACAAGCACAGTCTCCGTTTCGCTTGTATGGGCTACTTTTGCTCTGCGCATAGTTTAGCAGGCTCGTATAAATGGATGATGCATCGCGACACATCCGCAATACCTTCCATATTTACGAAACATCTCCTCCTAGCGGAGGATTAAAGTTTTAAACTCGAAAATACGAGAAAATTTCGGGCCATATGGTACTGAGAGAAAGAGAGAGAGAGAGAGAGAGGTGGAGAGATGAGAAAATTTTGAATTGTGACTTTTTAAAATAAAAGCATTGGACCGTCGATCCGTCGAGCGGCCGATGTCACCGTGTTTGCTGTCATCGGTGGAGTTGGCGGCAAAATGGTGCGTGAGCTGGGGGGAAAAAAAAATGAGAGCGTAGAAAACTTTACGTTCGGTTTCAAATGGATTGGCCGATATATCCGCGGAACGCGTGTACGCTCCGCGGTGTGAAAATAGAAGTAAAATAATAATATCTCGCTGTGAAACGGCGCGGCGGTTTCTCGGATTTCAGTAGTACGACTCGACGTTTGAAACGCCGGTATGTTCTACGTCACGTCGCTGTCGACCGTGTCTTCATATACGTATGCAGTTGCATTCCAAATACATTGTACAACATATGAAAGAACAAAGCGATAATATTGAATATAAGCTAGGGCATAAAATCTGTGCCTATCGCGTTCGCAGCTTATTGCTCTCTAGTGACGGGATCAAATTCAATATGTATTTAAAAATCCGAGTCGAATCCAATAATCAAGTTTCATTTTCTAGGATTTAAATAATACTCATAAGAAATAATATTTCATATATTATTCGAATGTACTTGGAAGTACTGCTCTTGTTTTTCGAGGTACTTATAGAGAGTTCGAACCTATCTCGTTCGGGTTTGAGTATACTTGAAAGTACTGTTTTGTTTTCGATGTAATCATAGAGAGTTTAAAACCATGCAAATAAATTCGAACGTATTTGTAAAATACTTAATCCCATCACTATTGTTCTCCCTCTCGCACGCACTTCTCATACATCACGATTCACTAGGAACACTAGAAAAAAATTAAGCGACAACCTGCCGTTATTTATTCTCGCGGTTTATCGCGCTATTTGCGCGGCCGTAATCACGAATCACATGGGACGGAAATGAAAGTTCGGTGAAAAAAAACACACACACACACACGAGAGAGAGAGAAAGATGCGTAAAGAGTCGGACCGAGGATGAGTAAGGATGGGAGCGCACGAGAGGGAGGATGAAGCGGGAACAGTGAAGTGGCGACTGTATTCGAGCTCTTCATCGGATTGGTCAACACCATTCCTCCCTCCCCCCTCTCTTCTCGTTCACCCCGGACGTTCATTCGGGGGTGAAATAGGATCGGGCTGCTCGTATCGCGCGGAGAACACTATGACTCCGTTCCAATAATAGGACGATACAATCATTACCTTCCCTCCTCCTTCCTCTCCCTCCCTCTCTCTCTCTCTCTCTCTCTCTCTCTCTCTCTCTCTCTCGCGTGCGCGTGTTCCGGAGAAGGGAGACGTGAATTTCCCTGGAAAACTACCCTTTGCTCGTCCCGTTGTACGAGCGGTTCTTCAACGCGCTCACGGACCGGACATGACGTTACCGTCGAAAAAGCTCTATGAATTACCTCTCATCCGCTTTTCGATCCTTCATCCCTCGCGGCTCGGAATTGGGAAACGGGCGTATCTGTTGAAAAACGTTGTACTTTCACGGCATACCCGCGATTAACCTCGTGACGAATATGACGCGCATAGAGGATTATTTCATATTTCAATATGAAATGATCGGGGTATTTTAAACGGTGAGATGTGACATTTCGCGTTTTTTATAATCATTCCAAGTATGAATGTGTGGACAAGGAATCACACATTTTTCGCACATAATATATTCATATAATATATATATATATATATATATATATATATATATATAAAATTTAATATATAATATATTTAATATATATATATATTTAATTTATTTAATTATACATATATAAATAATTTATTTAATATAAATATAAAAATTAAATATATATATATATATATATATATATATTAGAAACACGCTTTTGAACGGCGTTGCAGGCTTTTCGTCTATAAAGCGCCTCGTGCGTCAATTATTCCGTTTGTGTTCGGCGTAAGTTAATTACCGGGTCAGTTATTAACGTGCTTCCGCGGAGCGTGTGTCGCGTTTTCTATCCGCAAAATTTGACCGCGGCGCACCGCAGAATCAGCATTTCCAAATCCGGCAACATTAACTTCGTCGTGATAACGCGATAATGTGATGCGATGAAAATGGCACTTGAAAATGACGATGTTACCGTCGATACCGTAATGAATGATCAGCGGCGAGCGGAACAATCGATCGCTCGTTCGATCAATTCGCGGAAAATACGATCGTTCCGCAAAAGCTCCCGCAACGCAACCTCTCAACGAGCATTTGATAAGCGATCGATAGGCGGCTCGGGGGTCTCGTTTCGGGAGTGATCCGAAATTAATCGTGTTACTCTCCGTCTCGGAATCGAAGTTACCGAGAGTTGATTTTTGCTAATTTATTCGCGAAGCGAACATAACGACAGCTGCCCGCAGGGCAGGGACGAGTGGCTATCAATGGAAATTTATTTAAACGTCGCTCTCTCTAATTGGGCCATCTTATATACCGAGCGACGTCTCTCCGTCTCTCTCGTGAGATATAACGAGGCCTGAATATAACGAATCCATTTTCGCGCCGTATGCGCCGTTACGTTACGTTACGTAATCGTGACTATTTCGAATTTAATAACGCGCTTCCGTAGACGAGTGGTCGTTGAATTAATTGCGTTAATTGATCGTCGCGGTATACCACGCTCGTGCTGTTCCGCTCCACTTTCTTGCTCGTTCTCTCCATAGTTCGAAGCGAGGTTCTGAATCGGGAAAAATATCGCCCGAAATACGTCTTCCGGTCAAATCGATTCGATGCTCGAGATGTATAAAACGTTGCATATTTGATCAAGGAAATTAGACATTATTAACCGGGCTTGCGGGAGAGCACGATTCCAATTAGGTATTTTATAATAAATCTCTACGTTGAGACAAGAGGGAGGAGGGATATAAGCGTAATCTCTATAATGTAATGTAATCTTTCCACTTGTCAAAAATAGAATGTCCACATCGAGCTTCCTATCCTTTTTCGCAAAAGACGCACTTTTGCGTCGATCCAATCATCTTTGGGGAAATTGTGGAATCGCAAGAGAGAGATAGAAAGTCAGAGAAAGGAGACACCGCCCTCTCTTTCGTCGACATACATATATCTTATTTTCTGGCTTAGATGCCTTGTACATTGTCCCCGACGTGGTTGTGGCTGGCATGTCGCGCAAAAAGTAGGGCAAAACCGGCCTGCACGACGGAGACCGACTTGTGTAACGACGTTTCCTTGCGCGAGCCAAGTCCCGCGCTCTCAAGGATAGGACATTTATTACGACGACTACCGACGACACCAACAACAACTTTCTCCCTGGCAGGATAAATAACGAGGCAACCGGCAAAATATTTTAGCCGAGAGGTACGGTTGAGTTACGCGTCTCCTAAGCCTAACGTGGCTTAGGAGACGCGATCGATCTCCCTTTTCGTTTCTCACCTCGCCGCGACAGTGAGCTACCATCGCGGATTTGTCGGGTAATCCGCGGGGTCAAATATTAACGATTCGGCTCGTTTATCTCGAGGCCGAGACCTCGTAACGACGGAAGTCCGCGGAGATAACGTCGAGAATTTTATCTCGACCTACCTGTCTGAATGATAAATAGCGTACAATGGTGAATGCTAAGAGTTGTTATTAAAAAATGTTTGTCTTCTTGTTCTCTCTGATTTTATAGAATGTTGTTAGAGAAATGGAGATCGACAATCAGTTTTGGCAAACAGAGCGAAATGTCGACTCGCGACTCCCGAAATGCCTAAACTCATCGTCAGAGTGTGTCGATGATCCTTGCTTACTCTTACAACTTCCGCTTCTAGCGGAACCATCAAGGCGGCTTTATTAGACAGTAATGCTCTCATATGTTCCTAATTGGAACGAAGTTTCGAACACGCCGGGGTTAATGCACTTATTTGTTTGTCGATAGTCACCCGGCGCTGGGGCCTTGTGTGTAATTTTATAACTTTGTCCTAATGTCACATTAACGACGAAGCGAGAAATTATAAATTCCGTCGTCAAAGCGACCGGTGTTACTGCCTAACGAGGCAACGGAGATTTCATTACACCGGGCGCGAAGGGCTCACCCGGCGTAATCGGATTCGGCCGGAGGAATTGGGGCATAATTTTCGGAAATACCCGTGACCGCATCTGCTTTATCAGTTCGATATTTCGCAATTTAATGGATTACATAATTCATGAAAGCTTATACCGCTATAATGCATATACCGTTACGCTCTTTCGAGTCTTCCTCTTAAATATCTCCCTAAATACGTTGCGCAACGACTCGCCTGTAGCTTCGCGATCAGAAATAAATATCGTTGCGCAATAATATTTATTAAAGAAGATAAGGATATATGCATATTAGGGTCGACCTCCCAGATTTCAATGGTCTTGATATTATCAAGACACATGGTCCTGAGTAAGCTTTCAAAAGGTTTCTGCCGTCGCTCGTAGTTTATTAAAAAATTATTAACAAAATAAGTTTAATGAATAGAACGTAATTTTAAATTAAAATTAGGTTTGGGTTAGGTTAAATTTTTTTGGGAGGGGGTGCAGGGAGAGGGATTTCGCCCTTCCCACGCTCACACTTTCACCTTATAATACATACTTCTTAGTATTAATGTCAAAAAATTACGTTCTATTCATTAAACTTATTTTGTTAATAATTCTTTAATAAACTACGAGCGACGGCTAAAACCTTTTGAAAGTTACTTAGGGCCTGATAATATATATCAAGTTCTTGAAAATATATATCAAGGCCATTGAAATCTGTCGGTCGGTCGATTTGTTAGCTTTTTTTTTTTTTTCACAAAATCCACGCGTTCGTGGAACGATAGAAAGATTGACGGAGATTTTTGCAGACTACTCGAAACTGTCCATCGGAGCTAAGGAATTATACGGCGTAAAATAAGCGGCTGTTAGTATTATGAGAATTGCTTCTTCGACTTTTGTAAAGCGCGTAACTGCGGGAGGTCGCAGGAGGCGTTTGAAATCGCCGAGTCTCCGGGGCCAACCGCGCCATCCCACCATGAATTCATTCGCACCCTCATGAAATTCAAAGCAGTCGTTACGCTCCTGGCACAACGACAACGACGAGCGCGAAGGGCGAGAAGGACGAAGAGGACGAGGACGATGTATAGTGCACGCTGTGGTTGCCTATAGACTTGCATCTCTCCGCGTGCGCGCGCGGCATATTCAATGTTTTATTTATAATTTGTTTATCTCATCATCTGCTCGGACCTGCCGACTTGTGTATGTAACGCTGTCTACACGATGCCGTCGCGTCTATCAGTGATTCTCGAGCATCCGCGTCGAAAACATGAATAGTCAAACTTATATATATATATATATATATATATAATTTTTTTTTCCCGCTATAACTATCTCGTCGAAAACTTTTTCCGCGAGTGGGTTACAGTCAGTTGGAATGAGCGGATGAGGAATATAAACTTCCGCGAGCGAGGCTTCTCGTCTCGGGACGACGAGAGTGCACCGGAAGTCGTAACGTACTTTGGACGCGAGAAAGCTCAGGCTACGTAATATCGTACGTTGAGATACAAAAGTTGCGACACTCTGTCGTTAAACAACGCGAGAAACAGGGATAATATTTTAATATTTTTTTTCCCTCGCATATTTTCAACAACGCGATCGACAACAGATAAAGTATCGAACGCATGTACGTTGTGGGATAAAAAAAATCACGTGACATCCGGATGGATTGAAAATCAGGAAAACATTCGAAAAGACCATTCAGTTAATCCTTCGCGAAACATACTATTGTGCGTTGATAACGAGCATCGCGATCCGGTCGATTTGAAAGTTAATACTCAACGTGTAATTATTAAAATTTCAAGGAATTAATTGCCGAGAGAATTCATATTCGCGCGTCAAAGCGCTCAGAGAGATCTAAAAGAAGGGGGAAGATTTCGTAAGAAATGATGCCGAGAAGGCGTCAACTGGTGGCATAACTGATAAAATATCGCATATCAGATACGAATGTGCTATTCCGCCGGAAGCGTTCGAATGTCGACACGGTCTGACAGTCTCTCTCGCTTAAAGATGCCATGACGTAATGGAATTCGAGGACATTCCTTACACAGTTTCAGTCTGTCAGTTAGAATGCAGAAATCGTAAACAACTTGCGCAATGAATTTTAGCAATTCGAAGACTAGAGATAATTTGCATTATCGAAGCAGAGAATTTACTCCGATTCGCGCGGACTTACGTTAACTATTTTTTTTTTTTTTTTTTTTTAACATACTTCAACGAGTACCACGGGTCATTTTTGAAACATCTGTCAACACTCTATTTTTTATAGTAAAAGAGCTTTAATATTTATAAGGATATACTGTCGCATTCAGATGTATACATACAATATTTATCCGAATCTCGTTTAAAAACATAATCGGAATAAATGCATCGATGCAATTCAACGGGAATGTAATGCCGATATTTGAATTCGTCAATTATCCGTCCCGTGGACCGCGGGTACGATTATCGATAGATCGAAGAATTCGTTGAATGTTCGGGTTGAATGCACTCCCGAGACCGGTGCATTCGATCTCGAAAAGTTCAGATGGATGAATAGCTACTGAGGTCGCGAAATCGCTCTCGTGTAAGCACGCGAGTCTAAGGAGGTCGAGTGCCAGCTCTCCAGACTTCCAGCTTCTGTGACTCCTTGCGGGCCCCTTCCCTCCCCCTCCGCACCCCCCACCCCCTTCTACCCCGCTGGAGAGAGGTAAGTCGGTACCGCTCCATTCTGCCTCCGTGACCTCTTCCAAGATGCATTCCTTCTTTTCCATCTTAATAATTGAGATGTAAGATATCGTAAGTGGATCTTTTGAGGTAGCTGGCGTATTCCTTCGAAGCGGGCACAAAAACCGTCCGGTGAAGCGGGAAATTGGTTTAATTTCATCTACAGATCGACGGATAAATTAAATAATAAATTTCAATCGTTTTATTTGCCTGTGTGTATGTGTGTGTGTGTGAATAGTATGCAGCCTCAGTCGAATAAAACTGACGTTGATTTAAACTTTTGATCAGATAACGGCTTGTTTTTCAACTATTTGGATAAACGCGAAATTCCGTATGTTTCCGTATGTTTGAAGTAAAGGTAAATGAAATATGGAATAAAATCGAGTTTAGCTCTAAATATGCAACGTACGCGTAATAGGACATATCATTTAACGAGACACTCTTTAAATCGGCTTATCGTAGATCTCATCCACCGTAATTTAACTTTATTACACACAATGAAGATAAATCTCGTAAACCAAAACTTTCCATTTGTAAACTAATCTTGTCTTTATTACGCTGTATAACTGATGATATCTAGAAGATTAGTTTATATGTAAACGCGCATTGGGTAAGATATATGAGAAAACAAAGTTGTATAACAACCAAGTGGATAATATCTTTATTAAATATATCACAAAGTTGTCTAGAAATAAAATATGCAATATATTATCTGTATTATATATACATTATATATGTTATCTTATAATATATATTATATTTAATATATGTATATTACATTTATTAATTTGGATACACACAGATGAAGAGAGATTGATTCGATAGAAAAATGAACATTATCTCTAATTATAATATCTCATAAAGTTATCTACAAATAACAATCTCTCTCTCTCTCTGTAATATATATTATTATATAATATATATATTATCTATAATATATATTAAATCTATTAATTCGGAGATGAGGCATACCGGTGAGGAGAGTTCGCTTCTATTCATAATTCTTTGACAGACGGAAAAATTCGGACATTCTATATAATCACGTGAGTGTCAATCACCTTGTAATCCCTCTTGATAAAATCAGCGACTCTTTCGCCGATCATATTGACCGTAGCAACGGGATTACCGGAGACCATCTAAGCGTGTTAAAGAAAATAATACATGTTAATTATAGTTTCTAAACAATCGAAAAGCATATTGCGTTTTAAAATATTTGGTAAAAATTATTTGTCCGTGATGTTAGATCAATTTCAAAATAATCATAAATAAATTAATGAAAAAAGAACGACACATAATCGTTCGCAGCATCTTTAGTAAAGTCTCGCGATAGTGACGAAAAAAAAAAAAAAAAAAAACGCTATATTTACCTGCGGCATAATCGATGCGTCAGCTACTCTCAATCCGTTCACACCATACACTTTGAGATCTGGACTAACAACAGCCATGGGATCCGCAGTCGGACCCATTTTGCAAGTGCCAGCCTGGTGATTTTCGGGCCGGGTGTTGTATTGGATTTGACAGTCCCAGTGTTCTGTGCTGCCCTTTTTGTACTGTGCGCATTCCGGAACATCTTGATTTATCCTTTTCAAACCATATTTCTTCAATGCTTTTGCCTTTGACAATTTTAAGATCTTTTGAATACCCTGGTAAACGATCGCTCTGTCGATCGGCTCCGCCAGATCGTTACCCCAGATGTTCGGAGGGCTCAACGGATTATTTGACGCAAGCGTGATTCGGCCTGAAATTCATCTGTGTTTAATCGTAATAAGCAGAACTTTCATTCCTTAAAGAAAATTATTAGACCTTTTAGAAAAAGAAGAAAGACTCAATCACTTTTAATTGCCAAAACAGAAAAAGAGAAAGAAATTGTATCTAAATAATTTTAATGAAGAATGCAAAGGAAACAAAAAATATCGCCGTTTATTCTCATCGGAAAAATACTCGCGCTAATATTTCTCGCTGCTTAAGACGGCGTGGATTTTATAATCATCTCTTTACCTCTACTGCGTGGATGTAGATTTACGGAAGTGAATCTAACGGTTTCTTTGTTGTCGTACGATATCAAGTCCGCGATCCTGTTGCCCGTATTGCAGACAGCTTGGAAGCCAGAGAAGAAGACCTGAATGTCCGGATCGTCCGCGGTGGTGTAGTTTGACACCAGGATTCCAGTGAGTTGAGCCAAACCCGTTGACGACATCGGGCCAGTTTGATTGTAGATATATAGAGCGGCACTGTTGTTATTTAGCTCGTCCTTCTTCGGCTGTTTGAGAGTGAAATCTACGCCGTACGACTGATGATTGTGAAGATTCTCGCCGACTCCCGGCAGATCGACAACCGTGGAAATCTTCATGTTATTCAACTGACTCTTCGGCCCGATGCCTGACAGGAGCAGAAGCTGAGGCGAGTTTATCGTACCGGCCGAAAGGATCACTTCCTTCTTCGCATTTACGGTGTACTTGTAACCATTCTGCGAATACAGACGCGTTTTAATCGCGCGTACATAAAAATCGGGGAAAGAGAGTGACCTAATCTTACCATAACGAAATTGATTCCCGTAGCTACTACGTTCGATCCGTATTTTTTCGTATTGATTTTCGTCACGGTCGCGTTCAGTGCTACGTGTAGATTTGGGCGATTCCTGTGCGGCCACAGAAAAGCTCTGGGAGCGCTGAGCCTGACGCCATTTCTGCTTATCGTTTGTGCGACGGTGAATCCCGTGATTTTCGGGCCTACCAAGTCCTCGGTGACTCCAAGGCCTACTTCCTGCGCCCCACTCATTACGTCCCAAGCGAATTGCGGCTGCCAGGGGAATCTATTAACGAAAGTGATCAGCGAGTCTAATTCGTATCTATAGATCAATTAAAGCGGCACTGGGGGAAACTACAGGGATAACGTTAAAGGCACGTGATAGTTCTAAATGTGCGTAGATTCGTATTTAATGAATGTGGGATCGAGCACATTAATTGCGACAATAGGGATAGATGCGGCACTGGAATATTTTTCGACGATAACGCTAAATTTGGAATATTTAATAATTTGCCAAATTTTTAATACAAATTTTGGTAACTAATTATATAATAAATGTTAGAAGAGAACTAGATACACAAATTTAATGATATGCAATCACTTATTTATCTCACAATAATTTTATCTTGAATAATTCTACATTATTTGTTTCGATATATTGTAAGTTGAATCATAGACAGAATATTGTGAGAATAATATAAAGTAGAAAAACAGTTTGTACCTTTCAACCGTCATCGGACCTCCAGTGCCGTGATCCTGTGCCCGGACCCTTCCAATCTCCTTATTGTCTTCCGATTTGAAGAAGTATGGCAATACCTGATAAAAAAAAAAGTGTTTATCAATAATATTTTGCGCGATGATCTGCGTTCGACGATAATTCCTCGGACGTACATACCTCTTGCCAAGACCAGCCTGCATTTCCCATCTCGACCCATCTGGTGTAATCCATCGCGTGGCCACGATGATACGCCATACCGTGATGGGAAGTGCATCCGCCGAGATTCTTGCCTCTCGGCCATCTGCAGCTGCCATTGTTGTTCAAGCACGCGTGCAATTCATTCGTAGTCGTATAATTCCAATCCAAGTCCGTGCCTGAATATGATCGAAATTAACATCGCGTGTTTTGCCGATTAAGAAAAAAAAAAAAAAAAAAAAACACACGAAGACGCGTTACCGAGATAGAGTAGAAGATTGCTTGGCACTTGTGTGCCAGCTGGTTCATCTGGTCCGGCTTCCACGAGAAGTACATTCCAGTTGTCGATCTCGCTCAACCTAGCGGCCACGACAGGGCCAGCTGCACCACCTAAGTTGAAAACACAAGACGCAATCGAAGTGATGAATTAACACTCAATCTCCGAACCGTTTTTATTTTTTTTTTTTTTACAAATAAAAATCAACTTGACTCGTTCATTTTTAATCGTCGTGATACAATCTGAGGATAGATCTTAAATTAATAATTTTGCGTTTGAACATAATATAGCGAAAATGTCTCGATTAATATCGAGCACGTTGTGATTATGTTTTTACATTGATTATCTTACCTCCAACGACAATAAAGTCGTAAGTGCCAAACCCTCGCGTAAGAGGCGTGATACGGTCGCAGACACCGTTAATTATTGTATTATAAGTAATTAACGTGTTCAACATATTCAGAAATAAACTGGTGTTATTGCCGGAGCAGACATCCATCAATGTGAGTCCACTTACGTAAGGCGACGAACATGGTGCTGTCGGTACTTGATAATCTGGTAGCGAAGGTATCTGATAGATACCGTTCAAAGGAATTGACATATTCTATAATACCAGTAAAACACATTTAATTTGTACAAATACACTATAGCGAAGAATTTCAGTTTCATTTATCGTATATAGTGCTCTAGTATCGCGTGGAATAATTCAACATGTTGAAAAAATGAATGATTTTCTTGATTAAATATAAATTATTAATTTATAATAAATATAAATTATAGTTTATAATATTTATAATTTTATTCAAAAAAAATTGTTCTCTATCTTAATTTTTATATTTTAAAACATTGAAAGAAGTTTCAGTTGTGTGCGATGAAGGAAAATATTTTTTCGACACACACTCTTTTATTATATTATTCTGAAATTTTCCGGAAAATTCAGAGATATTGATTCTGATATTTATTTATTTTTTTTCTTTTTTTATTACGATACGAAACAGTACAGCAGCAAGATACCAACATACCATTTTTTCTGAATGCGAATTATCTTCAAACTCGTAAGCAGAACTGCCCGTTCCGCTCGGCTTTTACTCCCCGATTACTATACTCTTTTTGGTGTCGCTTTGTTATATACTCGTTTGTATATACATATACGCGTATGCATATGCACGTTCCGCGAAATGTCTAGTGATTAACTTCAACATAAAAACGATAATAGCGACGCTTGTTAACTCGTGCTTGTCACACGTGTAAATTGCCGCACGTGCTATCACTGCGAGAAATTGATGAATAGTCAGTGAAATAGTGCAAATAAAATAGATAGCTACGCTGTCATGTTAACTGCGTAATTCTTAACTTCATTTGCATTTCGAAAGTTGGAATGAGAGCTCGTACGCATAAAACTTTACGGACGTCAGTTTATTAATGTATTGACGTTTATCAAACAGCTTTCGGTTAAAAATTTCGTCTTCTTACACAAATATATCAGTTCTTGTTTCCAAGACTTTGCATTACATTTATGTAATATTACATACGCAATTTATAACAGCGTTGTTAGGAACGCGGATCATCGGAAACGGATGTGAGATATTCCATGTTTGATTTCTGCTATTAATGAAATCTTGTTTATTTACAGTTATTTTGATTTACACTCGCGCACTCTACGAGCGGCCGAGCTATCCATATCTATAATCAATTTTATTTTCTCCATATTTCTCCTCTAACAATATTAACTACTCTATTTATTTTTTTTTTGTTTTGCCTACGGTACACCAGGATTTGTCTTTGGTCATCATTTCAGATAGGAGACATACAAATAGTATATATTATATATGTTACAAAGCTATATCAAAAGATACTAATAATTTGACATTAAGCTAAAAGAGAATATTAATATGTGTATAATTTTTTTCGTAACTCTAAACATGTGTACATAATTAAACAATAGGAAAATTGTAAGGAATTAATAGTAACAATATTCGTAAATTGTACGGAGATCTGTGCGCCTCTATCGCGACTATTTGATCATGATTGATCTCTTGAGAACCGCGACATTTTCTGAGACACACAATCTTAGAAAATTATTAATTGGAAATTGAAACACATGGCGATACAGCGAGACTGTCTTCAATTGTATGACTCTCTCTCTCTCTCTCTCTCTCTCTGTCAGTGACAATAATTACACGTTGTGATGTAATTTCGAATCTTACGAAGAGTCCTCGGTCGACGCCGACCTTCTTAGGCGCTGCGGAAAATGGCTCATAAGAGACTAGATAGATCGTGGACGTCCGGTTACCATATAGCCTGATCCCAGTCGATGTACTTGATCCCCCAAAGTAATAGGTCCAGTGTCGATGAACTGCCGATGGTCGTGCGGGAACTATGGAAACATGGTAAATTGCTGGTGACTAATGATTCTTCCAATGGCTGTAATGGCTCTGTTTCCATAACGGGCTAGGAGGTGCTTTCCCGTACCATTGTGTACCGGCAACGCCCCAGTCGGACTTGATGAACGCGGCCGCTCTTTCGCCAATCATCATGGCCGGTGCTGCCGTGTTGCTGGACGTTACCTTGAAAGGCAATTTCAACATATTTTCACCCCTTTTGTTCTCACGCGAGTCAGAGCGCAGAGAAATCTCAACCGATCTCCCGAACTCTACATAACTTTACGTAACATAAAGAGATCCGAGATATCGAATTAGTAAAATAAAACCAGAGGAAAACACGACAGACGTACATTTGCAAATTCATTCGTTTTACACAACAGAAAATGCCAATTTCGATGATCGAAGATTTAATAGATAAAAAGCACAGATGGATTTCTCGATTCGAATGCCTCGAAATTTGGAAGAAATATCTACGTATAAATCGCAAATCGAGGAGACGCATCGATGGATATTACGGAAAATATTTACCTGCGGCATAATGGACGTATCGGCCACGCGGAGATGTCCGATGCCATAAACCCTCAATCGATTATCGACCACGGCCATGGGATCGTTCGGCGGTCCCATCTTGCAGGAGCCCGCCTGATGATTCTCCGGACCGGTGTCCTGACGCACTGCGCACGCCCAATAGTCCTTGCTCGGGAACGGATATCCGGAACACGCGGGTAACGGGCTGTTGTGTAGCGTCATGTTGTACTTGGCCATGGCACTAGTGTTGGCGAGAGATAACGCGATCTCGATACCCTCTACAAGGATCGCCATGTCCATCGAATCGTTCAAATAATTCCCCCGGATGATCGGCTTCGCGAGGGGATCATTACTCGCGAGACGAAGATTTCCTGAAAAAGCAAGTTCGTCGTTCGCGGTGTTAATCGGTAAGGAGGATCGATATTCACCGAGATGTGAACGTTATCTTAATCAAGAAATTTCGCGATAACAAATTTACCGCAATTACCATCTAATTGATATTTCTGTGGACGGGAGTTCGGCACATACTTTAGACTAATTTACGGCTTACCCTTGCTACGCGGTTGCGTCATCGTTGGCGATATGCTGACGCTGCGATCGTGATCGTTCATGACAGCGCCGACCTCCCCGGTGGTCGCGCAGGCCGCCTGATAACCGCCGAAGAACAGCTGGATGTCGGGATGATCCGGAGTCGTGTAAATCGACGGCAGCATCCCGGTCAATTGCGACAAACCCGTCGACGCCATCGGTCCCTTCTGAAAGGCGATATATTCCGTGGCAGCCGCCCAATTCAGGTCGTACAGATTCGGCTGATTGATGGTCCACGATAAAGTGTACGACACGTGATTATGCAGATTCTCCCCGACACCTGGAGCAAAACACAGAGAGTTCGTCCCCCCCCCCAAATTAATTCGTCGATTTCGTCGCAATTTCTCTTGATAATCCGCTAAAACGTTCGGCCGGTTGTCCCATTCCGATAAATTACAGTTCGTAGAAAAAGTTTTGTGCTTTAAAGTTTTTATCGGCGCACGTTTAAAAAAAAAACGTGGAGTTTCACTTATTTATTCAGAGGAACTGTAATGTAGTCATTCTTTGAATAAGGCGCTCGGAACTAACGAGAACCGATTCTCTCTTTAAGCGATGCGCAATTAACCCTTCTGTCAATGCATAATTTTTAACCTTTCCATCCGCGTGTTCTCGACACTTTGCACCGCGGCAATTTTTTTATAACAGCTGCTGGACGTCGAGCATTCTTTCCCGTTATATTTCAGAAGGTTTCCGAATACAAGAGCCCTTTGTATTTTGTTTCGGGCGGAGAAAAGTTTCGACACATTTTTGACGTTTAAAGTCGCTTCGGGTACTCGTTGATTGACGGGAGGGTTAATCTTTCGGCACAGAATTCTCATTTGGCTCTTTAACGGAGAATTATTGCCTCTCGTCAAATGATACATCGACGTATTATTCATTCGTTGTTAACGACCTACGTACAATGAATGGATCGCCTTACCTGGAAGATCCTTGACGACCGTGACGTTCACCGCCTGCAGATGTTCCTTCGGCCCGATTCCGGAGAGCAGCAACAGTTGAGGCGAATTTACGGCACCACCGGAGGCGATTACCTCCTTTGTGGCGCGGGCAACTCGAAGTTCACCATCCTGAAGATGCGTTCATTGAAACTCACATCACCAAACTCAACGCCGCGCTTCAGAGCGCGAACTTGATTTCGCGCTCTAAGTGCCGGTAACCGTTTCGGCAAAAAGCAAAGTTTCGCGATGCGCGAGCGTGCGATATTATTGACTTCGTTTGCCCTTGTTTACAATTTTGCAAAATCGATGCTCCGATGAAAATGCTAAATCAAATTCAGCAACGATAGCGTGACTTTTATTATACATTCTCGGAGATTTAAGCGTGCAAAATACACGAGAGCCGAGTATAGCAAATCAATTCGATTTGCGCATGAGAGACTTGTAAAATCTTTATGATATCCGTGAAAGTGACACTCTATTACGTGACATCTCTGCACGTGACGATTAATTGTTGCTTTGAAAAACTTATAGAAACGGGATAAAAATTATTGCTCTTGATATCCGTGAAAGTGACTCTCCGTCGCGTGACTTGTGCGCATGGCTACTCTAGAGAATTATTTTTTTTAATACGAATGAAACAATAGAATAACAAAAGGTCCTTGGAACATTTCCACTCGTGCATAATGCAAGTGTTTTTTTTTTTACGCGTGACGTACGTTTTCAACGTATTAATAGAACTTTAGCAGCGAGTTTCTCCGCAATTCTCGACCGGATAAAAACCTCCCGCTTGCGATATCGCGACAAATGAAATTTCCGATAATATCCATGAAAATTTATTCGCCATGCGCGCGACACTGGACAAATATATCCACAAATAATATTATTGTAATAATGTGATAATTTTCCGATGCTTCTAATATTTTTGGCACGAGTGTCCAGATTTGCCGAGACGTATCATTGCCTCTTTAACCCTTCTGTCAATGCATAATTTTTCATCTTCTTATGGATACCCGGGTACCCGTTTATTGACAGAAGGGTTAAAATAATAATTAATAAACAGATACAAATGCACAGATGTTCGCACGCCAAGCGTTGATATATAAATCGCTGTGGACAGCGAAGAGAATCTAGAGATGCGTATACTAACTTGAGAAAATTGGACTCCGACGGCCTTCTGATTCTCGACGATGATCTTCGTGGCGGTGGCGTTTAGGGCGACGTGTAAATTGCGTCGGTGCCGAACCGATCGCAGAAACGCCCCGGCGCTACTCACTCGAACGCCATTCTTGCTCGTGGTTTGCGCCACGGAGAATCCTGTAAATTGGTCGCCGTTCAGGTCCTCGCTAATCGGATACCCTCTCTCGACCGCCGCCGCGAGGATGTCGTCGGCGATTGCAGGCTTCCACGGAAACCGTTCAACGGTTAACAAACCGCCGGTCGAGTGATACCTTCGACCCACCCGATTGATCTCCGTATTGTTTTCGGAGCACATGAAATGCGGCAACACCTGGCAAACAATACGCTACAATTGTATGTCTCTCTATCACTCGCGAATATATCTGTTCCGAATCGCGAATATATCTTCTTGAAAAACTCGAAGTTGAAAACTCTTAGTAATCGATTTCGAGGAAGTTTCTTCTCACTCTCTCTCTCTCTCTCTCTTTCTTTAGACAATGATTTTTCTCGTTTTATAAAACTCCAAGATTCGTAATATTAGACCATAACTGGGACATATGCTAATACTGATACTACAAGTTCGTCCTTCTAGTTTAAAAGTTTTATAATCGAATGATCGCATCGACGTGAGACGGCGATTTATATTTTATATCTTTCATCATCCGATATTACGAATCTTGGAATACAAGGAACGGATCGAAAATTTTGCTTTTAATATCTAATTATTTCTATTTAACCTTCTGTCAACGAACGGGTACCCAAAGGAACTTTAAACGTTAAAAATGTGTCGAAACTTTTCTCCGCCCGAAACAAAATACAAAGTAATCCTTTTGTATTCGGAAACCCCTCAAAATATAACGGGAAAGAATGTTCGATGTCCAGAAGCTGTTATAAGGAAATTGTCGCAGTTTAATGCATCGAAAACACACAGTTGGTACCCGGATACTCATACATTGATAGAGAGGTCAAAGGCAAAGTTGTGCATTGACAGAAGGATTAAATGAAATATTCAAAAATTAATCAAGGCAAGTTTATGGAATCTTACGTCGTGCCAACTCCATCCGGGATTTCCCATGGCCACCCAATTGTCAAAATCTTTCGCGTGACCCCGGCTATACATCATACCGTTGTGGACGGACGATCCGCCTAGATTTTTACCGCGCGGCCAACTGCAGGATCCGCCGGTTGACAGACAAGCGTTCATCTCGTTCGTGGTTTGATACTGCCAGTCAATGTCAGTTCCTATCGGTAAAATTGTCAGATCGTTTAACATGCGTAAAGCTCGCAACGGATATATATCGTGGCTGCTCTCGCAATAATATAGATTCCAGATGAGCACTACAATCATTTTCATCTCTCTCTTTCTCGAAGATACTCGAAATATCGTATTTTAAATAAAAAGGACTTTCGGGTTTATTTTGAAGACTTTCAGGCATCTCAGATATCGTGTCAATTTTTAATTCTCATAGATTTCTAGCCAATTTAATCTTAACTCATTTTTGACAAATTTTTTTTAAATTATAAGAAAAGTAAAAGTTTTAAATTTTAAATAACTGAAAATGTGCAAATCTTTCTAAATATAAGTTTCAGAGGCGTTAATATATGGTGAAACGTTATCTCTTATTATATTTTAAGCAGACTTGAACAAAATGTTATTCTGACGTTTATTGAGATAATTAAAGATAATTATAAAGAATCCAGATAAAAGTCAATTAATCGAAATTAATCATGTATAACAAAAGACTCCAAAAATATTTTGACGTTTATTAAGATAATTATAGATAATCATAAAGAATTCAGACAAAAGTCAATGTTCGAAATGAAGTATAATCAGGTATAACGAAGGATTCCAAAAATATTTCTTTCAATATTCCGATATCGAGCGACGAGGTAAAAGTCAAACTCGATTTTCGAGACTAAAGGGATATGTACTCGATGCATTTTAAATGCTCATTATCGTGGCAAGGTCTGAATCTGTAGTATAGATAACGGAACGGAGCGGCGCTCTGTGTATACGGAGGGTTCAATTGAAACTTACCCAGAAACATTGCCACCATACTGGGAACCTCGGCACCCGGTGGCTCGTCCGGGCCGGCTTCTAGCAACAAAACTTTCCATTCGGGTATGTCGCTCAGTCTAGACGCCACCACGGCACCGGCTGATCCTCCTAATTCCGAAGCGACAAAAGTCATTAAAGTCCTATCGTTATTCAGCGCAAACTGTTGTTACTCTGAGAAAAATGCACCCGCGTTGCGGGCGGGCGGGCTTGGTGGAGGGTTGAGGGGGGTGAAGGGGGGAGAAAGAAGGGAAGGCGGCGATGGAAGAAACGGGAATGTTGTTAATTGCATTCGCCGGAAGGAAAACATCTGCGCGACCCTAATTAACTTTTTTAACGATTAGATTCATCATCGAGGCCGATGAAATCGTCCGTGTTTCGTTCACGAACTACCACTCTCTCGTCTCCTTGTATGTATAAACCTTTCTATCAATGAATGGGTATCCGAGTACTCAAAGCAATTTTTAAAATGTGTGGAAACTTTTTTCCGCCCGAAACAAGATACAAAGGACCTTTGTATTAGAAAATCTCAAAAAGAATATAACGAGAAAGAATATTCGATGCCCAACAGCTGCTATAAAAAAATTGTCGCAGTGCAAAACAGTAGTTCGGATACTCATACAATACATTGATGGAAAGGTGAAAAATTATGCATTGACAGAAGGGTTAATGATAGGTGAATTCGATTAATGATAGGCGCGCGCGGAAAGCCAGGAAGAGAGTCCCACGCGTCCGATAAGAGCCGGAAAAGTCAATAGTCGACCGGGTAATTATCGCGCTGATGTAAGAACGTAATATACAGCCTCAGATTGTTATGTTAATTAACTATCCCCGGATGTACGCAATTTGCCGCTGCCGCGGCTGTTGTTTACTACAATCTTATCGATTGTTACGGGAAGACCTGTCTGCGGCGCATTGGAAAGCTAAGGTAGTTAAGGCCTTGGCAATGGCTTGCCAAGAGCCGCGTAATTGTACCTTTCACGTATACGCATTTTTGCTCGCGCTAAAGACTTCGATGAAATTGCTCCTCGCAATTTTTTCCCTCTCTTTTAATCTAATTACACGTTCGCTCCGCCTCGTCTTTTCCAAAATGGACTTTTTCAAAAATCGTTAAATCGCACGCAATAATATAACGCATATATCTCTGTATGAGGAGCCTTATATCTTATTTCGAACTTAATATTTAATTTCGACATTTTTAAAACATCTTCTATTTTATGATCGACATTCTATTTTTAATTTTTGTCATGACATTGTATTTTTAGTCTATTTTTTATTAGATATTGCGAGTTGGTTTATTTACGTCCTCGTATCTTTAGAGTTGAAATGTTACTTTAAAATATTCTTTGGACCCTTTAGATAACGCATTTTATCGTAATATTTTCGCAACTCTGTGCCAAGTAAGTGAATTGCTAATTTGGGTCTTTACAAATGCAAGAAAACAGACACTCCTGTAAGAGAGGAAAAAAAAAAATTGCTGAGATCGCGTGGTCGGACGAGATTTGCGAATGTCACCGTGACGTTCGTTTGAAATGGTCACGCAATCGATCGTACAGACATTGTATGTATATCTGTATAGATACAATATGTATAACGCAAGAGAGAGCTTACGATGTATAACGTTATTTCACATGAAAATTTATTAACACAACTTCGAAATGATAAATCATTTTATATATATCGACAATATGTATACAGAGAGAGAATGACGCGCGCGGACGGTTCGCATGTATTTTTATTCCATTTTTTTAAATGCCCGATTAATTGGACAACAGAGATTAACTCTCGACGAGACCGTGAGATACATGCGACGAGCATAAATAAATATGTACATACATCCCGCGGGGATGTCTGTCGCTTACATCGAAATCGCGTTAATCGAATTTTACTTTCCCGCAGATATTACGGATTACAGAGGCCAGGGATATTCTAATCGAGAAATTCAATTAGTATTTCCGCGCGTGTGTGTGTGTGTTTCAAATCGCGTTACGGTAACTGCCACTTGCGTAATACGATTTACTCTCTCTGTCTCTCTGTCTCTCTCTATTTTGTCGATCGCGCATAATTACACCCCATGTAAATCGAGTTCGCGTGCTGACGGCTAAATACGACACGCGGTTTCTTTCCCGGGGACTAATCCCCCTCGTATGAAATATACGTGAAATGTACACGTTACACAGCTTAATTCTTCAGCGGACAACAGCATTGCGCTGCTCGTAAAACTCGGACTTTATACACCGTCGTGCGAAAGTACTTTTTTTTTTTATTGACAAAACTAATAATTGTCTCGATGTAGGATGGACTCGAAAAGCCGAAAGGAGAAAGAGAGAATTTCTCGAGCGGGAAATCTTCATTTCTCTGTTATTTAGACGGTAGCGTATTTTATTTTTATGACGGAAAAAACTATAATAATTTCATAAATGGAGGTCAGAACGTTCGCGTCCGCGGAAGTCAATCTGCATTTCGGGGCATAAATATCCGGGATTTGCGCGCGCGTCGGTTACACTATTTGCATGACCCCGAAATTGCAACGATGTAACGAACCTTTCCGGTTGCGCGTAATGGTATACCTGATAACAAGCGTTATCGAACAGGAAAAAGTAATGTTTCCCTGGAAGGCAAATGCGCTCTCATAACTTGTCCATATGATGTATTATGCGTACTATATCTGAATTTTATATAACAGACGCATAATAATACGCATGTACATATAAAGTGCGTATATGTGTATAATGATTTATGTAAAAAAAATGTGCCTTCCGGTCTCCTTTACTTTATATTCTCGTTCCGTGAAAATGTTGAAAGCTTTAATTCGAGATGTTAATTACTTTTTTCACGTTATACTACATCTAGCTTTTATTACTTTCTTTCTTTTCATTCGATTTTAATATTTCTATTTACGCGCGCGCGCGCGCCCAGATTTTTTTGTGAATTATGAAACGGACGATAACATACACGAACGAGAGAGTTGGTTGATACATATTCAATAAGATTATTTCCGCGAGTAAGTTCAAGACGCTTCCTCTCCTTATATCCATGAATTTTATATATTTATAACGCAAGATGGGGATAAATATTTATTCAACCACAACCCCTTGTGATAACATGCCATTCGAGAAACTGCGGATGTTTAAATTATTTCAAGGATAGAACCTATGAATTTATCGATTGCACACAGTTGTCTTGCGCGATAAAACATTCTCGCCACTTTTCCTTCTTTCGCTCATAATATTTCGTTAAACGCAGCATGTCGAAGAGGCGCGATGCTTGTACTACGGTTTGTAGAAAAACGGGTTACGCTCTCTCTCTCCTCTGTAGTCGTCCATAAATAGAGATGAAAATAGTGAAAAAAAAAAAAAATTCACGGAAGGAAGAAAAACCGGTAGCGATTCGCGCGCCAGATTCGTCTCTCGGTAATTAGTCGTCCGGTCAAACTTGACGTTGCGGAAGAAGCGGGAGCTCTCTCGCGTCTCTAAAGAATTTTCATTTATTGACGCCAAGTCGGAAACAAACCAGGAAGAATTTCATCCGCGTTAAATCAACTTAACGATGTCTATAATTAGCTCCTTTATGAGAACTAATTTGAATTCAGCAATTAATAGGGAAATTGCATTCGGTTCCGGATGTACTTCAAGTAAACGAAATAAGAGTAGGATTTATCTCGATATTCCATTGTTTCAAAGATATAATTGTTCGCGTATAGGATACAATTAGGCAAATTATTAACTGTACAAGCTGTACTGTCGGATGAGTATTTAGAGATAACTGTCACTCATAATTTACGTACATGCAAATATCTGTTTCTCAAAATTCTTGATTGCATTCATAGAAAATTCTTTCGCGTTCAAACTATAATTTTTTTCCTCGTATATACAATTCAACGAAGAGGGAGGAAAATATTTATTTAAGGAAGATATGTTGTCTAACGAGCGTGCAAAAAATCTCGTGTTTGAACGGTAAACATTCCCCCTCATTGCGCGCCGAAATTGTTCTCCGTTTCTTTACATTTTCTCGAGAAAGATCGGCGAATCGCTTTCCGGCGCAGCAGCGCGGAAAATAGAGTACATCCGATCGCGATCGTTCTTTCGGCATTCACGATTTGCCCGACGACCTTTCTCTCTCTCTCGCAAAAAGAATCGGCAAAGTGGCCGCGAGCGCAGTGATCTCTCTTTCCGCGTGATTTTCCGCCGCGACACGTGGCATACGTTGAATGAAAAAATATTCTCCCGACGCGAGTTCGCGCGAGAGTCGAGATGGTATCTTATTGTTAGCTATTTCGGTTGCGTGCACAGTAATTTCCTCTCCGTTTGTCGCGTGAAATATATACGCCACGAGGCAACGATACACGGCTGAGCACACGTTGACAGCCCCTTTATAACGAGCACGTACGTGAGAGACGCTGAAGATATAAGTGGAAATATGACGTTTGAGGGAGATAACGTTCCAGCTTTGTGTTACGTTGGCCGAAACACTAGCACCGCTGGAAATTTTAATAGAGTCGACTGATAACGACATATGAAGAGAGCGAGAGAGAGAGAGAGAGAAAAGGAGAGAGAGCTCGACGGGATTACGGGAGTTTCTCTCCTTTGAACACTTTGGACTTTTATTAATCTGTGAAGGCTAGGAAACTCGGTGCATCTATGAAAGTTGCAAGCCAAAACGTGGATGCTGCTACTGCACGCTTACATCGCTATTTACTGCAATGTAATTGACATTTTGTAATTAGATATTACTTATCTCTCTTAGAAAAAATTGGATAAATTAGACACTGCTGTTTTGTCAATTTCTTTCAATTTTGCGTCGATCTGTATTCGATGAGCAATTTTTTAATTTCTTTTTGAAAAGAACAAAGGATTGATTTATTATTTTTTAATGAAAAGAGTCAGAGAATTGTATTTATTACTTGTTTTTATATTTATTTAGTTACATATCATAATCTTTCTCCCTTTTCGTTATTTACTCTTTCGGAACAGAGTTAACCCAGTTTTGATAATTGATTTTTATTGTATTTTTAAAATATCTCTATATTTATTTTATACTCTACTAAAAAATCATATATCACATACAATTTCCCAGATATAGCGATCCAAATAATAGGCAATTCTCGTAACATCATGCCCCTACATTAATTATTAAATCTATATCCAAACGAACGTGAAACACTACGCTATTGATCTGGGGAAATAATAAAAATAGAGTTTGCGTGTGTATATACTATATC
Organism: Lasius platythorax; assembly: GCA_963971435.1. Classification (NCBI taxonomy): domain Eukaryota; kingdom Metazoa; phylum Arthropoda; class Insecta; order Hymenoptera; family Formicidae; genus Lasius; species Lasius platythorax. The sequence continues at coordinate 13,908,448 of OZ020537.1, forward strand.
ACAGTAACGATATTTTCCAAATCGCCGATATGTTATTATATTTTCGCGCATGATGACGGGAAACGAGAAAAGCGGGACATTCATCGAATAATTCCGATATCGAGCGACCGCGAGCAAAAAGCGTGCGCGTTTCCCGGCTATGAAAAAAACGCGATGACGAGGAGGGAGAAGAGGAGGAGGAACACGTCTAATTTATGTGTCGCAATGCGAACGTTTCTCGGCTTGTTAATTCCACCGAGAGGGAGGGGGCGAGAGAAAGAAAGAGAGAGAAGGATATACTTGGCGAGAGAGCTCTCTTCTGGATTTCTGAATCCGGCATCCGCGATAATCGGCAAGCGCGATAATTCCAGCGTGTGCCCCCTTCTCTCCCCCCCTCGAGCTGGTTTCTTCCTTTTGCGCGTCACGGCTGCCTCCTTCCTTCTGCTTCTCCTGTCCACCTCATCCTCCCTTTTCCGTGACTGCACTCGAACGGGGACCGGAGAAGCGAGACCGCCAGGTGAAAACGGTTTTGCCCCGACAAAAAACGATTCGCTCTTACGTAAGCGTCGCGGCCGCATATATGAATCTGCTGGAAGGAGCGCGGCGCGCACTCGCGCGCGGACTGGAGCGGAGCGAAGCGGATTGCGCACACGCGAGCTGTCGTATCTCTCTTCGCGATTTTTCCCCGCACATATGGCAATCGAGATTTTCGATCGATATACGATCGTGGATAATGCATTCCCGACTACGAGGCGCACACAGTCCAGAAGAAACGTTGTTCTTTCTTAACGTTATTCTTTCCGCCTCGGTTTGTTTCGCCGAGAGCCGTGCTGCTGCCGCTTATATTCCCGCTCGCCCCGATTCGTATCTTTTACACGACTCGCGCTCTCTTCTCGGCGGTTTACTTATCGTTAAGACCGCATTACATCGCTACAACCGTAACGCGGACTTGTGTCGGTCAAGGATCCCGTGATTTATCGCCGCGCGAAGAAAGTATATACTCGCTGTTTCATGTATGCTGCTGCACTACTTTCTACTAATTTTCGCGAGTACTCCGCTTATAATGCAGTTCGCTCTCCGACAGTTTTACTTCCGATGTGTAGAAAATTGCGCGCTCTTTCGCTTTTAAATTCGACTTCAAATTTATTCAACTCCAGCGAAACATCTCCTTAGATATCCTCGTAAGTTTTAATTTTTAGAGTGGAAGGGTTGTTGTGCACGAGGCACAAATTTTTCTTGCTCCGATATTAAGTAATTAAATTTAGTCTCAATTCGAGATTTTTATTTTAATAAAATATTATTTTAATAAAATATTATTTTAATATTATTGAAATATACGACAGTTTCAATGAAAAATAATTTCCTGCGAAACTGATGACGCTACCATCCGCGTTCGGCTCTTTATAGCCCGCTGTAATTTAAATTTGTATTTTATATTTTATGTTATTTTAATATTTTATCTCGTGCTGCGCGCAACAATCGCCGACGTCGACGTTAATGCGCGATCGCCGATTAGAAATAATTTATAATCGGAAATGAGCCGCACACGTGCGAGACAGGTTTGCAATTTGTATTCGTCTAGGAAGCTATAGGAAACGTAAATCCCGCTTATAACGCGCGTTAATGAGCGGAACGTAATTATATATATTGCGGCTACTTTAGTATTATTTATAAGGCGTGAATAAATGACGTGAATCCGCGCCGGCGCGATAATAGCGTATTTATAACACAGAGATATCCACATTATATCCGTCGATCGTGTACGTGGAATATTTAACGGGGAAAATTTAACGGACTTATAATTTTTAATCGGACTCAAATTAGCGAATTAGATATCTAATCTAATTTCGTAGACACGTATACGAAAATATTGCCAATTAAGTCGAATACCAGGAATAACTCGATGCCGAAAAATTTCGAAAATCGCGTATATCGCGGATAATGCAAATAACTTTGAGAATATTATCTCGGTTACATCATTTACAATTCCTCTTGAATATTCGGACGCGAGTTATTGGACGCGGCATCCGGAAAGATGCGCGCAGCAGCGGTGGATATTAAAATGGCGAATATTTTATATTCAAGATCCGATATCTAATTATTAAAATGAAGCGAAGAGCCGGGCTCTCTCTCCCGCATCGGTTTCGAATGGCTGGGAGCGATCGGTATATATATATTTTTTTTTCAGACAATATTTAGCGCGTTTCGACGCGCGCGTCGCAGATGCAGAATGATGCGCGTTTATTCCGCTCGGTTGCCACTTTATTTTCTAGCCATGCAGGCAGCCGTGTTTGATCGGCGAAAAATGCGGGGAGAGAAGTCGCGCTCTATCCAGAAGGGTGGCAGAGGGGAGGAAACACGGGCGATCTCGCTGCCTGTTATTGCCGTGAAAAATTGCGAACTTGGAAGGGGG
>OZ020537.1:13911039-14056253 GCA_963971435.1 Lasius platythorax
CGAATTAATACGAACGGCTCGTCTCTTCGCTCTTCTCTTTTACACGAATTCTCGCTACGTCTTTCGATCTTCGGGATCCAACGAATAATTTATCAGTCCCATCCTCCTCTCCGCGTATTATAACGAGTCGCCGAAATGTATAAACAAAATGCGCATCGAGTGTGTGCGAGTGCGTTTGCGGATGGGCGATCGCGTCGTCCGGTATGAATTATCCCGAAATGCAAAGAGCGTATAAAATTCGTTGAGCCGTTTAAATCACATTATGCGCCGCGTCCTCTCCGCATCGCTATGCAATCCTCTATGCAATCGCGCGAGCGATTCCGCTCTCTCTCTCTCTCTTTCTCTCTCTCTCTTTCTCTCGGCCTGCCAACAAATTTTGCCACCTTCGAGGATTTATATCTCCCGACGGCTGGGACAGGAACGTATGGAAATAATGGAACGTAGCATCGCCGTAGTGTAATGACACGACGAGAGGCGGTTTTCGAGGGTGGAGGGGGTGGGGGACCGGTAATTAAATTAATGACGCAATAATCACGCGCGCCTCGCGACCGAATAAATAACGCTCTGTATTAATATCGCGTATCTGAACGGGATGTGTACGCGGTGCGTGTAGGAACGATCATGCGCGCATCCCCTGTAAACGACAAATAACAATTGCCACCACTCGGACGACGACGATTCGTGATAACTGTGTTTGGACGTGGTAAACATGCGAGCGGCCACTACCGCGAGAGGGTTTTACAGTGTTTTTCTCCGACGGTGGAGGTGGCGGAATTCGTAGCGTTGGAGGATATCGTCGAGCACCTCCCCTTGAATCGTGTCGATCCCCCTCGGACACACGCGCGAGGCGCCTCGCGTTTAAACCGCGCTATTTCCAATTATTTTTTAATTAGAGTTTTAATAGCTCGTTAAATTTTTTCGCGAATAATTCGCGAAAAATGGTATATTTATCGTTATACCGTTATAACCCGCTATACAGGTATACCGATTACGCGCGGGAATATTTTTCTCCCGACTCTTTCATTAATTCATTATTCCCCCGGTTATGTAGTTTATAGTGTAAAAATGTTGCGAAACGTGTTTTATACACACTGTGATTATTTCATTTGTTAATGTTATGTCGAATACATTTATTCATACATACTTCTTCATCCGGGACTCCTATTACATTTTTCATCGGACAGAGAACGCGTAATATTCTTTCCCCCGTCGTTTTAACAAAATGTTGAATAAACGGTGCGTGAAAAATGTTTGTTTTTCTGTTGAATTTTCCGAATTTAGATCCCGGGCGTTTTACGTATAAAACTATATTTACGAGCCCGCATAAATAGCCACGCGCGCGCGCGCGCCGACGATTGTTATTTAACCCTTCTATCAATAAACGGGTACCCGGGTACCCAAAGCAACTTTAAATGTCAAAAATGTGTCGGAATTTTTCTCCGCCCGAAACAAAATACAAAGGGCTTTTGTACTCGGAAACCTCCTAAAATATAACGGGGAAAGAATGTTCGATGCCCGGCAGCTGCTATAAAAAAATTCTCGCAATGTAATGTGTCAAAAACACGTGGTTGGTACATTGATAGAAAAGTGAAAAATTATGCATTGACAGAAGGGTTAATCGATTACGCGTTTTATGCTTCTTTCGATCGGTGTTTCGTCTCGATCTCGTTAATCAGTCTTTTGCATTCTTCTCGGAAGATCTCGAGAACGATAAGGGCCGCTTATTTTTCAGCAAAGATTTTTTTGTTACGAGCGTTACAACGACGGAATAATAAACTTTTATCTTGATTCGACGCGCGAGATTTTTCTCCTCCTCCTCCTCCTCCTCCCCATCGCCGTTTTGATCGTCTCATAATTTAACATTTTTAGCTCCGAGGTGCTGCAACACGAGCCTTCGCAATTATTTCAATTACTCTTACGTGTTGCCGTACGATATATTCGTATCATGACTTTATCGCGCAGCAACGTTCCGCTCAGCCCTAATGACAAAACTCATTTTCTTCCGTTTCCAGTCGACTCAATTCTTTTATCGTCCTCGCTCGACTTCTGCTTCGAGCATTACGCCATTATAATTATTCCGCGAACTTCTTTCTTCCGACCGGGCATTGACGGAATAATTAATAAGCATCACGCTAATTACTCAGCGCGCGACCCGGGGTATTATTAATATTTTCTCCTCACCTCCGCGAGGTAATACACCCCGGCCGCACCCGACGCGATGATTAATCATTCCACACACAGGTACGTTTCCACACATATTTATTTTCGTGTCCACGTCACTGTATTAGGCGGCGCGCGTTTAGTTCGAAAGAAGAGGAAGAAAATTGTGCCGTATATATATACGTATCCGTAGCGTCGCATCTCTAATTAGAGACAGTGATCGTAATAATACCTCGAGAAATGAAGAGACTTTCTACGCTCCCTCGTTATATCTTTACGTCTGCGTTTTTTTCCGCGACCGATATATATATTTTTTTTTTACTTAGAACGTGGACAGAAATATCGGGGAAACGCGATCGATATCGCGAACGAAGCACCACGTTGCGCGTTCGAAAGTCACTGAAAAATTCCATCTTCCCGCACGGATATTCCCGGGTGTCCTATACCCGGGAATAATCACCCGAAAGGGAGGCAAAGAAAATTAGTTTCGATCGCTCGATCCCGCGAATTCCCGCGAATATCGTCTCTGTCTCCTCCGATCGGCGAATTTCCGGGTCCCGGATTTACGCGACCCGGATTTTTTTATCAAGCGCGCACTAAAATATTCAATTATGTGCTCCCTTTTTTTTGGCTCTCTTCTTCCGCCTCTTCCTTTACGAGGAGAGAGACTCCGCGGCGGTTTGCCGACCGAATGTAAATGTCGAAAGTCGCTGTATTCGGGAGAGATACATACTATTAATCCCCGGCGGGATAATCTCGTGAGTCTTCGAGTTTATACATTGTCTCTTATAAAGCCGACACACCAATTTGAAAACTATTTCTTATATAGAAAATTGGAAAATTCGAATGAATAAGAATAATAAAAAAAAGTATTATTACGATCGCTGTTATCAAGAAAAAGTTTACTCGAAAAGTTTCGTCCAATATACCACACGCGTTAAATACAATTAGAATAATTTTATTATATAGAGTATTCTAAAATCGCCATATACAGGGTGGGCCATTTTAATGTCTCACCCTAAACATCTTTTTTCCTACGCCTTTTTACAAAAAGATGTTTCGCACAAAAATTTTGCACTCTAAATAAAAAGATATTTAGAATGAGACATTAAAATAGACCACCCTGTATAATGTCCTTTTAACAGTAGACTCTCTGACTAATTTAAAGTCGAGTTTCCTTAGCGAAAATGTCAAGGGAGACGATAATTTTTTGCAAGTTTCCAATTTTTTCCATCATATATTTTTGTAATTAAGTCTCAAATTAAAATTCTATTAAAGTAAACTCCACCTGAAATTGACTGAAGAATGTAGTTTCGTTAACCTTCCAACTCTACAAAGTTTAGCTTGCGAAAAGCTCTTTCTTTTTTATTCTTTTGCTTATAACACGATATTTTCGCTAAGGAAAAATCGTTCTCAAATTGACCAGAGAATCTGCCACTAAAGGAACATTTAAGAGTTTTGGAATATTCCGTATAAAGTATCGATGTGACTAATTTGACGTGCAGAATCAATTGTCTCTGTATTTTTTTTTTTTTTTTTTTTTTTTTTTATAAATCGCGTAGATTCCTAATAAAAATGTTTTATTAAGTATACAGCGATATTATATATATATATGAGTACAAATATCGCATGTCGCTTGAACTATTTCGTGATATTACGCGATTAAATTGGTCTATATTGAAATTCTATTCGCTATATTGAGAGCGCTGTAACTAGAACGAATAACTATTTTATTCATCATTGTTCCTGAGTTATTAATACTCTATTATATTTGATTACGCGTCCCGTGCGGTGTTTTCTCTTTTCTCGATTCGTTTCCCGTTTTTACAATTTTTTTTTTCATTGTCTAGAAAATGGGTTGTGAGCGGTATTTCGACACAGTCGCGGTACAGTCATTTTGCTATCATTGCGAAGGTTACGCATTATATTTTATTATTTCCACTTGCAGTTCGTCAACTTTCGGGCGTAATAATAATACTTCTGCGCCGTCTGATTTTCGCCGAATTGTTTTCGTCTGTTTAATATCAAAATCGACAGTTTATCGTTATATAAAATCGTGTTTAAGTAACAATTGGTCATGATTGCTAAAACGATATTCGTTGTTTACACACATGCTCACGCGATAACACGCCCGCTCGTTACTCTAATAAGGCTAATGTGATTATTATCATACACTCAAATCGGTTACTCGATCACTCGAGATACGCAAGTTGCGCACAAGGATACATTCCAATTACGTCGATCAATTTCACCCATTCATTAGAAAATCACCGACCGTTACTTTCTGCAACTCTTCCTCTCGGTATAGTAAGTACCCATTAGACTCTTATCTTTAATTAAACGTTCTCCGGATGATGGTTTCTGCCCCGGTTTTACGAGAAACAGTTTTCAAACGATAGTTTTATCTAAGAATCATGTACTCTATGCATTATTTCAATATACGTATGCTGAAAGTATCATCATTAAATAATCTTTTCTTTAATTTTCGAAAAAAAATTTGAAGAAATGGACGAATGCATTTTACAAAGTATTATATAACGTCGAAGCGGGAAAAGTTTTTGAATTAGGAGATTAGGAAATTTTTCTACAGTTATTTTTATCGCGCGATTTAGTTTCAATACAGCGTGAATATCTTTGCAAAAAAAATGTCACATTTCTAGTACAGATTCTTGAATTAGCACATTTCACAATTTACATTTTAGTTGCTTCTAGGATGAAAGTAGAGATCGATAAATAAAACCGTAAGTCCGTTTACTCACCGCCGACAACGATGAAGTCGTAATAGTATTCAGGCGGATTCACTGGTTTTATACGCTCGCACGATTGAGATATACTATCTTGAGACCGTACAAATGTATCCAAGAGCGTCATAAAGGTCAAGTACTGCGATCCTGCACAGACCTGGTTAAGGCTTGGCCCGAGGTAAGGTTCTGGGCAAGTTGGACCGACCGTCATGTTGTACGACATTCTGTGAACATGCGAAAAATGCGATCATACAATAATCGTATTATTACTTCACAATATAGATGCTTATAAAATAGCGCGTTTTCTCAACTGTGTGTCCCTATGCGCGTTTGTTAAAAGATAGTTGTCGCTATTGTTGTACCAGTTGGTCACTCTTGCGTGTGACGGAATACCATCTCTGTCACATTTCTCTGGCTATTGCTCTCTAAACGCTATCGTCCGTGGTTTATCATCGGTTTATCCGTCGCTCGTTAAAGGAGACAACGACGAGAGCTTAACGATCGTAAATTGATTGCGATATTTGGTAAATTTTAGCGGATCGAGAGAGCGCAATAACGCGGACGTTGAAGCCACGATTTTACGTGTCGCACGAAAACGCGCAATTCCATTCGACTATCGAGCAAAATCATATTTAATGGCGTTCCCCCTCGCCGCATCGGCATTCGCGTTTCGTGCAGTCTCTCCAGTTTCCTTTTTTTCTTTCTTTTTTTTTAAACTAGCGGTTAATGTCCGTATCCAGTGCCGGCTAATCGAAGTCAGGGACGTATCGAAATTATCTCGCGTCGACTTTCCCGCGTCAGGTACTTGCGGGATCTTTACTTGGTTCGGGCAAGCAGTTATATAATTAAAAAATTGCATATTTATGCGCGAGATTTGCATACGATTATTTAATCGTCTAAGCGAGAAGAGAGTTTGCTTCCGATATCTCAAATTTGAGAGACGCGCACACAAATCTCTTTCGCATTTATTATATTCTTTTTCCGACGTCTGTCATTACATGTATATCGCGCGACGCGCGTTGTTACAAGTTTCTTTTCAGCGGCGGTAAGCGCTGAAAAGCGCAGAGCATTTATCATAAATAAATAAATATTCGCTTAAATTAGCGGGATGAGTTAATAGCATATTGTAATTAACCGAGCGTATTAATTAATTCATTCCTAATTAACACGGTTACCCCTCTGTGTCTACCATTACTAATGCGCGCGCGCACGCATTTAGCGCCCGGAGGAACAAAGTACGAGCTACAAAGAGTCGGTTCGCGAGCGAGCAAAGTGCAATGATTATCACAATCAATTTACATAATTCCTCCTTCGTGGCGCTTCTGTACCGAAAATCGCGTTATTATCTCCCCTTCCGCCGGATGGGGAGATATCTCGAAAATCGTGCTGATGTTAATTAAGCGCGCGCTAATTTCGAAACATCGGTATCCCTCGAGTCACGTGAATCACGCGAATGACACGAGGAACGAACGAACGAGCGGGAGATCGCGTTTTATATCCACCATTTATATAATATACGCGCATCAAACTTGCGTTAAATGTATATTGCAATACGTTCGATACGATTTATTGCAACGAGCTGTAACGCGAGATTGTGCAAAAAAAAAAAGTGAGAAAGCAGAACGCCCGCGCAAAAATGAAAAAAAAAAATCGATGAACTCTTCGAAACTTTTTTCGCATAAACGATATTTCATTTCCAATCGGAAACGGAAGAGTCATTCAATGATTTCCGAATCGTGCACAATTTTGCATATCGGAGTATACTGTTGTCAAAGTACACTGTATCGACACGGGATTATTAGCTGAAAAGTTGGAGTAGAAAGAGAAGATTTCGCGAGATTTTGAGAGAGAGAGAGAGAGAGAGATATATTACGGGAGAAATAATACTAACGTTGTGTATTACACTGACGTAACCGGTCAGCGCGGCTCTCCTCTCGTGACGGATTTCTTTATCGATGTTGCACTCCGATACGGATACGTGGCGCGTGACCCGGCAAAGGCTTCGCACGTGCGGCTACGGCAGCAAAACGGGCAAAGTGTAACTGTAAGACCTCTCACTGTAGAACGCCACTTTATAATTCATCTCCCACCTCTGGGCATCTATTCCCCGGGCGTGTAGGCGTCCACCATAGATCATGCCGATAAATCCGAACGATCGTAAACTTCTCTCTCGTCGATGATGTTCGTGCTAATCGTCGCGGAGATAAAGAAATGCGCTGTGTAATCTTTGCTCGAAACCGGAGGCTGCGGCGCGAATGGATTTCGGAATTTCCACCGACGGACAATCGACGATGACGATGGCCTCCAAATTAGAAAGAAGCACGGCGATAATAAATATACAATTCTTTTTTTAGAAATACTGAGAGAATTAACTTTTAAATTCAGATTTCTCAATTTTAAAGACTCGCTTTCCCAAAGAAATATTCGTAATTATCGCTTGCGGAATTAACATCATTTTTATATTAAAGGTAAATGGGAAAGGATATTTTTTTGCGGGGTTTTAAGATTTTTGATATTGCAAGTATTCTAGCAGAAAATGAAGCTGAAATAAAAGCTTTGCGCGTGAAAATTCTTACTTATTAAGCTTCGTATAAGAGATTTCGCACGCGAAATAAGGAATATCGTAATCGACGAGTCGCATAATAAGAATGATAATGATGCGTGAGAATTTATGCAATTTGACGCAAAGGTTATCTATTCATAAGTAAGTCATTTCTTGTTTGATTAAACAAACGTCGCTTTATCTCACACGTATCGATCGTAGTACGTTCATCGCAGCCGTTTAGTTATCTCGATGCGACACGATGAATTCAGCGGAACAATTCGATCTTCGTATCAGGATTATTAACGCATTGTACGCGAGATATTCGTTGCCGTTAATACGCGAAACTCGCTCGTCATAAAATATAATATGCTTGCGCACAATTGCCCGAATACGATAATGACGGATGCAAGCGACGATGAAGGTGCGCGCTTTTAGTACGTCGATCTAACGCGAAATCGATGTTACGCTCGCACAGCTATATCCGTACACGCGGTATAAATCATAATTCTATATGCGAGCCAAACGACAGTTTTGAATAAGGAATTGTCGCGTTATTTACGGTATAATACGTTCATTTATTCGCGTTCATTTATTCGCGAAGCCACCCACCGAGCGTGAAGCACCCGGTGTCAGTAAAATGCGGAACAGCCATTTCTTCGTACACGCAATTGTCAGCGTAATACACGTGCGTTACACGTATGTGAATGATGATCCTTAAACACGCGCGCATATAAATCACGGGCTCTTTTAAATTCCGCAAAGCCACTCGTGCGCAATTAAAAACAACCGGTCCTTCATTTCCGATTGACGTGTTACAATTCTCAAGTCGTTTCGATAAGAGAGCGATTATGTCTCTAGAATCATGCAAATAGGACACGAGTTACATGTATTGAATATGTATAATATGCAAACTGATTGTCGCGCTATGATTGATATACTCGTATTTCGCAGAGATATCTATTTTTTTATTTGAATTTTTTTTTTTGAGAACATGTAATAATATCAAATATAGAATATATATATAATTCGACCCAACTAGCAAATAACTTACACGGGCGAAGTTGGAAGAATATTTTTAGGGAGACGTATCTCTATATTTTTCTCGCCTATTTATTCACGGTATGGTTGAAATATAATCAAGGGAATCTTGTAATCTCGTACCAAGAGATACGTCTCCCTAAAAATATTCTTCCAACTTCGCCCGTGTAAGTTATTTGCTAGTTGGGTCGAATTATATATATATTCTATATTTGAATTTATTTACTAGCGACAAAAAATTATTAATTAGTTAATGTAATAATATATTTAATTTTTTTAAATAATATTTTTTTAATAATATTTAATTTTTTTGCGTTTTTTTATCTTACGTTTTGTCCATACTATTATATAAGTACTGATATATCTCTATAATCTATCTCTAATCTCAATCGTAGCTTTTAATTTCAGTTGATTGTATGATTCAGCACTATTGTTGCGCATAATCAATTCTTATTACGAGTATCAGCGAATTATCTCTATATTTGCAAAATACTTATGTACAATATCATAGAGAGAAATATTTATAGAGGTATAATATCTTACAGACGATTTTGAAACAGCTTGACGATTAGATAAGAGTTTTTATTGATACTTAAGCAAGTGTTAACACAAAGTAACGCTAAAAATATCATACATTCAAGAGACAGGTAAACTTTTGTATATCTGAAATGTCATATACATATGCACGAGACAGTTTTATAAACAAACTTGCAAGTGCGCGATATTCTTCATATCATGCGTACTTCTATTTCGTAGCTGTGTCTGTCACTTTATATGCATCATCTTAATGGAATGCATATTTAATTAGACATGAGACAATTATCAATACGCGTCTGTCGAGTTATTTTGGTTCGAAGGAGATATCGATTTTCGGTAGAGACGGAATTTCTGCGCGCGTTATTTCGCAAACAACGACAGCGAGTTGGATGCATACACACACATTAATGGAATCGCGATAATCCGCGTCTGCAAAATTCTGACGCGATTGTCAACGAATATCCATTACCTTAATACACCCGTTAAATCAATTTGCCGAAATAATTTCATCTTCGCGGACGAATTATTTCCGGCGATATCGTCGGCGCGAAAAGTCGCATCGCGGATTAATATCGCAGTTTAATAATATAATTGTGTATAAACGATAACGCGCGCGACGCTGTTGTGCTCGATTACAATTCGCGCGTGCGGAACGAGTGCCGGTGCTCTTTCGTTCGTTTGCACGACGGGGGAGGATATGGCCATTACCGAAATTAGCGTTGCCGATTCGATTACGCGCGGTTATTATTACGTCATTCGTCGAGTGAGAGCGCGCGCGTGTATATATGCGCGATTATATGCGTTTGATGCATTCGTCGAGATCAAAGGCGTGTCGGTGAATCGTCGATGTTTCCCGCGATGCCTCTAATGGGAGATCAGGTGGAATTTTATGATGCTGACTCGTCGTCGAAAAAACATTCGCATTACGCGAATACGACAGGGATATTGGATTTTCCTGGGAAAAAATCAGTAGATATCCGAGTGGCGATGGGATTCTGCGGCTTGCAGGGTCAATAATCGTCGTCCGCGATATTAGAGAATGTTAAAAGAAAAATGAGACATTTCCGGGGGAATAAGATTAAAAGTTTCAAGTTCCACCGATTATTGCTGTCTAGTTTTATACGTAAAGTGAATTCTCTGCGAAATTATGAGAATTGGTTTAATAGACTAGAAAGAGCCAGAGACGCGGATGCTGGTGCGCCAGTTTCAAGGAAAAATTAATTTTCATTGAAACTGATTAGTTGTGCACAGGGCACAAATTTATCTTGATATGAGACCAAGTAATTAAATAAATCCTAATACGAGATTTTATTTTTAGTAATTTCCCCATTCAGCGACTTCGATATTTTTCTCGCCTCTTTAGGGGGGACAGAGGGGTTTAATTAAGTATTAAAAATAAAATATTGTATTGAGATTTATTTAATTACTTGGTATCGTATCAAGAAAAATTTGTGCCCTGTGCACAAATGAAGATGAATTTTTCCTTAAAATTGATGCACTATCATCCGCGTCTGGCTCTTTTTAGCCCGTTGACATTTAAATATGTATCTCACATTGAGAGCCTTACTAAAGTTTTAGTTGTTGGTTTAATAGAATCCTCTCGCGTGTCAATTAATTTATTTCCGTCTAACGAGAAATACCCAGAGAGTACAAAGCTCGATAAAATAATGTGTGAAGCAATGTTATATATAATATATATAATATATATAATATATATTATACTATATATTATATATCTATAATACTATAATAATCTATGATAATTTATTATTGTATATATATTATTATATTATATATTATTATATTATATATTATTATATATATATATATATATATAATCATTGATCTCTCAATACATGATGATCGTACAATATGTGTTGTGTAGCCTGAAAATATCTTGGACTTTCTGTAGGAAAGGAAGGAAAGAAAGTGTATTAATAGCACAATTTGCTTGAAAAACGGCACTATCTACCTACTTATAAACCGCAATTACACGTAATCGCGTGCGCGCTGTTACGATCGCTACTTCCACCAGTAAAATCGCAAAATCGCGTCAGGAAATCATACGCCTGTCGCAAAATTAGTCTCGCAATTTATGCACCTTGCCGATATAATGGAGAAAAATCGCTCGTCTGTCCAAGGCATTTCAGCCAGAGAGTTCCGCAAATCTTTTAATGCGTTCCGTATCACTGAGCGTATCAATTATTCTCGTCGTCGATTTATTGTTAGATCGATTAGAGTGCTCTTTGCGGAGATTAAAGTGCAAACGACACCTGGGACGACTCTCGAAGAAGACACCAGTCCTCGCGCGGTTTTTGCGGTTGATTCGCATTGTTTAAATGCGTGCGCGAGAAAATCATATTTCGCGGGGAAACTCGGTACGTTGGCGAACAATGGGACTTCCGGCTTTTTTTTTACAGTTTGCCGCCGGACTGACCAAGGCCTCCGATAAATTTCAGCTTGTGCACCACCGAAACGAGAGAGGGCGATGAATGTAATATCGCATCCGCGTTCCCGTCGCGACAGAAGAATAAACAGACCTGCATTCATTAACGTCGTCGTAATGCATTAAGTAGAACGGAGTTTCTCGCGTCGGAGTTCTGACGCGGTGTTTGAACAAGTCGTATGCAGAATGATAGAATGTGTAATTTCAACGATCTCTTGGAGGAAAATCTTATTCCTGCGCATCCCCTCCCTTCCTCAAAGAACTTACGATAATTTGGTTCTCATCAGAGCCCCATTATAATTAGAGAATTATCAGTTAACTCTATCTTTCAGATAGAAACATTTTGTCTCGACTTTTAGTACGTCTTCTTGAATCCGGCCAACAACTCTGCCTTCGAAACATGTTTTATACTGCAAGGGATGATTTTTCGAAAGAAGGAAAAAATATCTCGTACATCGTCAGAGAAATCTTAGTCGCATATTTATTCTTATAAAATAAAATAAGAAATAATATCGTATTAATTTATTTTAATAATTCAACACACTGTCAAAAAATTACTCTCTAAAATTAACGAGCATTAATAGATTTCGAACAAAACAGGAATGTATAAAAAAACTGGACGCTTTTTGCATAGTTATTACGATTCTCAATTTTTCTCGGGCAGACGTTATAGTTTCGTTTTCGATTTTCGCGACTGAGGAGCGGAACAAGGTCCCCTAAATTCGGTCTGACCGCTTCCGCTTGATTCCCTTAGGCATCAGCACGACGTTTCCTCGACGGTAATTTCCGCGAACGTCTTGCACCCTCGAGTTTTCTTTCTGGTCCGCACGAAGCCACGAATCTAATCGAGCTGGACGGCCTCTCTTTAAGACGCTGTCCAAACCAGCAGACGGCACCCCGAGAGCTTAGACCTTAGAAAAAGCACCTACGGTTTTTTTTGCGAGCAATTTAAGAGTTTTCCGGGGATTGGTGCGCGCGCGAACGTTCTACGTTCGTTTATCTTAATTCTGAGACAGATCGGGAAAATACCACGGCTCCTTTGTTCCGAGCGTTTGTTTGTTCAGAGACACGTAAGCATCATCTCCTCTTTCTCATTAACGCCAGATGTCTTTTCAATGTGCTTCTCGACTCCGAATGTGTTTCGTTTTTCCGATGACGCACCGTCATTGTTTGCGCAATCTATTTTGAACGCGGTATTTTTTTTTTTTCCCTTTTCTTTCCCCATTATTTTTTCTTCTCGATACACGAGTCAACGTCGTTACGCAAAAGACGTTTTGCGCGAATCGAACAACTCCGAAGAAACCGCGCGTGATCGAGCAATTCCGCGCGACGCGGAAATGATCGATAATCATCTCCAGCCGGAACAAGTCGATGACGAAGCTCTCTCTCTCTCTCTCTCTCTCTCTCTCTCTCGCTCCGTAGGAAAATTTCCCGTCGTAAAAACGAAGGAGAAGAATGGGCCGTGATTTTATAAAACGCGTGTTACGTGCGATGCCCCATCACGTCACGATGCAACAAAATGCATATTAAGGGCGAAATAAAGCCCGAACCGCGGCCATTCGCGTTCGTTAAGTGGACGATTGTTTGCGTCGTGTAACAAGGTAAAACGAGAAAATGAGATTCTCGAGTTTGTTGACGCGTCTGTCGAATAAAGTTGATAATAAGAGCATATATTTTTGTATCGCCACATTTACCTTTTCGCTCGTAACGTATAAAAAGAAATCATCTGTGATTAAAAAAACAAAAAAAATGTAAACTCACGGGACCGGTTTTGCGTCGCGAAACCTGTTTTTTAACCTTAGCTACTTTTTTTTTCGTATTACATTGCGCATCGAACGAAACGGATATCGATTGCATAATTTATCATCTGTCTTTGCACCTGTGTCAACGATAAAAATACAACGATTGATAATTATTCCAGAGTTTTTGTGTTGCTCGCAGTTGAGGTTTTTTTTCTGCGCACAAAATTATACCATGCACGATTATGCGCGGTCGAAGACTCGTTTTTCGCGCGTTTAATCACTGGATGATGTGCAATCCATTTATCAGCGCGATGACGAGGAGAAACAAAGAATGAGGAACGAGACTGGCTGCTCGAGCGCCAAGTAAAACGGATGATGAGATATTAGCGTGTATAAGCGATGCATATATTAACAAAGTTCTTATCCTTTCCGAGCGTTCGTTTGTTTCTCCACCCTTCCCTCCGGAGTCTAAAACTTTCCCCTTCTCCTCCCGGGGGAATGTGAGTAAACACTCGGAGGAACTTGCGAGAAGAGAGCGCGAGAGGGAATTACTATGCGGAAGTGCAAAGGGAATCATCAGAGCTACAGGGCTGCAACAATCAGCAACGTAAAATGTTTCCATACCTTACATGTTTCTCTAAAGGAGAGCATTTTCGTCTAATAAAATATTAGTTTTAGTCGGTGTGATTTCTTTACGGATAATAATTCGAATATTTAATTAGTAATTAAGATACGAGTATTCTTCCGAGCACAAATCCAATCCGAGCGGACGAAAGATGTTATAAGTGAGCGATTTATTACGATATCGTTTTAACGCTTAAATGATGCACAGCGGATGCCTTTACGGTAAGCGCTCGTGTTCTATGCAGATTAATCCAGGATGGAGTAATCGGATTGAATATATGAGTAGAGAACTTAATAATTACATAGATTCCGTATAGGCTTAGAGCATCATACTTACGGGATAAAGGCGTTCAACTTACAAGGGGATCCCGCGTGATTCTCCTAAATGGAGTGCCCATAATCGTGCACGATAGCTCATTCTGCCATTGCGAGACGCTAAAATGTGCCGGAAATGGCACACGGTAGCAAGATATTGTAATAACGCCATCCCTTGAAGGAAGATTCGCGCTCGGAACTCGGCTTTTAATTCAATAATAACACGGAAAAAAAAATTAGCTACCACAGCTAAATTTTAGATATCTCTATATTATACCTGAAATTTAATTAATTTTAAGCTATAGTTTAACGGGGAATTCCCCGTTAAATTATGCTACAGCTAAAATTTAGACATGGTAATTAAATTTCAGGTGCAATATAGGGACACCTAAAATTAAGCTATGGTAGCTAATATTTTTTTTTTCCGTGTAATCATTCGCGAAAAGTACATCTAATTTTCGTGCTATTCAACGAAATAACGTGGATGAGAAATGCAAGTAGAAATTGATCAGCCGAGTAATTACGATTGATTGACTTAAGCAATTTGAGAAATAATAGAATCGCACGAGTTAGTTGGTTATTCATTCTTTTACATTATTAATCAACGTGACGTGAGAAGGGAACGCGCGAGGTCAGAAGCTTTCCTTAAAAATACGATAATTAGAATGCGAAAGCGGTAGCCAATTATTTCGACGTGTAAGGTCTTTTAAATATCTAATGGCCGTTATTATCAGTCTAACTTGTCGGAATTGACTTTGTTGCAAAGGTGATTTCGCTAATTATGATGGAGCGGACTTCCGGTTACGGACGAAATAACGATAACAGTAAATAACAGGAAAAAAAGCATATCTCTCCACATGACTTGCAATAGGTACGTGTTTCCGGATCGGATCGCTCTTCATTAATTCATCGGCATGATTATTCTGTGATAAATAGTTGACGCATGTTATACGTGACAATTAGCGGTGAAATACACGGTACTGCGTTCTAAATCATCTATCGTCGTCACTTATGTTTGATTGCATTATCCGCCGTTTTATTAACGTCAAGATATAATTTCCTGTTGCAAGAATATCCAAAAGAGCATTGTACTGCTCGCGCGAAACGATTATCGACCATGCTTACTCTTCTGGTCCTTTTGTCTGCGTGTAATACACTTGTTAATTAATTAATTATGCATGATTTCATGGTAGTTTAACGCCACAGAGAATACCGCAAGGATGTATTTCTCGCTCAAGTTCGCGCGGCTCGATTTTACTTATTAACGAACGCAAATGAAATAACGGTCGTGAAACGTAAACTAAAATCGAAACGATCGTTAGCTAGGAGTTAACAACGTAATTATCGGCTTTGTCGCCTCGACGCTACAGACGTGTTCGACAGATGTGTTACGTAAGCACGCACACTGTAGCGTTCGATTATTACCGCCAATTGCGCGCAAACATTGCTTTATCATTCCAAGTTTCCTGTACATTCAACTCGCAATAGCCTTTATCGTTATTCCTCGTTTAAACACGTTGTTTAATGAGTCATTATCTTATCGGTCGTGTCTAAAAAAAGGTGACAAGATAATTAATATTTTACAAATTATTCGTAAAATATCTCCCTCGCACAAATTATACGATTTATTTTTATACAAGATGACTCATTTTAATTTATAAATGGATTTATTTTTAAAAGCACGAACGCGAAAGAAATTACACATACGGAGGTTAAATTTTTTCGTGGGGAACATCGGATACTGCATGAGTTTGTTTCAAGGATAAAAGTGTTTCATGATATTTTAAGGTCAACTCGACTTTTTTACTGTATACAGGGTAAACAAAAAAAATATATATAAAAAAAATAAATAATTTTACAAATTACCTATTCGTAAAACATTTGCGCGGAGGCAAAATGTTTTTGTTCGGGTATAACGCAAATATATGAATATACCTATTATTAGTTGTCCTGCGCTGCGTCTTTCTCTCCTTCGTGTGCGGTTCTCTCTTGAATAAACCAGATTTCGGATCAGAGTTCTTTTATAGGCTACCGGGCATCACGCTTAGCTCGTATTTTCCAGGACAGTCGGTTCGCCATGCAACCTGCACGTTATGAGCGTTAAGGCGAGTCTGTCGTTACGGAGCTGCCTGTACAAATAGCTCTCTCGTTTTTTTTTTTTTACATCTATATATCTTTCTTTCCCTCTTTTTTTTTACTGGGGACATGTATTACTCAGCGCATATGATGCGTCGCTAATATCCATCGGTTCTATACATATATCCATTGCTCGCCTTTAGTGCCCGGTCAGGAAAAATGGCGGTGACATATAAAAAAAAATGCACGTATCGCAAGGGGGATCCCGTTTGATACGCGGTCATTAAAATCGGCGAATCCGTTTATTGGTTAATACACGTGTGACGGTGAGCGACGGCATTATCCATCAAATTCTTCTCCTGCGGAAAGTCACGAGATAATTTACTGCGGCTCGCTTTACATATTGTATATTTTGCGCCGGTCGATCTGATTTTAAATATTTAATGGGGCAGCGATTATAGAGTCGTTAACCCTCGGCGTTAATTACTAATCTGCTGTGCGATGCTCTTCCGCCGTTTATTTTAATTTCATAGGTTTTCGTCGACGACATACGAGAGAGAAAGAGAGAGATCTAATGGAGGAGTTTTGTGCGTTGCAGGCATGTTTATGTACGTACATGCGAGGCGGATCGGCGCGAGATGAAAACACGCGATGATTCCTTTGCGGTCGAACGAAAGAGAGGAAAAAAGAAAAGAGCGCCTACCCTCCGTCGCTTGAATACGGCAAATCCCATCTTACGTTAGGGAAGAAATAGCGACGCTACGAGAACGTTACGAGAGCTACGCGATTCCGACGCGTAGAAATACACGGCGTCAAAGGCTTACGAAGGGAAGCCGATGGTGGAAGGTATAGGTAGCCGAGAAGGAGCCGCCCTGCGGAAACCGACACCGTCCTCGCTCTTTCTCGTACGTGCCCTTTTGCGGCGGTTTCTCTGAAAATTCACCGGGGGAGATTACCGGTCGACGTTGAAAGCGCAAAGCACGAAGTAAGCCAATAAAAAGGGGAGAGAACTTTCCAAGATCGCGCGCGAAAACTCTGTCTCTCTCTTTCTCTCCTTTTTGCCCTCCCCTCCCTGTCTTTGTCCGCCGCAACTGTCACGATTGGAGTCGTCGCGAAGAATGACGCGGAAATGACGTCAATACTCGACCGTTTCCGACCGTCGAGAACGGAAATTCGATCGCGCAGGATCTTTCATCTCGCGGATCTTTACCTCCATTTAAAAAAAAAATAGTTGGACTTGCGACTGGGATCGTGAAGCGAGTCTCTCTATCAGACTAGGAAATCTGTAATGGTTTCGGTAGAAATATATTTATAAGAATTGTTTGAAAAAAAAATGGCCACACACGCGATATAGAGAGTGCAGATTGACTTTGCAAGCTCTCCAAACACTCATTGCTAGCTCTTCATTTTTGACATTGAAAATCGCGCGATTCTTCCAACTCATCTTAAGGGAAAATTTTGGAACAAGTATATTCGCGACTATGCAAACGCTTATAGGCGAATCGTAAGTTCGATCTTTCCCTTACTACGATACGTCGTTAAACTATTTCCCCCCCCCCCCCTTTCTCTCTTTCTCTCTCTCGGTTTTCATCTTCGCTCATTCCGCGGTAACTCGGGAGCTTTGCTTAAGCTAAGCTTAAATAAGCAAACTGTCGCGTAGGTAGCTTCGACCAACGTTTCCCCGCCCCCTTCATCAACTCCGTCCGAGCTCCGGAACTTTTTGGCGGGTAGTCTGTGCTAACTGCCGAGTTAACTTCCGCTCGCGAGGAAGGAGCATTGCCGTAAGTCGTCAGCGAAGAAGCCACGGATTCTCTAATAACGCCTTGACTGTCCGTTAAAACCGAAGGTAAATAAGTTTCGCGAGAACCACCGGCGGAAAAACTCGGGAAAATGGTCGACTATCCCTCCACTACCGCAAAAAAGAAAAAAAAATCTAAAGCTGTTTTGCCGAAAAAAAAAAAAAAAGAACGATTCTCTACCTTGACGATAATTTATCGTGCAACTTATGCACGAAATTTTTTCGATCGCGCGAAATTGACGTTGACGATATATTATCGAGAATTTATATTTTTAATCGCGTTTCGAGCAAAGTAATAGCGACTACTTTAAACGTTAAATCGATCTCCTCAGCCGTGCTTAGAAAGTTTTTATTAAGATAAAGCATGATATACTATGTATATATAAAGTGGCACCGATTAACGCTTCCCCGCTGTCTTCATTAGCTCCATTCGCAATTAAGAACTCCGGCGGAAAGTCGGCGCCAAGTATTGGATTATATTAGCGCGTGCCGCGGTGGAGATAGTGGATAAAGGGAGTATCTGACTGACTCGCGATATTACCTGGAAGAAAAGTATGTTAAAATCCAGAAATAATATATTCTCTCATAATGAACAATTGTAATGTATACATAATGCTTGCGCGAGCTATCGCGGAGCTAATAATAAATTTCATTAAATTTATGAATATTTTATACACCGGCTACTTATATACAAGTTGCAAGAGGGGAGAGAAAATTACACGACGGAGATACAATGTTTAATAATATCTCGATTGCTTTTATTTTCGCTTTTACTGATTTTACGAAAGAAGATGCACCGTCGAATTGATAGTTACTGAGATATTGTCCTATCGAGCTGCGCGTTCGCACACGATATTCCAAAATAGAATCGGAAGCGGTAAGATTTATATAGGACGCGTCTTATACAAGTCCGGTCCTCGCGGATCATAGAGCTGTTTCTCTCGTATTCTTCAGAATTTCTAATAACGCGTGCGTATTAAAATAAAGTGCGTGTATTTAAAATAAGGCGCGTGCGTGTAAAAAATAAAAGTGTATTAATTTCTTTAATTAATTAACGCATTTAAATTTCCGCCTCAAGCTTGATATAGAATCTGCAAAGCGCGTCTAATAAATAAGATAAAACACATGTTAATATCGACATGTTTTTATCATCTTAAAATCTGATTCTATCTCTATAGAGGATTAAGCTGTTCTGTTTAATTGTAATTTTGAATGCAAAATTAGAGAGGAATTTTGAGAAGACATTAGAAGAAGGAAACGGAATTTCCTCGTGTTTCTCGCTTAGAAACGCGTTTCTAAAACGTTACACTTTTCATTCGAATCTTGATAGATTTCCCAATCAGAATTCACGATTTCTTTGAGAAATCTGAATAAAAATTCCAATTAAATCCCAGAGAAATTTTTCCATGCGCGAGCAGGCGCATTACGGTGCTCCCTATCGTAAGCTCCGCGAAGATTATATATGAACCCAAATACCGCATATGCCGTGCATAAATGATGCATACGGCATGCACGCCACTCAAGCGGTCGGAAGTTAGCCTGAAATATTTAACGGCCACGTGATCATTTCGCTGGCCGGACCGCCGAAAGTATAAATCGGTTTCAAGCTTATTAAATCTCGTCTTATATCCGCCATCTATCTCCGTTCCTTCCTTCGGTGTTTTCCACGCGCGATGCACGAACGATATATCCGTGCATACAATTTTTATGATCGATAACGTATCGTGGATCCTTCTTCGCGCGGCAGCAGCGCGCCTCGTTAAGTTCAACGTAGGCTCTCGAGAGTCTCGTCGACGGATCACGCGAATTTAACACAAGTTTGATTATTTATTACAGTTATAATCTTTCTCAAGTATCTTCTTATGATAGGTTTTCTTCCAATTTCGATTACTCAAAAATGAATCTTAAATGTAATATATAGAATTATATATCCAGATATAACAATAAAGTATAAAAATTAGAATTATACGATGTCTCTCTCCTTCTGTAACGTATATATCTCTTAGATTAAATAAAATACACGTTACTCTGGTAAACCTAACATATAATGCTTTTCATTTTGTATTCGACTCGTATGGGAACTAATGTCTCGGGATGAGGGAAAGACGCATTTAATAACGCTCGTGTGTTTATTTAATAAATCGGTCCGTCCTTCGCCATTGAGGGGCCGCGAAGCACGTAAACCCCGTGACGTGGCGATCAATCGGATGCGATTTTAAAAAATCGAAAAACAGCGATTCTCCATTAACGGAGAGAACACATCCTCCAGCGATTTCGCGAAAAATCAAGAAGAATGTACGCGAGCGCGTGTGACGTATATCGAAACAGCTTCGGGGGCTAAAGCGGAACAACATAGCCGGGGACTTCCCCGGAACAATATTGTCTTTGCGGTCCTTGCAGAGTTTAGTGACTTCGATGCCGGGTTTAAGAACCGAGAGCGCACACCGACGAGAGCTCTGATGTTTTCACCCGTAATATTTGGACTAGTTCGGGAAACGCGCCGGATTGTCCCATAGTTCTTAAGAGACCAATAAAAATACGAATTACATTTCCTCCTCCCCCTCCTCCCCCCTCTGCCCTCCCCCCTCTCCGTTATATGCAACGGTTGCAGGAGCGCCTCGACGTTTGCTCTGCGCTTTGAAGCTGTTGTTGCGAGCCGAAAGATATTTGAATGCTAAAGCATCAAGTAATTTATATATAAATATAATAAAATAAAATAATTAATTTTGTGGAATCACCAAACAATTGAGATTAAATTATTGAATAATCTAAAGGAAATAATAATTGGTCAAGAGGACTAATTGAAACTATAAATGGAAGAGATGAGTTTGATGAATTTTAGACATTAGTTTAAAATTTAAGAGAATGAAATTTCTCTTCTATAAAGAGTTGATAAAATTGAAACTGAAATTTCTAAAATTAATAAAAGTAATTGTGAGATAATTATAATAATGAAAATTTAAAAAATTATTAATTAATTGTCCCGAGGATCCTAGTAAAGATAAAAGTAAATGGCCTGCAATTATGTTAGCGGTTAAACGAATAGGAAATGTGAAAGGATGAACAATTAAACTGATTGATTTAATATTTACTATGAATAGTCTACGAAGAATAAAAGGTGTTCCGCTAAAGTGGAACAATTTTTCGGCCAAGTTTTTCATGTAAAGCAGTCATTATTGCATATATGAAATAAAATAATACAGATTAATTACATTTTACCTTAATAACATCGATTACAATTTACGAATAAAATGGAAGCTCGATTTTTGAACGCGCGTCGTTTTTTCCCTACTGTTTAAAACGGCTATCTATATAATAATTAGCGTGATCGTAAGCACGTATCTCGCGAACACAGACGAAGTTGCCTATTAACCCATCGAAGCCGCAATGATCGGGTGGAAGTTTCGCCGGCAACACCGCGCCGGGTCTCGATTAGTAGACGATTAAACCTAATTGCGAAATTCGAGAAACGCGGCTCGCGGCCGCTCGTTGCGACTTAAAGCTCCTTTAATGACGGAAGAGGAGAAATTACTCTGTACATCTCGCTGATGTGGGTTAACGAGCGCAGGAGGCGCGAGGTATCGCGCTTCGGATCTGAAAAGTACTAGTAGGAAGAGCAATTCGAGGGTAAAAGTTATGGGCTCCTCTTCGGGGTGGGATCTCTTTTCTCGGGCGTGGATTTCCAGGATCAACGATGCCGCCGTCCGTCCTGCTCTTGGACTTAGACCCGGTCGAAGCTTCCCGGGACGGGAAGAGATCGCGTAGCAAAAAGAGAGTCTTCCAACTGTTATCTCTCTTTAGCAAGATCGTGTCGTTTCGATAGCGCGCTGTCGCCCAAATCGCGGTAACAATTCGCGAGATAAATTCCGGAGGATTTGCTCTCTGGCAGCGTCAAAAAACGCACGAATCACCGTGAAAACAGCTGTCCGATATTCAACGCCGTTGAGAAAGCGTAGTAAAATCTCTAGGATAACTCGTCGAAGAATTTCAATGATTATTTATCCAAACGATAATAGGAAAAATAAAAGAGATGTTCCGGCGATTTTTTTCCAGTTCTTCAGATTTTCGAGTGATAGTCTTTCTTTCCACAGCTCGCAATCATTCTCCGGTGATGGCGATCTGATTCAGTTATAAGGAATTTCGCGAATATATTTCTTTTGCTTCAAAATATATTAATCTTAATCCTTAAAGTGATGACATTAGTCATCCACGTGCACAAATCTGCAATTTTTACAAAATAATTAAAATATATATATGTTTAAATATTTCCAAAAGATAAGTTGATCTCAAAGAAATGTTAGTTCCTTTATTGCTTTTTTATATAAATTTTATAGAAAACATGTAATAATGTTAATTTTAATTAATATAAATTTGTTTAATGGTTAATACATGTATTTGCATATAACATATGTCTTTATATTTTAAATCGTCTTTTAAAAATGAATGACAGATCTCTAACATCCCATTTATAACAGTGCGACTCCTCTAGGGTTAAAATGTTTCCCCATCGGGCGACCTTATTTCATTTCCGCTCGCACAACAACGGTTTCGAGCACAACAAGCGGTTCTCGAATCACATCCTACGTAATTTTGCTAATTACTCGCGGATTATCCCGTTCTCTCTCTCTCTCTCTCTCGCTCGCAAGAAAGCGCCGATTGCGCGTTATATCACCGGCCGGTCGATCGATCGATACGCAAAACGCGTGTCGAAAACGGAGATCCTCGAACCGGACGATCCTCTATCGCGTGGCGGTAGTAGATTCGCGATAACTCCGAACATGCAATTACCGTCGAAGTGGATTTCCCGACTAGTCCTCCCCCCTCACTCCCTCCCACCCTTCCCCCCGTCCACTTCCTCTATCCGTTGCCCGGCTCTATCCATGCTCGAGAGGTGGAATGTACCGAGCACTTCACTCGTCGGGCTCTTTGGCTCGTAGATTCGAATTCAAATTCGCGAGAGCCACCCCCTTATCCCCACTTTGACCGTGCGTTTCTCTCCCCTACGATTTACTCTCGCAATACCAATGATGCCAATCGCATCCACCTGGCCTCCCCCCTTGCCCCCCCCCTCCCCCTTGGTCGGAAATAATTGTCGATCTTCCGCGAGCTTTCCCTTCCTTTGCGAGAGGGTGCGAGAGAAGGCGCAGCATCGGATTTTGCGCGGATTTTCGACACGAATGACACGTTCAATTAAAGGACGATGTTAATTAAAATATATATCGACACGGTCAGCGAACTCCGATGTCGCCGGGGAGCGATCAATTAAATACTATCAATGACGCGTATTTGCGATTATAATGCAATTCTCGACTTCGGCGCGATCAAATGAGGGGGGTGGAAAGAGGGGGGAGGAAACAACGTTGATTCGCGCGACGATGCGCGTCGAACATACGCAGCGCGCGTAATTATTTTCGCTTCGTCTCTCTTTTGACATCGTTATTTAATTATTTACATTTCGTTTTTTTTTCTGTCTTTTTAAAATCGGCGTTACAGAGTCTAGTAAAAAAAAAAAAAAAAAAAAGAAAATCGTTCTACGCGACTAAAAACATTTGAGCGTTCGCGTTTTAAGGAGAAATGTTTTGAGGAAAAAAAATTAACGTCAGACGTTTCGCGAAAGTTTCCAAAGTTTGAAGATTCCGAGCGAAATTCGATATATGGATTCTTAATCGAGCCGCGCTCTTGCGAAATTCGACGAGCTTTACGGCTGACGAGTTCGGGACCACTTCTACTTATCCGAGAGACCTGACCTAACTCTAACCTTTAGTACTCTTTCCATAAAGCCGAGAGAGGAACGGTCTTTCGTACGGCGTTGTAACGAAGAGAGAGAGAGAGAACTTCGAACTGCGATGGATCTCAAAGTACGTCGTTTCCGCTCCCTTTCGCCGGCACGGCTCTCTCTCTCTCTCTCTCTCTCTCTCTCTCTCTCTCTCTCTCTCTCTCTCTCCCTTCCGCGTTGATGACCGAACCAGAGTAGAGATATGCACTTTGTGCTTACCCGACTACTACGTCTCCTCTTAGCCGCCGCATTTGCCTTTAAAACTGTCGAGAATTTACAGCCCCTTTGCCCGCACCTCGTGCGCCACTCTGGTGCATGTTTATTGCGAAAATCCCCCCTTTCCCCCTTTCCTCACCCTTAGTCAGGACTGCTAATACCCGTTAGGGCGGTGAAAACATTTACGGAATGGAAAGTGAGATACGTTAATGAAGGACCCGAAAGGTACTCGTTAAACCGGAACTCCGCCGGTGGAAAATTTAAATGCCGGACGCGAGGGAGTGCAGGAAGAAGGGAGAGAGAGAGAGAGAGAGAGAGTGAGCAGGCAGAGAGCGCAATATTAGGCGGATTACTTCTGCGGAGTCGCGGCGCGATTATAATTTCATCGGTTTTTCAGAAAATTAAAATTTTACTTGTACCTTTCTACTACGCAGTTTTATATTTTCTCTCTCTCTCTCTCTTTCTACAAATATAGATAGACGTACACCACACCACACACACAAATCGAGTACTCGATTTTTCGTACAACAAATTTAACCCTTCTGTAA
Organism: Lasius platythorax; assembly: GCA_963971435.1. NCBI lineage: Eukaryota > Metazoa > Arthropoda > Insecta > Hymenoptera > Formicidae > Lasius > Lasius platythorax. The sequence goes on from OZ020537.1 coordinate 13,935,605, forward strand.
GTGCATAATTTTTCACCTTTTCATCAATGTATGGATATCAATTGTGTATTTTCGACACATTGCACTTTGACAATTTTTTTATAGCAGCTGCTGGGCATCAAACATTTTTTCCCGTTATATTTTAGGAGATTTCCGAATACAAGGCGCTTTGTATTTTGTTTCGGGCGGAGAAAAATTCCAACACATTTTTAACATTTAAAATCGCTTCGGGTACCCGGATATCCGTTTATTGACAGAAGGCTTAAACATCGTTAACTTTGTTTACCGTCATTAATACGCTCATGATGTTTATCCGTGTCGAGGAATCGCTGGGTAGATGGAATTAGCCGAATTACAGGAGCGTCGTAGTGTTGTCGCGACCGGCCTGGATATTCTATTATGCAAGGCTTGTCGCAAATTTAGTCGGAAACCACGGATGATGCTGCAGCGAGGTCAAAGCACGCGAACGCGGTGCTTCTATCCTCTCCTGATTGTTTGCGTTTTCCGGCGTCTCTCGACGGGCAACAAGGGGTGCCGCCGTTAGATAAGGGTCGCCCCGATACACAGAATTTTCCCCGCAACACGCCCGTCCTAATTTTCCTAATTTTCCTACGTTCTACGGTCGCCGCATGCGATCCGACCGTTCGAGGGCGCAAAACTGTTACCCTAGAAATCTTAGTACTTGTTGAGCCGCTTAATGGGTCCGGGAAAGTTGCCTCCGGCAATTTTTCACTCGGCTAAGTCCCCGAAACTCCATTCGATTTCCAGATTGCTCGACTTGTTCGAAGTTTGTCGCTGCTGCGCAACCCTAAGAACCCGCGAGGACCGACATAATTTCTCCCTCCCTCCCCCCCTTTTCACCCTCTCTTTCTCGCCCGCGTATGAATATACGTATGCTAAGATGCGACACCGCTCCTTGACGAAAACTTTTCGTCGTAGCTCGTTCCCGGCGATTCTTACAAACTTGTTCGCTCGTCGGGTGCCCCGCGTATGAACTCTGACCGAGGATCGGACGAGTACGACAATTACGTCACGAAATTGCCTTCTTTTCGCTTTCAAACTGCTTGAATTATTCCCGAAATTTATTCGAGGTAACAGTCGGAAGAAGAAAATACGGCATTAATTCGAGTATTGATGCTTGTAAAAATGTTGATTTGACTCTTCTGTCAATGAACGGGTAAGCAGCTTTAAATGTTAAAAATGTATCGGAATTTTTCTCCCCCCGAAACAAAATACAAAGGGCCTTTGTATTCGGAAATCTCCTAAAATATAATGCCCAGCAGTTGCTGTGCAAAAAAATTGTCACGATGCAATGTATCGAAAACACGCAGTTGGCACCCGAATATCCATAAATTGATAAAGAGATAAAAAAATTATGCATTGATAGAAGGGTTAAATAAGCACGCGCATACACTCACACACAGTGACAGATGTAATTATAACACGAAACACAAGATTAAGCAGATTCGAGACATTTGGTCGACCCACGTGACGTGGACCTATTTCAATTACAGTGTTTGACGCAAACTGGCGGTAATATCACGACTAGTATCAAATCAAAGCTAAATCGAATTATGCGGAGTGAAGACACCAATTTGATACTCTATATCGATGGTACGTCAAATGTGCTTTGAAATGGAGCGGTTACGTTACACACGTATCATACGACGTCGCGTACGTCGTAAGGATCACATCGGACATGGGATTTGCGCATTTAAGTTTCAAATCCGATTGCGTTAATTGAAGGAAAACTCGCGTCCCGCAGAGGGACGAAATATTTATTCGGGCGGGCGGACCAACAAACTGAAAATGGATTCGCTAAAGCCCCGGCCCTCGTGCATGTATGCATGTATGTATGTATGTGTGTGTGTGTGTGTGTGTGTGTGTGTGTGTGTGTGTGTGTGTGTGTCGTGTAACGAACGCGTAATTGCGTGCGCCGACCCTCGTAATTAAGCTTACCGGAGTGCCTCTTGATTATCACGGGGATTAGTCTGACGAGTCTCTGACCGTTTCGTTCTGCGGGACTCAAGTCAAACGCGGTTACATTAATGGACTAATGTCGCTCCTTGCGATCCGAATGCAGGTAATCTATTGTATTATATTGTATTATATCGCGGATACGTAATATTCTTCGCTAATTGATTGCCCGTTGGATTTGTACAAAACTACATCGGTGCATGTGTACGGAATAATCGATCATTTTATTACGATTGCGATTGAATTGTTATTAAATAGAGGATAACTGTGTATGTGTGTGGATGCGTGTATTATTGTAAGTATATTTCCGAGTTATTTTTATAACTCGATGTAAAAACACGTAAAAGGTACGGGAATAACAGGCGTTTCTCTGAGAAAACGTAGCCTGCGAAATTAATTGCGTTTATTGATTACAGCGTGGTTGAAGCACCGTGTAATAACATATCGTATAATTTTATATCTCGGCTGCATCACTGATTTCAAAAGGGTTAGCCCCATTAAAATTATGAGTACAGCTGATGAGATAATTAAATTTTCCATATAACCCACCGCGCACACATCGCAGTATTTAACAGTGAAAGGACGATGTACATTGTTTCGGTCGTGATGGTCTTTATCGGTTCTCTACCATCTTTTTATCCCCTTATTATAATGATACATATAATCACGCGCGCGATCACGCAAGATGAGAATTTTATTTTTAGAGATATCTACAGAGATCGCGAGATAAGAATTTTATTTTAAGAAACGTCAGACGGTTTATACAATTCGTCGCGTCATAGTGCGACAGGAAGTTACGTGATACAAAATTTCGGTAAATTGAAATTTTTAGCGCGATCGAGATATAAATATAGCTCCAAAAGATTTCCGTTTATAGCATGATGCTTTAGCAGAATTCAAGATGTTTTTCAATAACCAATGGATACGCTCGAAATCGGCTCGAATCGGTCATAAATCACCGAAGAAATCGATCGATTTCTTACCGCGTTTCTCCGGTCACGTCGGCAATATTCTCGTTTATCGCACGAATTAGCCGGATGAAACTGACCGTCTCGCTCTCTCCGAAGCTTCGTGTCGAACGCAGTCACGTAGATCGCGCGGCGCTTCCGTATATCCGGGCGCAAGAAGCGGGGGTGGATGCCAGGGGGTGGGGGGGGGGCAAAAGGGGGGAGGGCGCTAGCTGATAGCGCCGGCTAGCAGGGAGCATGTTGAAAGCATTAGGAAGTTTCTTGCGGCCCTCGTCGGTAGAAATTAGAGGCAATCATTCTCGGCTTAACCGATGCACGGCTTCGAACCGGGGTGGTTTTGCACCGCGTTCCTCATCCCTCCGAAGAATACCGAGCCCGTCCTTCTAATAACGCGGCAACCCTCGCGAAACCCCTCGTCGGGGGTTGCGAGACCCTCCCCCTCTCCCCCGCCGATTGTGTTTTGCACCCCGCGATATCGTTTCGTCGGAGAGATGTAAGACATCAATTTCTTTCCACAAGTTGTCGATAGTGTACTCAAGCTAGTGTACTCTATCCTATCCTACAAATATTTTTATAGTATAATGCTCTAGTATTATTATTAGGATTTAATTTAATAATGCTATTAATATTAATACTTAGGAACTGTTATTAGGATTAAATTTAATAATTATATAGTGTTATTGTTAGGATTTAATTTAATAATGCTATTAATAGATATTAATACTTGGTAATACTTTTTGAAATACTTTTAGGAATAAAAAAGATTTTTAACAGGGAAGCGACTACTAATAGCAATGATATATGTACATTGTACAAAATATAAATAAAAGTGGAAAGATTTTTGACAATGGCGATCGAAGTGTTTTGCATATTAATGTATGAGAAAGTCCTTTGATTGTCGACGCGTGATTTGAATGATTTATTCTTTTCATACGCGGGTTTTTCTTGCAATGTACCGTTTTATTCGGATATCTCTCTTCTGCTGGTAACGTATGCCAAGTTCGTCCAGCTAACGAACCCGATTTCTCTTTAATTAAATGCAATTCTACTTGCAGAGATCTGTGCAGAAATCTTCCTCTCCTCCGTATTAAATTACGTTTGCTTTAAATCGTCGAAATAGTCTTATTTCAACACAGAAATAACTTTATCTCGTTTTATTTATTATTAGAGACATTTAAATTATAGTTCAGCATAATTCACATGTCGTAACAATTCTTCTTACACTTCAAGTTAAACGTGCGCGTACATTTTTTCAGAAACATAAATCTGAATGCATAAAATTTACTTTCGGCACGTTTAATAATAATATCGGTTTCTTATATTATATCCAGTATGTATATTACGTTGCATCATATATCAATACATTATTAAAATAATAATTTAATTAATGATAATAAGAACTTGCAACAAGTGAAATCAAATTTCCTGAATATTGAAATCTATATCGCGATATAAAGCGGTTATCTTTCTTTTATCTCGTTATATTTTAAATTAATGACCCTTAATTAAAATAGAGTTTGCAATAGCACGACTTTCCTATTATTAAAATTTTATTATTATTTTATTATTAAAATTGTCGTTTTTTTTTCCGACAAGTTCGATACGTCATGTATCTCGAACATGATTTTTCTCTCGAGCGAAACGCTTTCGGGGGAAAGATTGACCGCGCGAGTATACCGTTGAATAATCCACAGTTACAAGTTTCAAAGTGCCTGTCCGAGTATCTCGGCGACGACGAGCGCGATGTCACGAGCACACAAGCGTGTCGTAAGTCGTAACGTCGCGGTGACGCTGAAGTGACGCGAGAACGGCCGGAACGGACGACGACGAGCCGGAAATAAATGCCCGGCTGCGCCTCGTCGCTAAGGCAGATTACCGAGGTAGAGAGAGAGAGAGAGAGAGACCGTCGTGGTAGACGTGGCGGGAGAGGAGAAGGAGGAGGAGGAGGAGGAGGAGGACACTCCACTCTCGCGGTTGTGTTACCGCCGGAAACGTGGAAAGCGTGAAAGATCGCCCGTTATCCCGCGCGAAAGTACTTTCCATTTAATCACGCGGCGGAGAGACCGGCGCGCGGCGTTAATTGAATTAGAGAATGGAATTAAGTTAACAATTTCGTCCGAATGGCCCGACTTCTACGACCCGGGCAATTATCTGTAACCGACTCGCGCGCCCCGTGTACGTAGGAAGGTAGATAGTAAGGTAGATAGAGGCTAACCCTTGGTAGAGAGCGTCGTATTCTCGCAACGGGTTGTATGACCGGCACATTGCCTGGTTATTCGCGTCATATATCTTGCCTTAGAGAAGCCGCCCTACCTCGGTATTAAATAATCCGATAGCGGTACTTTTAACATGCCAAGAATATCACCGCGCGGCGCGATATATCGAAGAAGGGTGAAGGGGCGAAAGGAAACGCACGTCCACGTACTGTACCATACTGTAGTAGAGTAACGAGCACTTACGCTGATGAAATTACATTTGGAATTCCGCTGAAACTTGCGAAAGAGAGAAAGAGAGAGAGAGAGAGCACATCGCAATTGTACGCGGCGATCTACCTAATCTCTTGTAGAAACGCATACATAGTATAGGTTTGTACACGGAGCTATTCTGTGCGTTCTTTTTTTTTTTCCACCTCCGCTTATCTTCACCCGACGATGACTTTATTTACCTTTAATTACATCTCGCCCGCTCGCGAAATTTATCTCTCGTCCCGAACTGGGTTAGCCAACGTGTTTGTCGAGATTCCGCGATATAATCTTCGCGCTTCTTCGTTCGTAATACGTCTCGAGAAATACGTTTCGCGGGGCGAAATAAAATTATCGCTCTCGGCACACGTGACTTAATTAGGATAATTTTCGATTATCGTTTGTCGTAAATTCTTGCATATGGAAACGTACGTATATCATCTTGTCGTATATACATTACGAAATTATAAGCCGTATCTCGTGGAAGGATGCAGAATAGTGCGCGACGACCGCAAACGTTATTACGTTCACTCCGGCAAATTCCGGTATCGTTTTGTTGTAACGGGAGGTTGAAAACATCTCACGTGTAATATTTCATTATTAAATGCAGCTCGGTGAAATTTACTGAAATTATATATTCATGTTATTGAGAGTTGAAAAGAAAAATATATTTTATCGCTCGCGTTATTTATTTATTTTGTTTCCTCTATATCTAAAAAAACATCTATCTAAGAATAAATATTTCTCTTAAATTTTAAACTTTCCATCAATATTCTTGTATACATAACACAATGTATGTATTTTGCAACTATTATTTTTTCTATATAGTTGATTCAAGTAGCTCAAAATAACATATTAACAGACAGATTACGTCGAATTTTTTTATACGATATCATTACGATCATCATGAACGGAACATAAAGCTATATTAAAAATTATAAACATCGCAATGAATTAAAAATATCTCAAGTAGCCGGAACCGATCTAGAGCACTTGTAAAATTGATTCATTCCGAGGAATCAAACACGGGTTCACTGCTTGCGTGTTTGATTCCTTGGCCGAGAATGCCGAAAATGTGGAGAATAATTTACCGAAATGTCCGTCTCTATCTCCCTTTCAAGTTGATTCGATACGCATGAAAATTGAACGAGCACGAATGCGATGCGATGCGGCCGTCATAGCGCGGTTTCGCGAATATCAAATGCGCGGATAAAATGCATGTGTCGAGGCTTGATATTCGGCGCAAATACACGGGGCCGTTTATATACGATCGTTGTACGTTACATCTGTACCGAATGCGAATCGTTATGTTATCTCTGACGATGGAATTAATTATCGGAAAGCGCCAAAGAGAGAGATAGATAGATAGAGAGAGAGAGAGAGAGAGAAACGGTAAATTATTTACGGTTTTAATTAGCACCGACGCCTTTCTACAACTAATATATCCGACTATTGTCTCGTTGTCAGATGCTGTGTTCCATTCATTTGTACATTTATCCCGCCAATATCTGCATTATCTTCGTTTATCAGACAACTCGTTGTCATCGATATGGTTGTCTCGAAATTAACCCTTCTGTCAATAAACGGGTATTTGAAGTAACTTTAAATGTCAAAAATGTGTCGGAACTTTTCTCCGGTCGAAATAAAATACAAAGGGCCTTTGTATTCGGAAATTAAATATATAGAACCTAAAATATAAAATTAAATAAAAATCTAAAATATAACGAGAAAGAATCGATGCTCGGCTGCTATAAAAAAATTATCGTAATGCAATGTGTGGAAAATATACACAGTTGGTACTCATACATTGATAAAAAGGTGAAAAATGATGCCTCGACAGAAGGGAGTTAAAGTCTATAATGTCGCGTTCGGATTAATTCGGTGGCGGAAAAAGGTCGGCGTTGTTTTCGGCAGGAAGCGCGTCCTTTGCGCGGGCAAAAAAAACGAGATATATTCTATCAAAACGGTAGACAACATTGGGCAGCAAGTCGCGCTGACACGAATCGACTGTTATCGCGTAGCCGTAATAGCGGAACAAAACTTTTTAACGGTTCGGCTGTCCTCACTGAATCCGCGCGCGATCACTGAATCTGTGCGCGGAATTCATATTTGACGTTGTTTTGCCGGCAAAAAGCGGAAATATCAGTGGGTTCCACGCGAGGTAGGGTAGAGAGGACGTTTAGCGATCCGATTGGTATTGGACAAAAAATATTGAGCTTTTTTTTCCTCTCTCTATTTCTCTAATAAATCGAAAGTTTCCTAGGAAAGGGAGCGCTGAAAATGATCAACGTTTGCTGCTTCGATCGCTCGCTGTTAACTTTGGCGCCGCGATTTTTCGAATAAGCGCAAAGGGCTGTATAATTATGCGGAACGAGATGCAATTACAGTCAAAGAAAAAAAAAAAAAAAAAAAAGAAACAAGCGAAATATAAAGTCATATTTGAAGCGAACGGGGTCGCGCTTATTGCGCGGCTACCGGGCTATTTTGTCGCGCATTGTGCAGCTGCACACGGGGAATAAAATTGCACCGGCATCTTTGAATGCGGGCCGAGACGACCCGTGTTTCTTCGGGGAAAACAAAATAATAAAGGCGCAAGCCGTTGCGAGAACAAACAGGGACTAAGCTCGTAGAATCGCCGATAAGCCGCGCTCTCTTGTGCGCCACTTGTGTATCGGCGAGCACGTGGGTTCATTTGTCGAAATTTATTCCCGCCCTTAATCGTTCGAAACTGCACTGTAATTTTCTCGGACCAAATCTTTCCGGAGAATTCTTCGGAACTGGCGAAGAAAGTTATTGCGATCGATTCGTCTTAATGTATAATTACGGGGACAAAAGTAATCGCGTTCAACTAGAGAAAAAGATTTCACTTTTATGAAATATTTCCAACTCACGGATATGAAACGCAATTTGAATTTAGTAAAAAATTATTAAATTTTTTTAAAGCGATACTGTAGAGGAATTTGTTCCTTTTCGCGTTAATTTGAATTTACTTTAACCTTTCTGTCGATGCATAATTTTTCATCAATGTATCAACTGCGTGTTTTCGATACATTGCACTATGACAATTTTTTTATAGAAGCTGCTGAGCATCGAACATTCTTTCGTTCTATTTTAGGAGGTTTCCGAATACAAAGGCCCTTTGTATTTTGTTTCGGGCGGAGAAAAATTCCGACACATCTTTAACATTTAAAGTTGCTTTGGGTACTCGTTCATTGACAGGAGGGTTAATTCTACTTCTCACTTTAATAATACATAAAAAGAATCACGTTAAACCTCTTCGAAGAATGCATATAACATATCTCGATGCGTTTCTCATTAATTGTTTTAACAACTTTAGCGGGACGAAAATTCATTGTAACCGGATCTCGGATGTTTGCAGTGCGCAATCTGCGCCAGAACAGTCACAATAGGTGACATTATCAAGCACAGGATTTGTAGGTGGTTGTGCCACCGGGATCCGGGAGTTTGGCCGCCTATCTACCTCGCTTCAGGTCGGATATTTGCTAGTTAAGTGACGGTATTGACGCGTGCGACAAGCAAATACCAATATGCCCCGCCGTCGGACATCGTACATACATATCTACCCCAACTAGACGACGATCAAACAATTACATTCGTTCGGAAGCCAGATTGTCAGGTAAATTCGGTGACTGCGTTTCGCCGCGCGTTTTTGATACCATTCCGCACGATATATTCTACTTTATCTTGGTTACACTATAGAGAGAGAGAGAGAGAGAGAGAGAGAGGGAGAAGTGAACACACACACACACACATACACACAGTCGGCTTTTCAAAAGTATTTTTACGCTCGTGCACAACGCGAAGCGCAACAGCGTGTGTTGTTCGTGGATCTTTAAAAGAGAGAAAAGAGAGAAATACATTTTTTTTTTTTTTTTAGTTTCTCTTTCGATCGAAGATAGTCGCCGGATCGCGCCGTTTCGCGAGAAACTTCGGGGGTGGAGGAGGGGGAGGGGATTGTTAATAAGCGAGCGATAAAGCGCTTCTCGAAAATCGCTCGTATTACTAGTCCCGCGCGGTAAAAACTTTCCGAACGACGTCGACTACGGACTTTATGAATCTCGTAAGAAAGTTCGTTAAGCCACTTTTGGAACACATAATCCAACGAAAATATATACCAGAAGATATTAATAAATAACGACGAACGGTTTACTCGCGTTTCGCGTCTAGCCTCGAGATCTTTTAAAAAAATGCACTTAAAAATCTTGCATTTTTATTATTAAAATTGCATTGGCTAATTTCACAATGTGTCCGTTAATTTTAATTATTTTAAATTACAGAATGTTACATCAAAAATTATTATAAAAAGTTATAATAAAGATTAAAAGAACTATTCAAGTAGTTTAATTAAAACATTAATTTTTGTGGAGTTAAAAATACAATTTTTCTGTTATCTTAAATAATTATTAATATAATTATTTACTTACTTTTTATACATTTAAGATTTTTAATAATCGTTTTTACAAGTTTATTATTTTATTTATTAAATATCGCTATTGTAGTAGAATAATTAATGTTTAATTTTAATTCAATTATAATATTATTAGAATTATTTGTTTTAATTGATTCATTTATTAGAATTATTTTCTTAATTTCCGTGAAATAAAAAAAACTTATCAATCACATATGTCTCGATCGCATAAAAAAATAATTACTTAATAAAAATAATTAGTTCTTATTGATACTAACCGCGTTTACGGTATCTGCATAATCCGCGACGTTTGTTCCGCTCTCTTTCTCTCTCTCTCTCCTTCTCTCTCTTATCCATCGTCCTTTCGCTCGTTGAAGTATAATCGACCGCGAGATCATGGCGCTATTTCTAAAGTTGTCGTAAACTCGATCCGCCGCTATTCGCCGCGGATTCCGGATTCTCTTTTCTTACGCGAATTACTTCGGCCGGAGTTTACAAACATTATTTAAAGTTTTCGAGAGAACGAAGAGAGAAATCTACTACCTAGTGCGCTTACTCTTTTCTCGTCTCACCCCTTTCTTTTACCGCACACTTTCTTTCTCCCTAACGATCTCTCTCTCTCTCTCCCTCTCTTTCTCTCTCTCTCTCTAGAGAGAGAACGGGGTTCTTCGACCGCTATAATTCCTTATCCAGAATTAATTGAATCTCTGGCTGTCCACTCACTGTAACGCTCGCATTTATCTCGCGATCCGTGCCAAGAAACGTGTGCGGGCGACGTGAATATTCACCCGATGCGAGTTTATCGGATTTTCTTATTCTAATTTATCATGAGAAGGGGAGCCGCGCACCGGATATGTGTATGCTACATTAATTACGATCAATTTTCAGATGCTATTCGCTATGCGAGACGTCAGCGACAAATCGTCGGTTACGAGAACAATCGCGCGCCATTTCAATTCACTTCTGCCGAGAGTCCACGCCTTTTTCTCTTCATGATAAACTGGCGAACTTCTTGGCCGGGCTCTTCTTCAAAGCCCGGCCGCTCGTTCGCCGCCAATTCTACCCCCCTCTCCTCTCCACCCCTCCCCCCCCCCGCCACCCCCCGACTGCGATAATAAAGGAAACGGCCGGAACTACGAGGAAACGTTTTCGACGGCTTTCATTAACGCCCCGTCGATTAGATTTGCAACGAAAGTACGTTAATTAAAGATATCTTAAATACGCCCTCGTTCCGTCGCTTCTGAGAGATTCCCGGACTGCGACCAGCAGTTAAAATCTGTTAAATGACGAGTCTTTGCGCTCTCGTATTTTTCGCCAACTATCGGACTTTTAATGAGCCCGATAGACTTTTATCGCCCGCCTTCCTTTCCGCGGACATTATTTATGCGCCGGATCGACGGGTCTCTCCTGATCGTTACTCTAGGTTTTTATATACTCTAGGTTAAGATTTTCTAGATTAGGTTTTTACCGAATCGTCGAGACAACGTCGTTATTCTCGTATATTCCCGCAAATACAATCTGCGCCGCGCGCCAATTAAAAGTCATCCCCTCGAATCGCATCCCGGAGGAGTAATCTCTCTCTCTCTCTCTCTCTCTCGGGTCTCGCTTCGAACAAGATCTGGTTCCAATAATTCGGAATCGCTCACTCTCTCCCGATCCCGTTCAAGTTTTAATCCACCGGCGACCGTGAATCCGCCACCGAAGATCTCCCGACAAAGGTTTCGCACGAATTATACGAGGGTGGGTAGCGAAGAAGAGGAGGGAAAGAGAGAGAGAGAGAAGAGAGGGAGCGCTTTGATCCTCGGTCAAAGGCCAACGTCTCCGAAGGGAGCGCAATGTTACGTGGGTCCCTTGGCCCATTGTGGCTCCCATTGTTGCGCAAACTGCATTACAACCGGAAGTGGCCGCGACCTCCCTTCCGTGGCTCGTAACTCAGTGTCTCGCGGCCTGGCGCCGGCGTTGCACAATGCAACAGCAACGGCAACAGCACACCAGCAACCAGCGACACCGACGCGACGTCAGACGGTCAGACGTCGCCCGCTACGACGACGCCGTAGCGTTCATCGCGTTACGACAGAAGGAAAGGGAGAGGGGGAGGGGGCGGGGGAGGGGGTGGAAAGGGAGAGGCACACGTTATACGTCGCATCAATGTTACGCGCCGTCGTTCGAAACGTATGCGACCTTTCTGTACGTGTATGTTGGTGAGAGGAAATTAATCGCGCCGACAATCCTCTCGTCATCGCGCGCGAGAATTACTAACCCTTTACGTTTAACCCTTCTGTCGATGAACGGGTACCCGGGTATCTCCAAAGAGCAATCTTAAGGTAGTTGTATTGCGACAGTATTAGTTGAAAATAATGGAGAGGATTTTTAAATTTTATCAGCTCGTTCGATTCTCCCATTTTTAAATATGTCTTTGCTCGATATAAAAAAGTGGATACATGTTTGAATAAAACATGCTAAAATGTACGAGCGTCCATTTGAATTTGGACTGTACTAAATATACGGGATACGAACCGAATATATCGCGTATAGCGGGGTCAAAAACGTTACCCCGATTTTCACGTCGTGATGCATAAATCATTATATCGATGAAAAACTGAATAGCGTTGTAATGTACGACGTAAAATACTTTTGGAAGCTGCTACTGGATTTTACATCGGTGGCCCGCTCCGGGTTTAGAAAAAAGATAATTTATATGCCTCTCACAGAGAAAGAAAGAGAAAGAGAGAAAGAGAGAGAGAGAGAGAGAGAGAGAGAGAGAGAGAGAGAGAGACCGTGGATATCGATAGATAATAGATAACTTGAGATTAAGTTTAAATTGTTCTCTTACATACATTAAAATTTAAACTCTTCCCTTTTGTATTAAAGTTGCTATAAGTTGTCGGCTCATCAAACTCTGTTTAGGATCCGCTTAAAGAGCTGCATTGTCTAGGTATTGAATTATTAACAAAGATGTTGCGATCCGATAATCATCCGTTTAGCGGATCTCCAGTAAGCGCTGGACACACATTCTCTTTATTATAAAATGTTTGTACCGCCGAAAAAAAATTACCTTGCTTTTTTTTTCAAAACTAAAAATAATAGCCGCGAGACACTGAATATTCCGCAAAGAACTAAAAACAATTTGCTTATTTAGGACTTGAAATTATATTTGAACAATTTCGAAATCATTTCGTGTATAATGAAATCTGTTTTGTATGTGTGTGAAGTTTTTCCGGCTCTAAAACTTTTCTGCATCTATCGTGCATGTCCGACACTTTCCGCAGCGGCAGTCATCGCCTATGAAAGGAGACTGAGGGGGACCAGTCCTCGGGCGACAATAGGGATCTCGTGGGGTAAGGATCTATTAATAATTCCAGAGCGACGTCGTTATACCGTAAGCGCGCTACTGCAACTCGAAAGGGGAAGAGAGAACGAGAAAGAGAGAGAGAGAGAGAGAGAGAGAGAGGGTGAGAGAGAGAGAGGGAGACTAAAAGGGCGGTGAGGGCGGAAGTGAGGTAGCTAAGCGATTCGTTCTACTCTCCGGAGGCCGACCTCTCAATTAGCCTGCTTTCCTGCAAACTACGACTCCCTTGCGATGTAGCGATGCGCCGGCAGGCCGTTCCGGATCTGGCAGCATGTTTTCCAGGATATCCTGATTTGCTGGATTCAACTGGTAAATCGGCACGAAAGGCCCGAGGTGTGCCCATAATTCGAGTCGAGTCTGCGGAAATCCGTGATTGCGGTACAAAATAAACCGAGGATTTTTTTTTAAGAAATCAAAGATTCGATATTATATTAGGATAAAATAAATATAATGCTAGGTAGAATATTAAATTGAATATTAAAATAGAAATATTATTAAATTATTAAATTGAATATTATATTTGGATGAAATAAACCAAGGATTCAATATTAATGCGGTCGTGTTTAAAACTAGTATTACTTCACACACATACAAAACTAGTAATATCTTTAAATTTAGATGGAAAACGGCTTTAAAAATTTTTGGAGATGTTTTGTTAGATATTGATTTCTTTTAAAATCGCTTTTCATTAAAATCGTAAGAAGCGTTTTTTTTTTTATAGGCGAAAGTGTGATTTAACACCATCCTATTACGAATTATGCAGTGTATAAAATTCAAAATTCAAAAGCCATTATCTCCTGTTCTATGTAATCAATATTTTTTAATTTTTGCCTTCAGAAAACTTTAAATAACAATAACTAAAAATTTCAAAAATATCGTAAGAAAGTACCTATTGCGATACAACTACCTTAAATCATCTCCCTTGTGTATTACAGCTGTATGTGGCATACAAAAGAGAAATATAAGAAACGCGAAGACGTTTTCATTCCCTTGATTTAGTAAGTAGAATTATAAGGATGAAAAGAAACCAAAAGAGAGAGAAACTGTACTCTAGCGAAACAAATAGCGAGAACCAATGTGAGGAATGTAATACGCTTGAAACCCGAATTGTGCCCCATACGATTCTACATCGCCCGGGGTCGCCCGGGCCCGGGGCGCTCGTAGATAGCCCACGAGATCATCCCGGCCCAAGTGGAACGTGTTACCGTACCTCATCGCAACTAACCATCGGGACCCAGCTAAGCCCGATATCATCCACCTGGATCTAGTCCGCGCATGCAGACTCTCCCGAACGGTGAAAAGCCTCTCCCCATTATTTTTCATTTTCCGCGCGAAATCGAAGTCTCTCCGGTAGCGGAGAGAGACCCCGGACGGCTTAATCCACTCTTTCGTCGAGTTTTACGACTGGTTAGGCTGGTGCGTCTCTCGCTCGTAAACGTCCTAATTAATTTTATTAGCGATTCGGCTTTATAACGGAAGGTTTAACGCTGCGACCCCGGGGCCAGCTTTTCCGCGACCGAAACTTATCTCTCCCCCTCTCGCCCCCCGTCCCTTCAAGGATCCGACCCCCGTGGAAACCGTACCAAGTTTAATTCCCTGAGGTATGGAGCCGACGGGAACTTTCACGAGGCGGCGAGTTCGTGGCCAAGACAAAGCTCGCGCGGCCCCGGTTCAATGAATTCCCTCTCCCCCTTCGGCGCGCGTTTTGCCGACCTGGAAATTATCTGCCAACAGGTCGGTCGGTCGGTCGGTCGTTCGGTCGTGCAGCTGACAAGAAAAATCGACGACACTTGCTCGATGCAGCGCAACACGGGGGATTAAAATTACGCCCGAGGGGGGTATAAAGCGTTTCGCTGTACGTGTTTGTACAAGGAGGGATTATCGGATGAGGATATAATGAAACACACGAGTACGAGTTAAATTAATTTACAAGTTTTCGACTCGATATTTACAGCTTCCTGTAATAGAGAGATTATTTTTTAATATACTTCATAATTTTACTTATAATAATATTTTAAATTGATATTTTAATACGCTAGGGAGATGATTTGAAGATGAATTTACATTAGAGGTAAATGTAAAGTAATGCCGTATGATTTACAACAAATAGAGATATCGTGGCATGAGTTAAATTATTTTTATTTTATACAAGTTTCTGACGATATTTACAGCTTTAAATAATAAAGTTAATTTTTTAATACATTTGATAATTTTACTTATAATGTTACCATATATAATATTTTTAATTGATTTTTTAATACACTAGAGAGATGATTCGTGGAATTTATATTGGAGATAAATGTAAAATAATGCCGTGTGATTTACAACAAATAGAGATATCGCCGGATACAGATTTCAACATGTCGCTGCGCATATGCTGTCTTTCCGGTTATCAATTTTGCAACAACTCGCGTCCATATCGAATTGAAAGTATATTTTCAAAGATATTCAAAAGGAATGTACAATGTGTGTATATCGCATACACAATATGCTTCTCATACATATCAATTCGAAGGGGAGATTCCGTATGAGGAAACTGTCGTTGCGGAACCGTTTCCCGCGGAATCGTTTCCCACATAGTGTTTCGTATTCGCACACACACACACACACACGCACACACACGCACATACACACACACACACACACACCGTTATAACGTCAGACGCAAGCTGCGTAGAACGCACTCGGGTCACCGAACCTCCGCGATCGCAGAGAAATTCCATCCTTTTAAAGCGATCCTCTTTCTCTCTCTCTTCTGGGGATGCTGCCGGAGAAATAAAAGCAGGGCGACTTAGCGCCCTGAACGGAAGCCCGAGCGGCTTCGCATTGCCGGGCGAATCTTTGTCGCGAAAATTCAAAGGTATAAAGTGTCGACGAGGCGTCTCTCGCGCCGACCCTCGTAAAGACGTTGAATTTTATGAAAGTGTCGCGAGGCTTCGGCGAAAATATGTAAATACGCAATAAAGCGTAAGTTTCCTCCGACCCCCTCTCCCTCTTGTCGCCGCTACTTCGCTCTCTGCAACCCCCTCCCCCTCCCTCCCCCCCAGACCGACGCGACCCTACAATCCGCACCCCCGACGTCGTCGCGCGGTTTAGGAAATCCCAGGCGCGTCATGCCTGGTTTCACTGATTTTACCGCGAATTTCGGAGACAAAGAGACAGACGAGAAAGCCGCGGATTTTATGGACTACTCGGCTGGCTTTTCGCGCCAGCGTTCTCCGAACGGCGATTTCTACGAAATTGCGGATGCATCTCGTATCTAAACCCCCGACGCGTTCGTTCCTCGTCGTCGTATAATACATAGAAATTGCGCCGTTTGGCTAGATTAAGGTAGTTATATCGCAATAGCCACTTTCTTGCGATATTTTTGAAATTTTGAGTAATTATTATTATTTAACGTTTTCTGAAGACAGTGGCACAAATTAAAAAATTATTGACCACATGGAACAGGAGATAATGGCTTTTGAATTTTGGATTTTATACACTGCATGGTTCGTAATAGGATGGTGTCAACTCACATTTTCATCTATAAAAAAAAAAAACGATTCTTACGATTTTAATGAAAAACGATTTTAAAATAATATACATTGACAGAAGAATTAATCGAAAAATGTGGAAATTCTTGTGCTTTTCAAGGCGTGCGATTTTCAGATGGCCGTAATTAATAAATCGCCGTTTTACAAAGAGAGAGAGAGCCTCGAGAAAGAATTTCGTTCGGCGATTTCTTCATCTATATAAGCGTGGATTTTTTACTACTGGAATCTCGAATGAGTCTCGGCCATTAAAACTTTCGGTGAAGGAACGTACCTCGAGAACAATAGATATCTCCGTGCCACGCCCGGCTCACGATTCTCGGTCGGCAAACTCGAAAGAGCGCGGGGGAACCTGCATTTCCGCCATTTTCCACCTCGGCTAGGCGAGGCGATCGTTGGGGAAAATTAAGGAACTGATTAACGCAACCGCTAATTTGTCCTCTAGCTTGGTACTGTCCTTTAACTTAATGCGACACGGAGTAGACGTGAGGAAGAGGTCGGACAATGAGCGTAGACAATGGTGAGGCTGATACGCTTAACGGAAGCAAACGGGGTCTGCCAAGTTGAAGGGGAACCTCCGTCGTAGGAGTGTTTTACCGGGGATAGCAGGAGAGGGTGCTCGGGACACTTAACTACCCCTAAATAACGGACCCACCCTTTGGCCCCTATTTCCCGAATCCGTACCAACTCGCGGCACGTAATGCGGCGAAACTGCTCCCATTGCGTGCTAATTTCGTGGCGGATACATTCGCGAGACTTGAGAGACGTGCCTCGAGTTTTAATCAGCGATTAATACGTTCATCGCGAGATAAAATTATTTCCAATCTTCGTACGATACATAGGGTAGAGCGGGGTCGAAAGTAACAATTTGACTTTAGAACTCGATTATGGAAAAACTGTTACAGTAAAAGAAAAACTGTTGATACCTCAAGCTAACATATTCATTTCACTTTATGGAAATCATAACATTTGAGCTTTGTGATAAATATAATCAAAATTATCAATCAAAAATCGAAACGAGAGCAAATGTTACAATCGCCCCCGACTCCGGGTCGGTTGTAACACTATAGGGGGTCAATAGTAACAATTTTAAATAATCAAAATCAAAAGTATTTATTCAACGAATTTAAATAATTTTTCTTATATTAGCAAAAGTAAACTAAAATATTCTTATACAAATAAAAAAAAAGGAAAATAAAGTCTTATTCTTTTAAAATTCATATAAACCTTTTCATACTAATTATAGAAAACATTGTAGAACAAAACAATTATAGAACAACTTTGTTAACTCCAATTATAACAAAATATAAACTTTTTTTAAATAGAGATTACTCTAAATCACAATTGTGACAAATATATAAGTCATTTAACTCAAATTATAACAAAACTAAACTTTTTTTTAATAGAGATTACTCTGAATCACACAGTTGTGACAAATATATGTCATTTAACTCAAATTATAACAAAATATAAACTTTTTTTTAATAGAGATTACTCTGAATCACAATTATGACAAATATATAAATCATTTAACTCAAATTATAACAAAACTAAACTTTTAAAAAAAATATATTTTTTGTACCTCTGTCAGTCTTTCTAATTTTGGTACGAGGCATTCTAAAATAAAAATAGTTCAGTTATGATCTAAAATGAAACAAATTGCATTAGCCGGGGTCGGTTGTAACGTTACATTCGACCCCAGACAATGATGTTACAATGGTCCCCGACTATGTTTTTGAACTTTGATTTAAAATTTTTAATGATAAAATGTCAAAAATGGATAAGCAACAATCATTATAATATGCAAAAATAACTAAATTTAAATATAAATCAAAGAAAAAATACTTATTTGCAGTGGAAATATTTATATTAAAAGTTTAACACGCTTGGAAAAACCTACTTTAGGGCCTCGAAAACGTATTTTGGTCGTTGCGCACGTCCACTCAGTACCTAGGCCGCAGACGTACTGAGATAAGTTGTAGCTTGTTTAGCTTCATGTGATAACCGACGCACGCGTATATATCTACTATATATTTATAGATATTTGAGTTGTTACTTTCGCCCCCTGTTACTTTTGACCCCGCTCTACCCTAATAGTCGAATCAAACAAGGTTTCTTGCAAAAAGCATCTCAATATTTATCCTTTCCGCAGGTTTGATCTTTTCGGCAAATGTAATCATTTTGTCATTTTTTTTGACGTCAAATTACAAAATGACTACTTTTGCTACCTGGATACGTGCGCCTTAATTCGCATACGATATACAAGGAGATCGTCCATTAACGTGTATCCGGTCTCGTGCGATTAGGGTGTAATGGTGACGTCGATACAAGCGACATGATCAATCTACGTCTCGCTCCCGGAGATTTATGAAAATACTTGCTTTCACTGTCATGTCGTGGCTCAGCCGAAGACGCCGAAGATATAAGTTGAGAAAAGTTCACGCGAAAATCCCCCAGGGCGAGGATATGGGAGGGAAGGAAGGAAGGAACACACAACAGACTTCGACGTCCACCTACGGCGAGACTTACTTCTTTTTTTCGCGCCAAAAGTTTGGTTCAATTTTCCTCTGCGCCACATGCTGCGCGATATTAACGGATGGGAAGAAAGAAAAAAAAAAAAGAAAAAGATGAAACGACGAGGAGCGACATTCTCAAAATGTTCCGGGACGAGTCGCATTAAGATCATGACTTTGATCTCTCGCTCCTCGTTAGCAATTAATACCTCCCAGGGCGAAGTTTTTGTCGGAAGTTTTCATTATTCACGCGGTTCTCCGGCAAATGTAATGACCTGGCATTATTAATAGAATTATGTAACTCTTCTCGATGCAGCCTTTTCCTCTCTCTCTCGCTCTTTCTCTCTTTCTCTCTATCTCTCTTTCCCTCTTGCTATAATAATTACGCTCGCGGAGCTGCCGAGCGGACGCTGTTAATTATTAACGAAGACATTCTGAAATGCACGAGTGACAACGTCACGGCGATGTAACCGAACATCTGTCGTCGTGCGGTTACGGCGATATAATTGAGCGTGTTAAAAACACGCGTCGCACGTCCGTTATGTTTCAAGCATGACGTATCCGGTTTTCCTTTCCTCGCGGGTATTGGCTAAACTTTTCCGAGTTCTCCTCCGTTACAAGTTGAAACTTCATCCGCGACATTCAATTAGACCCCCGCGTTCCAGTGCCACATTTTTGCGTGCCACCGCAGAGCGGATGGACACACTTTCAAACTTTTTTATATACTTTATTTTTACGCCAAAGAGAGAGAGAGAGAGAGAGAGAGAGAGAGAGAGAGAGAGAGAGAGAGAGGGAACAAAGGACTCGTATCGAGTTTCGGAACTCGCGGTATTATTCCCGCTACGTTTCCTTTAGCGATCGTGTGCGCAGTTGAATGTAACAATCGCATTAAGGAAAAACAATCGGTGCAAACTGAAATTTTCCTTGACGAGCGAGAATCGATCGAGAAACTTGTCCGATCAACGTTACGAGGAGCCATTTTTCGATCCGGCGACACGAAACGACTGCCAACACATCCCCCGATCTTCGTCTGATTTTTAGATAGAAAGATAAAATTCACTCGTATGTTTCGATCATTCGAAACGAATTTCACGCATATCGATTTCCATCGGATCGGATAGTGCCTCGCGTAGCGTTAATGCTCGCGAAACGCGTAACCGAATAGCGAATTTGATCGATAATGAATTCATTAAATGCGTTTCGAATGCGACACGACCGTCGTCCGCCATTAGCGCGCCGCTGGACATTTCGACCAGCGCCTCGGGTCTTTGAGGGTTAATTGCGGACGTGTTGCGGAATTCCATTAATCGAAACGCTTTCAAGGCTCCGTCTGGTATTTAAACGCTAGTATACGCGCGTATATGCGTCGATCATCGGTCGATCGATGCTCCATAGATATAGTTGCTTTCGTGCTCGTCGACTTAGAAATTACACAGAAATATGTAATCGGTGCGAATAAATGCGGATTTCCATTTCTGGGATATAAGGTAAAACGGTATAATATTCAATATGTCGAATATTTTGCCTGAAATTAACACTTTCCGTAATCGATATGTGCAAGATTTTTTACTTCTTTTAGAAAAATATCTTACAAGTTGCCAAAAACGATTCTAAGGAGTAAAGCTACATATGTAGAGCGACTTTTCGCTTTTCTCGATATGTCTCGAAAAGCATTCGAGATATCAAAAAAATGTTTTATACGAAAATTTTTATGGTAAGAACACCTCTATTTAACCACATTAATAAAATTTTGAAAAAATAATTCTCTTCTAAAATTAAGAAATAAATTTTTTTCAAATATTATTTTTTCAACTCTTTATTAATGTGGTTAAATAGAAATATTTTTACCATGAAACTTTTATATAAAACATTTTTTGATATCTCGAATGCTTTTCGAAATATATCGAAACAAGCAAAAAGTCGCTCTATATATTTGGTTTTACTCTTTAGAATCGTTTTCTGGCAGAAGCTGAAAATTTCTAAATTTATTTATTTATCCCTCCTATATGTGTGTAAAGTTTCAAAATCAGAATTTTCAGGTTCACGAGGTTCCCTTGTTAGTGGATTATATGGCTTCAATATAAAAATATTGAAAACAAAAAAAAAATAGATTTTTATAACAAGAATATATTTTTATAGTAAGATTTTGTATAATAACGTTTGTAATAAGAATTTTTTTGTAATAATTGTTCATATATTTTAATTTCTAATAGCAAAACTTTGAAAGTATTTTTGCGTATTTCAAGGTGGATTTTATACGAGTTTTTTGCTTTTCAAGCCAACATAATTTCAGTTAATTTCCATAAAAATCTGCCTCTTTAAAAATCTAGTCACACGCTGCGAAACGCTTAAATTTATCAGCGATTAAACAACGTACAAAAAACGAAATGCTGAATCGAGCGTGAGTTGCACGAGGTACACAATACATAAAATTATAACGAATCCGCACGAAGATTTCTTGCATTTTCCGCGCGCAGCGACAACGATTTTGCGGTTTTCCCGTTGCTGTTGCTGCCACCATCGCAGCAACGGCTCCGGCAACCAACTCAGGGGGGTGGAAGTAAACGGCTTGTTGCGCGTCGACGAAGCCCATTTTATGCCCTGGAAAAAGCAGGAATTCAAATGAGTACCGTTATACGCCGGGGCGTTTATATGATAAAGAGTCGCCCTTAAACAATATTTATGCCCATCGTTGGAGCCGGAGGCATGCAATAAATACTAAGCCTATGCTAATCTTTATACTTGTCCCTTGCTCGCGCGCTGATAAGGTTTTTTAAAATTCCATCTTAAACATCCAGGAGACGCGCGTAGGTAGTCGGTTAAGAATAATGTCGTATCGATTATTGGCAAGAGGTGAAGGTAAAAGGAGTTCGATTTATTGAAATATTAAGAGATTTATTATATTTTTATATATATATTTTTTTTAGGTAATTTTGTATCTCATCATTTATGAAAAACAAAAATAATATTATCCGATTTATTGTACAATATAGATGATCTTGTATTTGAAAATATTTTCTTTGCTCTATAAAAAGGAGAATTTTGCACCAGCAGTAGGATTAATTTTAGACAATTGTCACACTATCTTCTCACACACTATCTTGTATCAAAGTTAATACGTTCTTAATTTGTTCCTATCTGTAGATGCGATATTCCGTGACTCGATGTCGTTTATCTAACAATGGAAACAAGATACCTCGACCCGATATCACGAGTCTGCCAGTTTGACGAGATATTTTGCCTGACATTCTCTATATGATATCGTACATTATTAATAAGAGATGTAGTTTAGCCTTACTACATTTTTCGATATTATACATAATAAATATCCGAGAAAAAATGATCATATCAAATTAGATAAAATCAGATCAAATTATATCTGATCAGATCTTGATTTTGTCTCCGATTTAATATGATTAGATCTGACTAGATATGGGGCACATTCGAACAAATCTAAATAGATCTGGTTGAACTTATTATATATGGTATTTTCTGCTAAATACCATATATAATAAGTTCAACCAGATTGTTCGGATGTGCCTCATATCTAGTCAGATCTAATCATATCAAATCGGAGACAAAATCAAGATCTGATCAGATATAATTATACCAAAAAAAAAAAAAAAAAAAAGATCTAATCAGATATAATTTGATCTAATTTGATATGATCATTTTTTCCCGAGTACAGTTAAAAAGAAAAGAAATAAGAAATTGACAGCGACGTACTCGATCGCGAGGGAAAATAAAGGGCGAGAAAATGGATTTTTTCGTTGTTGTCGCCTTCGTTTCGGGAAAAGACATCGCTTCGTCCCCCACCGAGTTTCGTTCGGCAGGAGCCCCTTCGGCGATTGTCGTTCTCGCGACAAACCGGAAGCGACGAGGCGAGACGCGGACGCTTTCTTTCCCGAGTCGATCGGTCAGCGGCGCACAAAAAAGAGTCCGGGAGAGATTCCCGGGCGCTACACCGGCGGTGAACCCTTATCCCTCCCGATTTTCTCTTTCCGGGTTCGTCACGCGGGGGCGGAGAAGCCGAGGGCAGCCGACCGAATCGAATGGAAACTCGTTTCTTGGGAATAGCCTACCGGAAATTTACGGAAGGAATTGGCCCTCTCTCGTGTGCGATCTGACCAACGAGCTCTATCCAACTTGTGCTAGAATCGGTCTAGCCTGAATTGCGCCTCCGGCCTCCGGCGAGCGACGTTGCTTGGCGGGGATGTCCACGGAGAGAGAGAGAAAGAGAAAGGGAGAGAGAGAGAGAGAGAGAGAGAAAGAGAAACGGAATTTCATAAGCCGAATCTCTTAATCCCATCTCCGATTTCGCGTATCGTCCTATCGGGCCGCGGCCGGCAAATCGTCGGATATTTCGGACGCGAGTGTCGCTTTTCGATTTATTTTTTTCGCATTCGTTTCCCCTTGTAAACGCTCGATCGGGAAAATTGTTCGCAAAATTCATTTCCCGTATCGGAGATTAATCCTTTTGTCAATGAACGGGTACCCGGGTACCCGAAGCAACTTTAAAAATGTGTCGGAACTTTTCTTTGTCCGAAACAAGATACAAAGGGCCTTTGTATTCGAGAACCTCCTAAAAAATAACGGGAAAGAATGTTCGATGCCCAGCAGCTGTTATAAAGAAATTGTCGCAGTGCAATTTATCTCGAAGAGATCGAGATATCAAAAAACGTTTTATACAAAAGTTTCATGGTAAGAACACCTCTATTTAACCACATTAATAAAACTTTGAAAAAATAATTCTTTTCAAAGATTATTGAAAAAATTTTTTTCCAAAATTATTTTTAAAAAATATTATTAATGTGATTAAATAGAGGTGCTCTTATCATGAAACTTTTGTATAAAACATTTTCTGATATCTCGAATACTTTTCGAGATATCAAAAAATTCGAAAACACGCTGTTGGTATCCGGGTACTCATACATTGATGGAAAGATAAAGAATTATGCATTGAGACAGAAGGGTTAATGAATCTCGCTGTTATAAAAGCTTCGCAAAGTACAGAGAAATAGCACGCGAATGAGAAATCCTCAAAGATTAATCATAAACGCGCAGCCTCTACGGGCTTCCAATCAGAATAAGCGCATCGCAGAGACGATCGTTAAATGAACGAAACGTTCTGTTTTCAGTTCCACTGGTGAACATCAGCGTCGTGGAAGGAAGGTCCGCCGTATTACCATGTGACATCACACCTCCCGGCGAAGACACGCTGCACATGGTTTTCTGGTTCAAAGACGAAGCCGGAGTACCGCTGTACACGTAAGTTTGCAATTTTGTTCTTGTCGCGAAATCTCGGTGAAATTAGCATTTGCGAAATTGCGTTCACTATTAAACCGTGACTTCAACTACACGACGAAATACGTGATATAGATGTTTGCAGAAATAATTTTCTTAAGTGCGGTCTTGATAAAATCCGTATATATATTCTTAAGAAATATTATGATTGATTAAATAAATTAGAAAGTAATAGGAGACGAAAATAATGTGTTGTTTCGCACATCTTTGAGATATTATTTACAACGTAATCGCAACGAAAGCTCGCAAGGGAATCTCGCAAACCCGAAAATTCTGATTTTGATGAAACTTTACACACATGTAGGGAGGATTATATAGATAAATTTAGAAATTTTTAGTCGCGGCCTAAAAATGATTCTGGTAAGAACACCTATTTAACCACATTAATAAAATTTTGAAAAAATAATTATTTTCAAAGATTTTTTAAAATAGTATTAATGTGATTAAATAGAGGTTTTTATCGTGAAACTTTTGTATGAAACATTTTCTGATATCTCGAATACTTTTCGAGATATCAAAAAATACTGCTGCTAAATTCTACATATGAGGGTGGTTTCACCCTTTAAAATCGTTTTTGGACCACAACTAAAAATTTATAAATTCATCTAATTATCCCTCTTACATGTGTGTAAAGTTTCATCAAAATCAGAATTTTCGGGTTTGCGAGGTTCTCTTGTCAGTGTGAGATTTACATTTTCGCGTTAATTATACCGTTTATTATATACCGGCTTGTTCATTTCCGAAGGATTTGATCAAAGTCTTCATACATCACGCGACAATCGTCGAAATGGTCGCCAATGAGAACCAGGAATCCGCGCTTCGATTTATCGTCTTACCGGTATGTTTCCCGTGTCGCGAAAAAATTTCGGGCGCTCCAAGAATCTACGATCTTGGCGACTAATATGTCGTAAAACCGGCCCGCACACGGCGTTCTTTTCCATTACGACAGCAAAACGGGTGCGAATCCAACTCGCCTCCCGTTATTAAACGTACATCACCTCGTGCTAGCGACGCCTCCGACCGAAATTCCTCTCCGCATTCCACATCCCCCGATGTGTTCTCCCTTACGGTGAATAAACGGTGCTCGAATTATTACACGGAGCATCCTCTCGCGTACGATCTCTTTTTCTAACCGTTCTTCGAGGCGGAACGAGCGAATGAGAATTATTCGCACGCCTGTTACAAGCGTATAGTTTCCAGATTTTACACACATAGTCAGGGGTCTGTTTATATTATATAATAACTTACGTGGAAAATCAGAAGGAATTTTAACGACGTGGAAAATTCGTTCAATTGATAAGCGCGTTATCGATACCGTCGCGTTTTATTTGTGAAGGATAGGAGAAAAGGGTGATTGGGGGGGGGGAGGGATGGGGAGAATGCATTTCGAAACGTTGCTCGATCTATGCTGCTATTAACCCGTATGTGCCACCTCGATATTTTTCGATCCACGCGAATTGAAGACAAACAGTGCATTCCCCGAACGCAAATAGAGGTCGGGAACGCTTAACCTGTTCGCGGCAATACGAATACACACATACGTATCCTATATATCGCCGCACTTTTCCCTGCCCGATCTCTGCCCTCCGTTCGTGCACGCGAGCCCTCTGTTTTCCCCATTTTCTAACCCGCGAAAGAGAGAGGAATCCGCGAACCCTTATAGACGCGTTCCTCTTCCCTGATTTACATGCGAATGCATAATCGACCGTCGAGAGAATTAAAAAATTGAAGACGATTCTCTTTCTATTTTTTAATAAACGTATTCTCTTAAATTGAATCGGTAAAAATGTCACTAATTGAAACAGCGACAAGATTTTACCGAAGATCAGTGAGTGTTTCACTGATTTTCATTGCAAACACTCACACACTTTGCTCCTCCGTTTTATGTTTTATTGATTATAACAGTAAGATTTCGTATAACTAATATTCAAATTCAGAATTGTATGCATTATTATTATACTTTTTTATTCTTAAAATCTGATAACCAGAAAAAAATGAACACAACTCTCGGCCAAACTCAGATATTTCTTAAACAGATTATATTTTGCTATAAATTTATCTTATATAATAATATTCTATAATATTATAATAAATAATTATATTATATAATAATAATTGTATAATAATAATTAT
The DNA here is from genome assembly GCA_963971435.1 of Lasius platythorax. Classification (NCBI taxonomy): domain Eukaryota; kingdom Metazoa; phylum Arthropoda; class Insecta; order Hymenoptera; family Formicidae; genus Lasius; species Lasius platythorax. Next base: position 13,962,252 of record OZ020537.1, read on the forward strand.
ATTATATAATAAATATATTATATAATGACATTATAATATTATAACATTATAATATTATAATATCATAATATTATAATATTATATAATAATATTATAAGAGACGCACTTCAAAATATTCCTGATTGAAATATCCCTGATTCTTTCAGTGAGATTTCACAATTTTTAGTACTATACTTTAACTGATAAATCATTGCTTATCGGTAATAATATATTGATTTCATTTAAAATAATATATAAGATTTCTCTCTCTCTCTCTTTTTGGGTTCGAATTATCGAAATATTATGTATCTCGCGAGGAAGAAAATGGTGTTCGATTTTCTCGTTGAAACACAAGTCGTGTAACGCTAATCTCAAATTATTTTCGAGTGTCGATCTTTTCGAACATTCGCGGAAGGTGAGTCTTCCCTTCATCGCTATCTCTATTTTAACGCGAATTTTAAGCGAATTTTGCACAGAGCTTAAACGCGCGCGCGCTCGCCTAATGAGAATCAGAACGCTGCACAATCAACTTCCGTGGCGTGTAATTATGGCGTGTCAATAAATTTCAATCGACGAGCGTAAGGGGCGGTTTGGTGGTCGGAACTGCTCGATGTTTCCGAGATTCAGTTTGGCAGCTTTATCGGCGTATAATTGATAACGGTGATGACGCTTCTCCGCTGTTCGTCCGCCGTTGTTGGAACGTCAAATCAGAGATTTCGCGACAAGAATATCATATCATGCTTGTCTTTATCATGCGTGTCTTTTTTTTTTTGCCGTAAAACCCGCGTATAATTGCGAGTAAAAATATCGGTCGAATTCAACGTTGCTCAAACACGCGCGTTTTTTATATATTATATAATTATATATTTTATATTATATATATTATTATATGTATATTATATATTAAATATTATATTAACATATTAGGATGATTATAATCGACATCTTTCTAAATTCGTTCGTTTTAACGAATATTCGCGGTTCAATTTTTCCAAGATTACTTTGTTCTCGACACAATACGATGCAAGAATATAGATACGCGTTTTATAAAAGGACAGGAGTTTGATTTATTGCAATTGTTATATTCGGAATATGTTTTTAAAGTTTCCCTTACAGCTCGAACGTCGAAATGGCCGCGCCAAGCGAGAGAAAACAATTACCGCAGCGGTATGCGCGATATCCCTTTAAAAGAGTTACGCGAGTATTCGCGAAGGCCTGCGCTAAGAGAGGTAGAACGATATTTAATTTCTCAAGTCGCGCCTTACCGAAGATACAAGTGCTCGGCGAGCAATTTCGTTTCCTGGGAGTCGTCTCGGTGTTACGGTGTTCAAAGTACCGAATTAAGGTTTCCTGATGAAACATAATTGGGGGGTATATCGCCGGTATCGGTATCTCTCGTGCACCTACACGAGCCGCGAGCCGTTTTCCAGGGTAACTATCCCGGCGGTAACGATTATTACGGAAGAAAGTGCGGAAGAAGAAGAAAGGAGAGAGCCCGCGTCGTCGTCGTCCACCCTATATTCGTTCGGCATAGAACGACTCGCAATTGCGCCCCCTCCCCTCCCCCCTCCCCTCCGTTCGGCATCGCCGTTTAATGACAACGGCGTTTGTCGCGGCAAATGAGAGTGGATGTCGCTAATGTAGAGAAACTCTTTCCCTCCGCGGGACCCTTTCGTGCGGCCCGGACATTTTTCACGGCGCGAAATCGAGATGAAAAAAAAACGATCCGGGCGCGACCGATTTCCCTCACCCCCCTCCCCCTTCCCCTCCGCGACACGATTAATTTTGTCTCGCGGGTTATTAATAAGTTCTGTGCGTGTTTCGACCGGAGAGAGTCACGCGATCGACGCGAGCAGAGATATACGAGAAATCGTATTATGATAATTATTGATTTCCCGAACGGAAGATTCGGGGATTTCTTTTCGCTCGCTTGGAGATCAAAGGCCTTTAATCACGATCCGAGAAGACGAAAGCGAAAGAACGACCGGGTGTCTCTCTTATCGCGTAGAAAAGAATTACTCGGCGCGATTTTGCATCCGCATTAGTTGCGTTTTAAGCGCGGCCTGGCTGCGCGGTATTAAAAATTTTCGCGCGAGAAAGCGAGTAATATTCGCTGACGCTTCTATTCGGCGTCGGAGTTCGTTGTGTAAAAAAAAAAAAAAAGAAAAAAGATGCTTATATGTCGTGCATGCGAGACGCGCGATATAAATCTATCGCACGGCACGAGCTAGTAAAAATGAAGCCGAGATATACGTTTAACGGGACGTTTTATTTTTATCGCGCTAAATCATATCTCGATGACTCGCTGAATGGACGGTTACATGATTTGCTTTCCGCAATTTTTTCCGGAAAATTTGCCGCAACTAGAATTTTAATTCTCGTTCGTTCGCCGTCGTCACTGCGAAAACTCCCAGGCTTACACACACACACACACACACACATACACGCGCGATTCTGAGAGGTAATAAAATCGAGAGAAATATCCCGTGGGCGAGAGAAGAGAGAGAGAGAGAGAGAGAATTAGCTCCGTTCGCGGAACATATTGAAAAACTTTGTCGAATGGCACATCCTGACGCAGCCGCGGAGCGTTTCGCTCTTTTACGATTCCGCGCATTGACGTTCTCCTTAATATCCCGCGCCCGCGGGAAGGGAAATCCTCTTCTCGTCGCGGCAATAAACATCCGGCATTCACGCGACGCGCATATCCCGGCAACCTTACATATACACGCGTGAAAGGGCGCGAGACTTGTATCCTTTGCGAGGGCGAACAGGGGAACGGATGGCGCACTTAACCCGTTGTTTATCGGGGACTATCTCATTAGGGAAGTATTCCGAGACATCCGTGTGTGGACATATCAATGTTGCGTGCGCGCGGGTAGGAGAGGAAGGGGAGGGAGCACTAATTATAACATACCACGCGAGGAAGGCTCGGTATGCGAGGTATGCGCGCGGCCAAAAGCCTCCCCTCCTTCTCACCCCTTTCTCGCATCGAGTATACGCAAGCACACCATCGATAGACCGCCGCCTATCTCGCCGTGTTATCAAATATTTACGCTCGTATCGCTCGGACACGCTTTATCCCTTTGTCCACTTTGCGCGGATCGCTGCTGGGACTTTTCGGAGTCGCGCGCTTCTTCATCGTGTATCGCGGTCGTTTTTCTTCCCGAATTCAATTCAGCTCGCCGCTCTCTCAGGCAGTTTATCGATCTTCCTTGTTTCTCGAGATTTAATTGCAACTAATCGAGCTTCATCCCGATAAGGCGACGACAAGATGCTAAATAATTGCGAGCCACTAATAAGTCGAGGCTAACGCAGGCTAACGAGCTAAAAATCTCGAACGATCGTCGTCGTCGTCGTCGTCGTCGGATGAGAGAATATAGACGACGCATCGCGTACGAGAGTGCACGAGCTGTAATCGTGATCTGGCCAGAATAGCTGGAACGCGCGTAATCGAACGATACCATAAATTCGGACGAGCAACGGTAGTCGCAGCCATATTTTCTCGGCAACTGCCGTACGTGCGCGGAGCTCGTTTAACGATGAAATTTCTCCGGAGGAACATACACACGCTTCCAACGTCAACGCCGATGGTTATTATATCGAACGCCGCGGTTTCCTCCCGGACGTCATTATCAATTTTCCCGCCGGTAATTACGGTAATTTTTGGTTCCGCAATACGTTACGTTTGGCAATCAGCTGATTAATTGCCGACTCGTACGTATACGTGTGTATGTTCCATTCTAGCGTGTTGCCTCCTGTTTTTGCGTGCATCGCGCAAATGATCGAACAACTGTAATTGTTACGGCGGTAATAAAAATAATGATCCTCATCGCGAGACGCGCTACCGCGTCTCTTGATGACGTAATTAAATAGTGGACGTACGAATATGTATTGTTAGGAATCGTGTCGTCTTAAATATACAAGCGCGGTTTCCTGTCAGATTTGGTATACGATCGATTCTCACCGCATTCGATACTCGATTATAGACGATCCATTATATCGACAGCTATAATTATAGTTGTCGCGCGGGAAGATGTTATAATATTATATCACGTTATCCACAGGAAATTTAATAAGGACCGGACGTACGACTCGTTTGATCTTCGATTACGGAGTATTTAAAAAACGCGACACATCGAAATAGGTTGACCTTTATCTCGCGCGTGACATGTGACTTCTTTAGATTTGTTATCAATAATTCAGAAAGGACAGTCGATGTTTTCGTCTCAGATATTGCCTCGAGTTTAATTCGAGCGAGCGCATTTCAGGATTTGATCTCCTTCTCTCTCTCTCTCTCTCTCTCTCTCTCTCTCTCTCTCTCTCTCTCTCTCTCTCTCTCTCTCTTTGCGACAGTCTCATAAGCCGACGAATTAACCTTTGACGTCAGACTCGCGCGAGGTCGATGACGCTGCTGCTGCGATCGATCGACCTCGCTTGCACCTGCCTCCCTCGCGATTATTCACTTTTTCGTCGATCATAGTTACACAAAATTATCAAGCACTTGCAGTTTATTCGCTCCGAGTTCACGTTCACGCGTAATTACGTCGAATAAAATACGATTAATGTGCGCGTGATTTGAAGCGTGAGAAATTCATCGATAAGATATAAGCACTCGTCCATGTGTGTGTGTCTGTGTGTGTGTGTGTGTGTGTGTGTGTACACTACGAAGAGAAGAATAGTATAATGAAATTGCGCTGTTAAAATATAGAATATAAAAATGAGAAAGAGGCGGGACGTATATTAACGTTCTCCATTATTTATCTCCACCAGTCGTAATATTGAGGAATAAGATAACGCGCCTTTCCTCCAGTAAGAGACTCTCTCGTGCAAAATGTGAGGAAAGAGATAAGAAAATTTTATTCCCGACATTTTCCCCGCGTCAAGATCCAAAATTCCTCTCGTTCGGCGGTTCCCGCAAGGAGATCTCGCAAAATTGAGATATAAAACTTTCCGTCATAGAATCGTTCGCCGATTACATTTATGGCGGAAGGAATCAGAGAGAGAGGAGAGCAGGGATTCGGTTACAGGAAGTCGAGAGAGAGAGAGAGAAGACCTTTTGGCGAAACCAGGCCGTGGATCTTGGGGATTCATCCTCGGATTACGAGGCGTGTGGAAACTGTCCGAGGGTCGTGACCCCCCGGGGTCGCGCTCCCGGGGGTTGTAGGTCAGAAGCTACGACTGCCCTGTATGCACTCTCGAGAATTCAGAGCCCGCGATGCCGTGTCTCCCTCCCCCTCCCCCTCCCCCCCCCCGTTGATATTCACCGACTGTATAATTTTCGACGAGAGCTCTTGAGAATCGAAGGGGAGGAAAAAAAAAACAAGGCATCAAAATCATATATCAGGACCATTGAAATCTGTGAAGTCGGCCTTAATATGCATAATTACCAACAAGCCGATTACGATGACGGAATTATCGTGCAATTATTGCAAATTCGATTCCGCGTGCGATAAGATCCCGCGACGTTTAACTCTTCCGATCGATGATAAAACTTCCGGTCGATCGGCGATCGTTACGCTTATGGGCAGATTATGGGACGCAGATTATCGTTCGCCCCAGAGATCCAATCAGATTTATTATTTACATTCGTATAAATCTGATTAATCGTAATTATAATTAACGATATATCGTTGCTTATATTTGCACGCGCAAATGCACGACAGTGTATAAGCGCCCGTGAAAATTACGTTAAATTTCTAAAACGCAATCATACATAGATGCAGTTAATGGTTTAATAAACTAATATAATATCCGCGCGAACGGGCGCGTTTATACATATATATATCGCCGTACACAAGAGGCACTGAGAACCGATATCAAATCCCAATCGAGCCGTAGTTTAAGAGACACTGTATGTGTATGTGTTGTTCTACCGTATATTTCTTACAAATTCCATAAATCAACGTATTCTCACGTCCCGGTCGTTATCTCGCCCGCCGTTTCGCTCCTTTATCCTCCTTTCTTCAGACAAACTCTCTCTCACACTCTCTCTGTTATTTCTCCTCAACGAGACACCCTCGGCATTATGCGGCAAATAAGCGGTAACGAGAGCGACCGGGCCGTCGTTCTCTTAGCGCTCAGACGCCGATCATAGTCGAGAAGCTGGCGGTGCGTTCATTCGGCTGAACACACGGAGAGCAGCTGCATATCGCGTAGCGAGTTTACAGCGTAACGCGATGCGTAACTCGACGCAGAGTGCGAGTCTCTCTCTGCGGTGAGAGAGAGAGTGCGATTCAACACGCGCGCATATAGCGCGCGTGCTCGCCGGAGCGTGCACGCGCGCGTGCAAAGGGGGTGCTTATTGATGACGGTGGGGGTGGGCGGGCAGGCGTGTTGGCGTGCAGGTCGAACGAGCCACCACCACCATCACCAACCATCGGGGTCGGCATGCAACCGAGAGCCTAACCGCCACCGCCAACACTATCATCTCTCGCCCGCGGAATAGATTATAGAATAATACCGAGATTCGAATCACACATAATGCCTGCGGAACCTCGCTGCGGTCTCTCGCAAAATCAACCCCTGGCGTCCACCACCCATCGTCCACCCTCTCCACGTGGGTGGAGAGACTCCTTTGGGCACGAAAGCGACCCCGAGAGGGGTGAACGCGAGTCTAATGGTCGTCCGATATCGGGCGCGGCGATCTGGGTTCTGGAAACGGCGCGACGCCTTTTTGTCGAAATTCTTCCTCGCAAATTAAAATCCCCCCCCGACCTCCCATAATCGACCGGCACTAAAGAATTTCGAGAGAGAGAAGTGCTACTTTCGTATAATTTGCCGTCGCGTTTACCATCTCATTGCAGGAGGAAAGAGAAAGGGGGAAAAAAAAAAGGACTGTATATGTATAAGGGGGAGGAATGAAAAATTTTAATTAATTTTCTAAAATTGCAGAATATATGCCCCGGCTCTCTACCGGGGGGGGAATTAGTTATTGGCTAAGTGCAAATGTTACGTTTACAAAAGTTGGTATTTTCAGAGAGGCAAATATCAGTTTTCATATCCGGATGAGTAGTCGGAACGTTAATATCTCTCTCGGAGTATCTTTTTGTTTAATGAAGGAATTTCTCAGCTCGTGTTAGAAACTAAAAGTCCATATTTCTTAAAGTTTAGCTCCACATTTTTAGCTTATATAAGAATCGCGAAAACTCTTCGCAAGGGTATATTTCGATCCGCATGCGATTATTAAGAAATTATAGGAATTTAGCGAATAAAAAAATACTTTTTTAACAGTATATAAACTTTTTATTTAAATAGACGAATAATGTCTGTTTAATTAAAAATATGTATTGTTAAATTAATTAATAATTTAATTATTAATAAAATTATTTAAAACGTCATCATTATTCTTCTATTTCAGTATCTTTTTCAATTTTTCATCTGGATTTTATTATTAAAAATATTTGTTTCTAATCAAAAAAGTGTTATTTCTCTATTTATACAATTTATAAAAATTTTATACAATGTTATAAAATATCCTATTTTATACGATGAAAAATATCACATTTTTCGATCGCTAAACCTTCTAATAGTCACTCTACGCATTAATTATATCGCGTACGAGAATAAAACATTTATTTTTCCCCCGACGCAGATGTATGAAAGATATGTTAGCGATAATAAACTTTGATTGTGCATCAGTGGAGGGGCGTGAAACTCTACTGTGTTCTTGTAATTGCGGCTTGTTTTAGCCGCGGTTTGTGTGTAAAAGCGGCTTTTACTCCTTGTTTCCTTGTTTTCCGCAAACACTGTGAAACCGCGTAAAGGATTCTGTGCGTAATCTGCGCGGCGCGATTTCCGCGTTTATTCTCCCGCGCGTTTCGCGTTTTCGCTTCGTCAAGTATCCGGAAACTGCTCCGTTTAAGTTTTAACGTACCGATTACACTTCAGTGATATGCACTTGCTTGAATTCCAGCGGCGGGACGCATTGACTGACACACCACTGAACATTGGAATGCAAGAGAGAGAGAGAGAGAGAGAGAGAGAGAGAGAGAGAGAGAGAGAGAGAGAGAGAGAGAGAGAGAGAGAGAGAGAGAGAGAGAGTTGCGCGCGAAGTCTATAGCAACTATTTCCTAGTTGAAACATTATCTTTCCGCAGACTTTGGCGATTTCGCGGCGACGTTCGTCGCGGATTGAGTTTGCAAGATTGTTGTTGTTATACCTGCTGTCGCGGTAACGATATAACTCTATTGTACAAATCGCTGATAGTGAGATCAGGCAAATGCAATAAGTCCTAATTGAAGTAATATATCGAGATAAAATGTTGATAGCGAACGTGACGCGGCAAATCCGCAGCTATTGATAAATTGTTTTTCTTCCCGACAGAATTATGCTTTTTCACGGGAGATTATTACAAGAATCGAAGAGCAATTCCTTTAAATTTTTATATATTCGTCCGTATTAAATAAGCGAAACATAAAATATTTTACAATAAAGTGATTTATATAATAAAGTGAAACACACTCTGTCGATCAAACTGTCAAAGGAACTGATAAAGCGTCGTTAATTATAATTTCATTTCCTGTCAAATATTTTCGCGAGAAAGAAACGTTCTTGTTGTCAACCCTTAGAACTAAACGATCGACAAACTAATTTTCTCGGCGTGACGCGGAGATGAATCCTAAACGGGCGATGTAACACTTCTCGAAGGCATCGCCGGAATAATAAAAGGCAGCGCGTGCCAATCAAAAGTTATACGACATATGGGTCCTAAAGATGAATCCGATAACGCGCCCTTACACACGTGTACGTGTAATATACATGTGTGTATGTCGGACTACGCGGCGATAGTCTCGGAAACTATCGGCGAGCGGAAATGTGCCGTCACGAAATAAAGATCGCAGATTGTACGGCGGGTGCGCGCTTCGGGAATTAAGCTGCCTCCCGCATTGAAATCCGCGCTCGCGCGCCGGCTTCCCTCTCATAGGTACGCGACTTCCCGTAAAAATTTATGTCCAGCTTTCAAATGTTCGATGCACATCGCGCGCGAGACTTTTATGGAAAGCCCCGTAATTCTTCTCTTGTTTTAGCGGTAGTTTCGAAATCTGTTTCATCCATATCCCTCTAATACGCCGCGACTCTTTTCTGACGACAAAAAATTATTGGACTGAAAATTATTGAGAGAGAGATATATATACATATTAATAAAATATAATTTCAAATAAAATTAATTATAATATATTTTTGAATTTATTATTTAATATATATAATTATATTATATATTTTTTATTTTATTAAATTTATTTTATATATATATATAAAATTATGAGAGATGTATCATATATTAATTAATGAGGACTTTCATAAATATCTCGCAGATATTAAAATATATATCGTAGCGTTGGTCACTGGTGTTTAACGTGCTAAAACTGCTCTAAAGGATATGCCCATACTTGCCCATAATGTGCTTGGAGAAACCCTAGAATATCCCTAAATTGCTGGCACTTTGCGAGCGAAGAACGCGCGTTTGCGCGAAATTGCTGGCTTCGAACGGTATTAAGTGCGTTCGCTTGCGTCCAACGTAGTGGCTTTAAGCCGACGATAACATGCACGGCGCGGCAGATGTAAAGCTCGTTACAGATGAAAGATGAAAGTCGTTAACGTCCTCGTATATCGTGTCCGCGTTACGTGCGTAAAGTTTAGACTTCGCGTATAAGACGCTGTCGACTGTAACGCTGTTTACATCGCGCGTTACGACAGCGAGTGAAACGATCGTAAGACGCGTTATCGTCGACGTGTAAAAGAGACGAAGATGAACATGGATCTGAAATCGAAGCCGGCAAATCAACTTACGACACAGAACATATACACGTTGGTCAAGATACCGCGATTTTTCGCGGTGTCTCCTAGTCTCCTAGATGAACAATCGCGAAAATTTCGTTAAAATTCGGGACACACGTGCCGGGCACATCAAAGACGTTGCCGCGCTTCTCCCTCGCGAGATCAGAAATCGAGGAGAGTCTGTATAGAGTCTGTCTATATAATTTTTAAATCACACACATGTAGAACTAAAAAAATATATATAAAAATATAAAAAGAATTTTAATATATTATTATGTAGATATATAAATAGTAACATTATCATAATCATTGTTCTTATATTTTTAATCTCACTCTCATAAGCGTTAAATAATTATTAAAAAAATATTCAATTCAATAAAGCCCCACAAAACGTCAAAATCGGACATGAAATGACCTCGTATTTTTTAAATCAATAGAAACTTTTTTCACGTGAAATATACATAAAATAAGGAGATACGTATTTTTGTATTTGTCCGAAATATTTTTTTTGCAGAAGTTATAAACAACAAAATTTTCGTGAAAAATGAAAAAGTTGTCAATTTTAAAAATTAATATCTCTGGTTATTTTAAATTTCCAAAGAAATCGGCGCGCCATAGCGCGTAGCATACTACTTGATCGAGTCAGTGACGCGAGCACGGCGCGGCGCCTCATTCATTAAAAATATATAAAAAATAGAATCTATCGATTCCTTATAAAATAAAAAATATGTACACTTTCAAAATGAAATGGAGAATGAAATAGCATTATTTCAAAAATTTTAAAAAGTATACTTTTTAATGAAAAAAATTATTAAACATTTTAATTATTTATAACAATTGTAATTAGCAATTTCTTGTAACTTAAACTATTTTTATAAAAAAGGTTGTCTCCTTAGCTTTAAAATGCATTTTTGAAAATTTTTCTACGACAAATATAACCAGAGATATTAATTTTTAAAATTGACAACTTTTTTATTTTTCACGAAAATTTTGTATTTTATAACTTTTGCAAAAAAAAATATTTCAGACAAATACAAAAATACGTATCTTATGTATATTTTATGTATATTTTACGTGAAAAAAGTTTTGTTCGATTTAAAAAATACGAAGTCAAGAAAGGTCGATTTTTGTCTGATTTGACGTGGAATTGCCCATAGATATATTTATTAACTTATCTTTCTTAAAATAAGAAAAAATCTATCTTTTATTTCTCTCTCACCAAAATAAGTATAATAAAATGAACGAAATGAATATGAAACAAAAGTGATAACAAAACCTAATACTAATAAAAATAAATTTACATTTATTAAATAAACCATTTCTATAATTAAATCCTTAGAATAAAATCTCGCTAAAAATGGAAACCCTAATAAAGCTAATCTCGAAATATAAAGTCTTATCACAGTAAAAGAAATAAATTTATTTAATTTCCCACAAAATCTCAAATATCTTGATTGTTATTTATTATATGAATCATAATCCCAGCACACATAAATAATAAAGATTTAAAGACAGCGTGAGTCAATAATTGATAAAAAGCTAAAAACTTCAATCCTAATCTCAAAATTATTATTATTAAATCAAATTGTCCAAATGTAGATAATGCAACAATTTTTTTTAAGTCATTCTTTAATTGTAAGTTTGCTATGAACCCTGAGGAGTCGCGTAGAGAGACACCCTGCTAATGTACACTATCGACGATAATTATCAAACTGTGTGGCGTCGGTTTCACGGCGCGAAAGATGAGCCGTCGCGCGACGGGGGTTGACGGACAGGTGTAAAATTGGATTGCGGTAAATCTTAGGCCGCTGTCGGGCCGCCATGCGCCGGGGTCCGCTGAAATGCGGATTAATTACGCACGTTGACAGTGCTGCGGTCTGGCGCTCGCCGCCGCCACGGCGCGTCGGTTGACGCACCGGAGAGATCATTCCGATTGTGAATCTCTTCCTCGTCCCCGACCTTTCGCCCTCGACCACCCTCGGGATCAGTGCGGAAACAGTGCGACAGACGCCCGATCGGCCGTGCCATCGTCCCGCGTGCGAGACAAGCGACAGACGGATTATAAACGGCGGCCGCAATCGTGTGAATTCGCGCATCGATGGATTGTCCCGTAAATAATAAATACTTAATTAAATATTTAAACATTATATTGTATATGAGAAAAGTAGAAAATTAATGAAAATATCGCGTATAGTGAAATATTTAATGAAATTTAATGTTTGCGCGCCTCTATCTCTTTTCCGATAAAAGTATAAAAATTGCACAGGATGTCCTATATAGATACTATCATATTCTTTGTTCAAAAATAAACATCTTTTTGGTATATTAAAATTATTATTGATAAAATTATTATTATCTTAATAATTGGTATATTATTAAAATTATCGATATTGATATATTAAAAAATGAGATATCTCGAGGACGATGCGTTTCCGGAAATTTTGTCAAAGGAAAAAGATGCTTGTTTTTTGACTGGTAATATCCTTATATAGGATACTCCGTATACATTATTGCAGATATACCTATGACAGGGTAAAGTTATAGAACGCGAAGAGATAGTAAAGAAAGATTATATCCTGTACTTGGCTACTGATAATAGGCGATAACGCGTAATAACGCATGCATTGATCGAATTATACTACTGTTGATCGCAAATAAAAGCTTGTGTCTTCCCGATGATACGATAAGCGAGATGACAGTTTTTATTCGCGTATAAAACTCGAGTGAACGTCTCCAGTTGCGCGTAATTGTTCCCCGAATAAATTATACGGGATGATTTCGATGATCTCATCCAGAGCGTAATGCACGTCGCAAGATAAAGGCCGTTTATATTCGCGCTATCGTAGATTTACATGCTAAAGGATCACAAAGGCCGCAAAGTGCACACAAAGCTGTACATATTGACCGTTAATAGTATCTAATTGCGTGTAATTATTAGCGGCATTTCTCCCTCCCCTCTCTCTCTCTCTCTCTCTCTCTCTCTCTCTCTCTCTCTCTCTCTCTCTCTCAAACGGCCGATGGTTTTCCACCATTAGCTCGATGAATGACTAATTAATAAGCGTTTGCAAATGTCGGGTTTTGCTCATGCATACGAGAGAGGACCCGTGTTCCTGTCGATTCTATCTCCGTCGCCGTTTGTTCAGGCGTATCACGTCACTGTGTCACTCGTACGATAATGCACGCGCGTGCATCTCTCCCGGTGCGTTGCGTGCAATTATACAGAGCCGTCCGGGCTAAATTTTGACAATTCGCTGAGTAAGAGAGAGAGAGAGCGCGTCCGGGGAAACGCAAACACTTTTGTGTGCAATAAAGTGCGCTTCGATGTATCATAATTTCGCGCATAGAGCGCGGATAATTGCACGCTCGATTTTATACATCACGCCGCGTTACATATCGGGGGAGAAAGAGATGCGGCAAAAAATAACTATAAATAAACGAATAAATAAAAAGCAATACGCGCGACGGGCGAATCGTTAAATCCCCGGCCGCATTAAAGCCCCGGTCATTTGAACCTGTGGGAATATGTGTGTTCCCGAAAGCACTCGACAAATCGCGCCATGTATTTAGCTATTACAGACGGTGTAACCAAAAAAAAAAAAAAAAAGAAATAAACGCGCGCGCGTCCAGATTGTACAGCCGATAAATTCCAATCATTTTTCGCAACTGCTGCATGCGTTTCACGCGGCAAAATTTCGAAAAAGGGCGCTTAACGCGCGGCAGAAATACGCGTTACATCGCGATGAATAATTCGAATTATATATATATATATATATAATACCCGGCGGATAGATACGGTCTCTTAAATACCTGTGCATAAAATGGCTTTCCCTATCGCTCGGGGAAGAGGAGCAAGCGCTTTACATGAACCGGATCTGTAGAGGGTTGTTACGACCGAGCAGAGAGCCATTGCTGTCTTCCCAGGACTGCACAGGCTGGATGAGAAATAGTCAGATCGGCGGAATGGGATTCTGTGAAACGGCAGCGAATATATATATATATATATATATATATATATATATATATATGTATATATATCACGATCGGGACAAAAAGCGAATAAAAGGGAGAAAAGCGAGCAAATGTGTAGATGCATTTATCACGGTTTACCGCGGATTAATAATACGCGCAGATCGACATGTAATCGCCGAAAAATAAGATTATTTTTGGAGGAGCGAATTAAATTTTGTCTCGCGTTTAAAATATAAATTCAAGACCGACCGTCTCTCTCTAAAGTAGACCCAACGAGAAGAGAATGACGGGGGAAGAAATGGCGGGGAGGATGCACACGATCCGGTCCACCTCCGCGAATGGGACCTCGTCCATCTCCATTTAAATCGCGTTGCGTGGCGATGCTTAACTTTAAAAATGGTGTCTGTATATTACCTACCTACTCCAATCGCTCCTCTCACTCTCTCTCTTTTACCCTCGTTCGCTTCTCGTTTTTTTATCACCTTCTCTCTCTCTCTCTCGCGCGCGCGCACCGCCCTTAAACTCTCCCTTTGCGGCCGCTCTCGCGCAGCCACCGAGTGCATCGTTTACGCGGCAATAAGGAAAACTTATTGCCTGCCGGCTAATAACGAACGATTCCCACGCGAGATATCTGCGGTCTTTATTTCCCCGCAAGCGCGCGAAGTTTACGGACCGGCACGGGGCCACTGCGGCAATCCGGGAGTTCCTATCGCGTGGAATCCTATACGAATTGTTTCACCGAAATCTAAGGATACTATTCCCGCTGTGGCAGAGCCAGGAGGAATTGCAACAATCGCTTGCGAACGAGGCGCCGGCTGTTCGGAATGACGGAATGACCGTTGTTTCCCTCTTAATGCTGTGGGCAGAGTGTATTTTATCGACGAGTCCGCGAGAGCTATTTTTTTTTTGTTGCAGGAAGAATATCGCGTGACTTTTAAGAAAATCCGCGATCTTCAATATCATCGTCGTTTATTACGTCAAGATCGCGAGCGACCTCGCGTTGCGCTTGAGCGAGATAAATTTCTAGAGAAACAAAATAATTGTTGTTATATAATCTGTTTTTCTTTTCTTTTTCGTTTACAATTTGCTCTGCGTATAGGAAATTTTATACCATCGCGAGAGTATATGTGGTAGATAATTAGGCAATGTGGAAACGTATGGGCGGAGCGGCGCATAAGGTCGAGGTAGCTTCACGATGTTTCCTTGCAGAGAACAACCCGATATCGCGTCGGTTGCTAATAACGAACAATCCCTCGAGGAATCACGGTCTTTACACGCCCGTAACTCGATATTTACGAACCTCCATGGATATTCCGTAAGAGGGTAATCGTCGATATTAATGTTTAGATGCGTATTTATGCAAGCGCATAAATACTCCGCTTTAAAACGTAAGAGAACTTTTTCACAACTTGCCATTTGAGAAATTATAAGTTTGCAGCTGAAGAATTTTCTGTACTAATTGTTACGTTTAATTGTGCGTTACTCTAAAAGATTTATCTTTATTTATACGATTGAGACAGTTTTTCTCGACATCTCTTTAACGCGAAGAATAACGATACGTTCATTAAACAACTTTTCGTCGCTCGAGCTTGAATTCTCGTCTCTATATAATGCGCGATATTACGTCGGAATTATGTGATATATGTTTACGATGTACGTACTTTCGGCGCCGACAATTGGCCCCCGTCTATTCCGCCCTAACCCGGGTAATTATGCAAATCGCCTTCCACGCCCGAGGAGCAACGTGATGATTAATCCGAAGATACACGCAGCTTCATAGTCTTCCTGGCGGACGGGCAGTTATATAACGAACGGTTCCCCGGTGGATTTCCAATCTTTATGCTCGTAACCCGTTATTTACGAACCTAACGGGAGTCTGGCTCGTCCCGATATACCGGCAGTCGCGCGGGGGACGGCATTTAATGCCGAGAAACGAGCTGCCCTTTGTCAAAGAGCAGCTCACGACGCCGACGACGTTCGATGACATTCCTCTCAACGCTGCTGTTATTGTACGATAAACGTAGGGCGATTTTTTTAATTGCTATAATAAATACAATTTATATTTTAAACTAGGACATTTAAAATTCTGAAACATCCTATATATATATATATATATAAATTCCAAAAGCAAATTATAGGACACGATCGGAATATCGTGTAATAAATTATTATTCGACGCCCTTTTCGTATTCGCACCGACGACTTTCGCAGCCATTAAGAAGCCATCTTGCATCTCGCGATATTGCGGTATCTATCCATCGGCGTAGTTATTGAAGGCGGCACCTATGCGATATAATATCGATAATACATCAGTGGTGCGAACCAAGCGCCGCGCCGGCGACAGGGACGAGAAGAAAAAGATAGTGGCCGTGTGGACAGAGAGAGAGAGAGAGAGAGAGAGAGAGAGAGAAGGAGGAGTGGCAAGATCGACGGAGAAACGTGCGACACATTCGGGGATAGGAAGGGGCAATTACGTATTCAGAGAGAATCGACCGAATTGCACTCGACCGAGGAATTATGGATCGCCGCGTTGCCCGAGATGCAGGTGCGAAGAGAGGGCCATTCCAAAGCCTCCCCATCCCGGTTACATTTTCTATCGGTACGACCGATAAAAGAACCAGCAAAAAAGAGAGAGGAAGAGAGAGAGAGAGAGAGAGAGAGAGAGAGAGAGAGAGAGAGAGAGAGAGAGAGAGAGAGAGAGAGAGAGAGGGTGAGAGGAGGAAAGGGAAACGTCGCGAGGCGTCGGCGACACGACGTCGGCGAAATAAACGGCGCTATGTGAACAAAATTAAATGAGCCTTTAGGAATGTATCTGTAGCCGTAGGACAACGTTTCGAGTGTGCTGTACGGAAAGAAATACGACGCCCGCGTGCTCGCGATAAACGTCTCGAGCATAAATGAGGAAGAAGCCGGTGCGCTTAATGGACACGATGTTCCCGTAAAGAATGATTACACACGGCGCCCCGGCGTTTTATACAAGGACCGGTTGCCAGAGCGCGACGATACGATAGATGTATTATTAGCATACGGGGGTGAGAAGCGGGGGGAGGAAAGACGTTTCTCTCGCGGATTCGTTCGCAAAAGTCACGCTCTCCTTCGCCAGAGTCAGATACAATAATTTCCCTTCGCGAGTCGTCGTCTCACGCGCGCGAATCATTTTTTTTTTTTTTTTCTCCCACCCGCGATCTCGAAACGCGCACGAGCATCCGAATTAATCGACGTGCGTGGGGGAAGGAGGGGGGGAGGAAGGGGGCGTTTTACGAGACCACTCCGCGAGAAACCACCCGGTACTTAAGCGACACATACGTCCTTATCGCCGACGCCACTCGCCGCAAGAGTACCGCCATCGTAAGCCGCAACTGGATGGAGGAGGAAGTGCAGCAGTGTGCAGCCGACGAGAACGTCGATTATGAACGTTCCCTGCTTTTTGCTGGTTATATCGCCGCCGCAGCCGCGGCTGGCCGAGAGTCTCTCCGGCTTGCGCGATAGAGCCCGGGATGTATATCGGATCGCCGGTAATTATTTTCAATGCCCTCTCTCTCTCTCTATCTATCTATCGCGAACCATCCCCCTCCTACACCCCGTCGCGCTCTATCGTTCGGTTTTATTGCAGGATATCCCGACGCAATGCGAGGACCGGAGCGCATCAGCGGCTCTCATTCCTCGATATCTAGCTAGCCTGTTTTTTGCTGATCCGCTCTTTCCACTCTCTCTCTCTTTCCTTTCTCTTCCTCTCGCTCCACCTCCCCCTTCTTCGCGACGAGCTATAAAGCATCCCTCCGACGCGGTTGGGCTTCGACCAGCGCGGCGCGGCGGTGGCGCGCGCGTTCGCGTTTCGCAAACTTCACGGTGGTGTTTTACAAACCGTCGCTCACGAACGGTGCCGGTGGCAGGTGATTACTCTCTAGACAAAATTTCGCCGGTTCCACCATAGGCGATATTAATCGAGCCACGGGTATAATCGAAATACTCCGACGTCACCGGCTCTGATTTATCTCGACAAGATATATATCGCCGGGGGGGTCGCGTTTCCTTCTGTCTTTCTGTCTCGCCTAATTATCGGGTCGCGATAATAAAAGGTGATTCGGAATGATCTATTTTCTATACGGATTCTGATTATCTGAATGATCACACACACGCGCACGCACGTATACGCAAAACGTGGCCCGAAATATTAATTTCGATAAACTAGTGTACGATAAAAATCATGCGAAATGAACAATACACGACAATATAATGAAAGAAGAGTTTGTTACAAAATATATAAATTGCTATAAAATATAAGTGAAGTATAAATTACAATAAAAAACATATACAATTAAGTATATATAAAAAATATAAATTATAAATAAATAAATAAAATATTTTATATACATATATAATATATTTTTTATATAAATAAATATATATAAATAAATTATATGACAAAATATAAATTGTTATAAAATATAAATCGATATATAAAAATGTTTGCGCAATAGACGCTGCGAGTTTTCATACTCTACAAATTTATATGGGACACACTTTGCTGTTATCTCCTCGCTAAAGTCACCCCCCGCGTACGATGCTCGTAAGGGACGATAACGCCCTTCTATTTTCGACGTCCGACGTATCTCGCACGCAGGGTGACTCCGAATATCTGATCCCGAGAAGGAAAATGTCGCTGCCGGGGCCGGCGAATTTACGCGCAAACTTTTTCTTCCTCCTCCGCTCCTCAAACTCGCGATATTACTTTTTTCTTATTCTTAGGCAACGATAACGGCGATCCCTTCGCAAACAATAGCGGACGACAATTCTTTACTTTTACCGGAAGGGAGATCGATGGAACGAGAACGCGTAGCGCGGTTCGCACGGCGAGCCTTCGATAAGGGTCAATGCGCGAACAAAGGCGTACGTAACCTTCCGGAGTTTTTCCGCCCGAGGGGGAGGGATAAGCGGAATTTTAAGGGTTGCTCGCGTGTGCATATATAGAGGCTACTACTAGCGAGAGTTCGTATTTAGTCTTTTGCATTTATTCTATTGTGAGCCTCTGCGCAACTATATTCACTTAAAAGGAATGTCACCTTGTTAAGGTTTAAATTTATTTGAAAATTTGAGAAATGTAGGAATATATTTCGCAGGAATATATATCAGCAGGAATATATGTAGGCGTTATTTTTCGTCTTTTTTTTATGTGACATTATATCGCATACGTGTATTTTGCTTTAGGGCAAAATTTTTATGGCTAAATATTCGCTGTTTTATTCCGCTCTACGGTAGCGAATGTATTTTTCTTCTATAACAGTTAAATTAACAAGCAGATGGATATTTTTATAATATAATACATTGGAAAGAGTAAAATTTAATAATTTATTATTCGCGTCAAAATGTTGCAAGATCTCATATAGTAACCGGAAACACGCTCAAGCATCTATAAAATAGAATTTGCTCCAGATTCTATCTTTCCATTCAAACTTCTCTCTCTCTCTCTCTCTCTCGTTTTCTCTCTCTTTCTCTGCACCAACGGCATATCGGAGCCTTTCCGATGTTCAAGAGTTAAAGGACCTGCCACGCTTTTTCGAGCAATCTCGCCGTCAAAGAAGATTCCTATTTCGATTTCCGATCAAAGAAGCACTGAGAATATTTGCTTCAAAAATATCCTGACTGTTTAAATTCCTTGCACTATTTTACAATTTCATTTAATCTCATATTACGGAATATTCAACATTCTGTTAATTTTATTATTGAAGAGGAAAATTTTATTATTGAAGAGCAAAATTGAAGAGCAGCTATTCTCTCTTTATGTAAAATTAAGATTTATATATAGAGGATGGGATACTTGAAACAGATTTTTAAACAGATTAGATTTCGCAGCATTTTCTTCTGCAGATGTTCATATTACAAAAATATCCACAATAGCTTGTTAATTAAACTATCTTAGTAGAAAAATACATTTTTCCCACAGCATTCCTGCACTTTTAAATAAATTTAATTCTAACAAGGTGACATTTCGTTAAGCGGATATAGTCGCACATTGGATTGTCAACCCCTTCCTTTGAAGACAGTCTATCGCCAGTTATCTCTCATTAAGACGCGCCGGTGGCCTTATCTTAATTCATCTCAATTGGATCGCGCGGACTGGCAAACGTTGATTATGGAACGGTCTTTTCTCTTGGCTAAAGCTGTCCCTCGTAAGGGCATCGCCTCGTTCGGTCCCAGCAGCCGGCTTTCCGCAGTCGCTTCGAGCCACTTCCTTTGATCTTAACCTCGTGGAGGCAGGCCTCTTTTCAAGCGTCTCCAGCAGGCTTATGGCCACGTAATAGGTACCCTTCGCGAAAAACCGAGCCACACGAAGAGAGAATAATCATCCGGAAATCGTCGCGTCTGGCCTGGAAAGGCCGGCCGGCCTCGAGAGCATCTTCGAGTCATTCTCTCTCTCTCTCTCTCTCTTCTCCTCCTTTTAAATCTCCGCTCTTTTACTCTTCACCCTTTACTCGCTTTTTGCTTCTCTTTCTCCACTTTCTCTCGGCGGCCACTCTATGAAAATTATTCGCGAGAGAGGCGGCGTTGCTCTTTTAGACGCGACGCGACGTTGTATAAGGATCCGAAATTACTATGCGAGAATTATTAATACGAGGAGATGACACTATACGGATAATTATTATACGAGCGTTATACGCAATCTGGGGGGGGGGGGGGTAAAGACTGTAATGTGACTTAATACACATCTCATGGAATTTCTTAGGTTTTCTGTTACACGAAGAGGGAGGGGATTAAACGTCCAGAGAGCAAACAGGTTGCGCGCTATTGTGTATTGTCGTCGCTCTCGTCGCAGTTTGTCTTCCTGGAGCAGAGAGTTGCGAGACGCGCGACCCGTAAATTACAACCCGATAAAGGCAACTAAAAGGAGAGACAGACTGCCGCCACTTCGTGTCGCGATCCATCAAACGGTCGACGACTACGAGCGGAATAGACGGCGCGGACAATATCGAGATACGAGTGGACGGTTCTCTCTTTCTCTTTCTCTCTCTCGATTCCCTTTCGCCCAGGAAACGGACGAGCGCTCTCTCGAAACGACAGAAAATAAAGGGAACCGGGCGCCGCAGACAATAGCGGAGTCCTCTCGACAGCGCGATTTTCACGCCGCACGATTTACACACACGCGTGCGCGCGCGCGCGCACGCGATCCGAGCGGATCGCGAGAAGCACCTTTCGATAGATTTATGAGAGAACGGAGGTCTCTCTCGATATATAAAAGTATTATACGGACTCGCGCGCGTCGGACTTGCCGTCTCGTGCTCCACTGCGGGCGATTCTCTCGAAAAGAAAAAAAAAAAAAAGTATCGGATGACGGCATGACGGATGAGAGCGTCGAGCACGTCGATCGTGATCTATCCGCTATTGACGCATCGCCCTCGACAGTGAAATAAGTTTGCGAGAAAATGAGAAATCGCCGTGCCGGGGATATGAGAATGGAGAGAATGGCACTTTCCGACAGTCTCCGATGACTGTTTCGTTCGGCGAGTGATTTTTTTTTCTTTTCACTGCATTTTGCAAACGCTGCGATATACTTTTTCTCTCTCGTTACCGAAGAAAACGAAACGCTGCGTTCCGTGCTTCTGTGCTTATTCTCTTTCGTTAATCTTTAACCCTTCTGTCAATGCATAATTATTGCACCTTTTCATCAATGTATGGGGTATCAATTGCGGGTATCAACTGCGTGTTTTTGACACATTGCACCGCGACAATTTTTTTATAGCAGCTGCTGGACGTCGAACATTCCTTCCCGTTATATTTTACGAGGTTTCCGAATACAAAGGCACTCTTTGTATTTTGTTTCCGACACATTTTTAACATTCAAAGTTGCTTTACGAACGGATACCCGGGCACCCGTTCATTGACAGAAGGGTTAAGCCCGAACACGTGCGATACGTCATTTCTTTCATCCTCGCGTATGCACGCTCGTATGTTTTTACGGAAGAGTTTGTGCGGCTGCGAATAAACCGCGTGATTCAGAGAGAGAGTATAAACGTGTATCGCGTGTACAGAGTTATATCGCCGCGAACAGGCGCGCAACTCGCCGAGGCAAACTTATTTTCGGGGAGGGGGATTATCTGGGGGGCACCGAAGAAACTTTTGCCGCGTTTACTTGGTGTAATCGTGAATCTTGCGCGCCCCAAGATTTCGGGAACAACGTAAACAAGAGATTTGGATGTACGCGTGGATGCACTCGGGATGCGCACAGGGTTATTGCCTGTGTGTACCTGAGACCGTCGGCGCTCGTTTGCGCGAATCGTCTGACGGGTACTATTTATGCCGGCACAATAAACCCTCGAGGAATTATATTTCGAGGATGCAAATCCACACGGGGTGGTGCGCGAGCGCTTGAAACACTGCGGAATGTTTCCTAATTCCACGGCGGACGTGGGAAAAAGAGAGAGAGAGAGAGAGAGAAAAATGAAAAAAAAAGAAAGAAAAAAAGGAGGAGATATTTTCCGAGACCGCCTTCTACTTCGAAGTGGCGTGAGCGCGCCCGGGCATCAAAGAAACGCGGGAAAGCGCATGCGGGGAACAAAAGCCACCAGAGAGAGAACGCCGAGGGGGAAAAGTTGGAAATTATACGATTACCTTAGCCGAGCCGCAGGTTCCAAGCGCACTACTCGGCGCGGTTCTTCCCCTTCCCCCTTTCAACCCCCTCGCTGGAATTGGATCCATGAGAAAATATGCCCTATAATAATCTCGCGCGGGCTTTATCTCGAAATAATACGTTCGGCAAAGATTAGAGCGCGATTTCCGGTCGCGCTCGATTACCGAGCTTTGTCGGTATAATCTGCGATACGAATCGCGTATGGATTATATTATAAAATATCTAACCTTTTCCAACACACACACACACACACACACACGCGCGTATATTCGATTCACTATCGATCGTTATCGTTAATGCCGCGAATATTATTTTTTACGAATGAGATTTTTTATTTAATTTTTTATTTACAAAAAAGATTGCGCGAATAAAATGTTTAATTTTCGGCCGTTATCGATATAATTGCTCTGCAGTTGACGGCAATAATCATCTCTATGCTGATGGAATTAAAGTCGGTACTTCATATTGTCAAGCATTGTTCAAAGTTCAGAGTTAATTATCAAACTTTAGTATACTTCTATCATTTGCTACAAGAGAGCGCAGACGAACGACCTTTAAATGCAAGTTCCGAATTTACTAAGGTTACCAAGTGACTTAATTAACTCGTTACGGTACTTAGTTACACTTCTTTGACTTTTGTCCTGAGAAGGGCGAGGGGAGAAATAAACGAGAAATATTCGAAATTAAAAATTAAATGAGAAACATTATTTTTAGCGCATATAAAATCGTACGTCTCTAAAATCTCAAACAATATCATACGATTCATTATTGAAACGTTATATCCTCATTGAAATTATTTCAATATGAAATATAACAGAATCTTTTTCCATATCAAATAAATCGCGCAGAAACGGCGCGTTATACTATATTGGCTGTTGCAATTTTTATTTGATTGGATACCAAATATTAATTCCCTTTATCGAATCGCAAAAACAAAATATCGTCATCAATTTACAGCACATATTATACACTGATTACGTCGGGACATACGATTTAAACATGAAACAGAGTTTATCAGTCAGATATACATTATTGTCTTATTATACTTCATTTGAAATTCCGATATATAAACCGTATTCGGGTAATATTTTATATATAATATAATTATATATATTTTCTATATATATATATATATATATATATATATATATATATATACATACATATACAGAATGTTTCAGAATTAAACATTTTAACTTAAAATATAAATTTATAGTTGTATCACTGTCGCAATACAACTACCTTAATGTTTCAAATTTTGACAATTTTCGATTTTCGGCGCACGAAACAATGATGATTTCGCACGAGCGCGCGTTTTACGCTATACGGCGCGATAATTCACGTGAGGATTTTCAAAACGAGGATAAAGAGAGAAGAGAGTGCTACGTGGCCGGGGAGAGTAGAGGAAGACAGTCGAGAAACGTACGCTGGTACGAAGTTGGCCACGTCGTCGGGGACAAAAAACTACGAGCACGGTCGGAAAGTTACGATTTTTCCGCGGCCTAGCTAGGACTGCTCGCTTAGCGTTCGCGCGCGCGCGCACGAGCCGGGGGGTGTAAATTTATGTGGCAACTTTCGCCAGGAACCAAATGCAGAGAGATCCGGATATTATATATCGCCCGTAGAAGTCAGTAAGAAGGGGTAGTTTATCCTTTGGCAGACACCGCGGAGACGGCCTCGGCTTCTAAGGATATACCGGCGGCCCCCTTTTACGGACCTTTAACTTCGATGTTCCTGAAAATCCGCCGGTTCATTCTACATAGAGTTATTTACGAGTGACCGGTCCTCCGCGAAGCTGGAAAATGCGAGAACGCGATAGTCGAATCTCGCGAGGACCGTTTAACGCATTAACGCATTTGGGATAAACTCTCGTTCACATCTGAAAAATATTTTCCTGGACCGATTATAGCTGATACATTGAAAAGCGAAGCAACATTAATTACATATTTAGCATTGCTTAATAAAATGTTTTCGGAATTCGAGTTTGATTATTTTGCGCAATTTTCAGAGTGTTGAATAATTTTGACAAGAAGCTCGATAATAAATCTGTCCTCCCGCTCGAGAAATGCGAATGATATTCTGTTTGATTTTTTTCTCATTAATAAATTTTTTTGTTTACTCGAACAAAATTTATTTCCGACGCAAAGAAATTTAAATGTAAATTTTTGCGGAAACTGCAGAATGATGTTTGTTGAGTCATTATTAGATTAAAATTAAGGACGTTGTTTGTATGAAAATATTACATAAAATATTAATAAATGTAGGAAAATATTTTCATTTTTAAAGAGAATATTTTTGTTTATTTTCTTCTGTTTGTGTGCGGAATAATACGTGAAAGGGAGAAACATATACATGCGCAGACTTTTAAGTACCACATAATATACATTTTCACAAGATAATTCCTCGCATTTACGCACCGCGTAAATCGCACAGTCAACGCGAACAGAATTACTCGCAATTTTCGGGCGAGAGAGAAAGAGAGAGAAGGAGAGAGAGAGAGCGAGAGAGAGAGAGAGAGAGAGAGAGAGAGCAAGTGTATATCACCGAATACTAATGTTTCTCTCTGGCGGGGAAGCCACTCAACGTATTATGAAAATCGCGCGAATACGTAAGTGATTCGCGCCGTGAAATCTCCTTTCATACTCCTAGACATAACTTTCCCGTTCGCAGACGCTCCGCATCGGTACCGATAAGGTTCACGTTCATTCATTCAGGATCACGTACGTATTTCCCCGGGAAATCTGCGAAATTTTACAAAGACCTTAACCCCCCCGGAGTGCACATCTATGAATTACAGATCGGCGCAGATGGATCTCATCTCTCGTGTCATTTCGCGCTCGCGAACGTGCGTTCGCAAACACGTTTCGTATTCGAAGGACCTGCTTATCTAGAAAAAGAAAAGAACAGGGATAAACCTCTCGCGGATAATAGATCCTTACAAGAATGTGCGTAGAAGAGGCATCTCCTTATATCGTATAAAGTAGCGAGAGATATTTGACGCGAATAGAGTTCTAAAAGACGGCAACGGGAGAAGATGATGAGACCGTACATATTTCTTTTTATCTATAAAATGCCTCTTAATGTAAAGAGGGAGATATTGCACTCGTTAACGTTTCCGCGAAGGATTGAGAAATATTTTACGGGGACATAAATGTCTCGGTATTTCCTGCGAACGCCGCGAATAGATTATTACGAAGTCAATGAACGCGCCCGGTGCTTTTAATTAAAGGACATTGCGCGACGAACGATGGCGACGACGTTGATGACGTTAATTCATCAGTATTTTTGTCAACGAATAAATTTTTTTTTTTGCTCGCGGGGAGAGAGCGGGGGATAATCCTTTAAAATGTTCGGGTGATCGGAGAATCTCTTACAATTAGAGAGGGAGTCGAGTGCCGGGAGAAGATATTTTGAGGCCACGTGACGTGACATGACAGCCTACAATCGCTTTACATATTCATGATGTAGCTCAACAGACGTGTATTGCAAAATCACGGAATTCAGCGGCCTCGTCATCTATTCAGAATTGTTCCAGAATCGCTGACGACGGTTGATTCGTGTCATCTAGTTTTTTTTTTAATTGTTTCGAGAGCCTTTCGCTCAACTCGCGTAAAAAATGATCGAGAAGAAGAAAAGAACTGGACGCGAAATATTTAACCCTTTTCTGTCAATTAATAATTTTTTACCTTTTTATCAATGTATGGATATCCGGGTTCCAACTGCGTGTTTTCGACACATTGCACTGCGATAATTTTTTTCGTGTTATAATAACAATATCGTTAAAGATCGCATAAGAATAAAACTGATGATCAACTTCCACCAACCCGAGTAGTCGTGTTTACTTTAGCGCGATGATTTATTTATAGTAAAAATATATTTATATTTAAACTTACACTCGTTGCGGCTAGTTTTGTCAATAAAAAGGGATAGAGAAGGAAATTAAATTTCCTGAAAATATTTAATCGATTTATCATATTCGACGCTACATTTTAAAGTCGTCTCTAGTCGAAGATGTTACTTAGCTCGTTAGAATAAAATTGTATTTCCGATTCATCCAAGTTCGTCGTAATACGTGAAGCAAGTTAAAACACAGTATATTGATATTATTAACACGAAATGCTTAAGATTTAGCTGTCGGTTTTTCAAAAATAGAAATCTATTTTTGTTTAATTCTTCTGTCAATGCATAATTTTTCGTCTTTCCATCAATATACGGATACCCGAATACCAACAGCGTGTTTTTGACACATTGCACTGTGACAATTTTTTTATAGCAGCTACTGGACATCGAACATTCTTTCTCGTTATATTTAGGAGGTTTCCGAATACAAAGGTGCTTTATATTTTGTTTCTGACACATTTTTAATTTTTAAATTTAACATTTGAAGTTGCTTTAGGTACCCGGGTATCCGTTCATTGACAGAAGGATTAAACGTTGCGTTGCAAGTGGAAATGATAGGATCACAGGCACAGTAAAAACGCTAAATCCTCCCGAGAAACGGTTCTATCTCGTTCGATGACAATTCAAACGTAATGTCGCGTTAACTTTAGACGTGCCATCTATCTAGAGTGAGACGTGTTCCCGAGATTAATGAGGAAAGTATCGATGCGCAAGCGAGACGGAAAGCGTTGCAGAATACATCGTTCTACGACGACCGATCGCGCGATCCTGTATCCGGAGAACGAACAGGTGAACTATCGATCCTGTTCTTAGTGCGCGAAACGGGTCGGCGACTTTCATCCCCTTTCCATTGAGCGCGCGGGAATTAAGGTCGGGCTCAGGATCCTTTCCGAACGACGGACCCGAGAAGGACCCGAAAGCCAAGAGGACTCCCGGGGGGCTCTTTCTTACGATAAATTTCACTGTGTCGGGTCAATCTTTCCGTCGACCATCCTTCCGCGAACCTTAGCGAGGCCGCGTTCAATTATTCTCGTTCAATTATTCTAATTACGCGCACGCGCGAGCCTCCCTCTCGCTTCTTACGCTTCAACGCTCCTTACGATGTTTTCCAAATACCCTCCGTGTTTCTTCTCGCGCATAATTTTCCTACGGATTCCGGATACGCATTCAACCTGGTCGCCGGCGACGACGGCGAGGCAAATATTTGTTCGCACAATGCTCGCGGTGTATCGAACTCTTGGAAATTCAATATCGCGCACAAAGAGACCAGCCGCGCCCACGCGCGATTTGCCCTTTTGCCCCGTAGTCGACCGTGAGAAAGAAATAGAGAGAATATCGACTCTCTCTCTCTCTCTCTTTTGCGTCACCACCTTTTGCTCCCCTGAATTCTAAAGATACCGCGCGATATCGGTTAGGATTTTAAGGAAGCTCGCGTTTCCCGAATGGCTGCAGGTGTAGATGGAGGGTGTCGAGTCGTAGGGTTAAAGAGGGACGCGGGGCGGGGCGGGGACAGCGAAGAAGAATGATAAAAGACGAAGATAGATGGACAGGTGGAAGGGTTGGGCGAGGAAGCAACAAAAGAAGACGCGCGCTCGCGCGATGCATCTCCTCTTTCAAGGTATTTCTATGACGTTGCTCTGCGTTTCGTGGTTCATTAGGGAAAAAGGGTTCGCTCTTTGTTGGTCCCGGATACCATTGCAAAATACAGTCCCGCGTGATTCTATATCGCGCCGACCGGCAACACGAGTTTCGTGGGCTATTAGTGGGTTATTCGAAGCCGCTGCCACACGCCAGACAGACTTCGCGGGCCGGAGATTCCCTCCCTCTCCCCCCTCATCAGGATGATAACATCGCCGCGATAACTGCATTCAGCTCCGGGGGGCGACGCGACCGGATGTCTCGGGAGCGAGGCACGACGAGGGTAATTAATCTTATCGAGGACTGCTATTCTTGCGCCGGGCGCGGTAAGCTTTCGGATTAACGGATGCCGCGCGGCGTAATAATTACCGCGGACGTGACGGAATGAGTGCACATCCGCGCGAGAGATATTACGCTTTCCCTCCCCCTCCCAAAAGATACAGAAATAAAAGAATAATGATGGCGCTCTCTCTAAATAATTTCATTACCAATTAAATTAGTAAGTAATTTAAAAGTGCATATTTTTTAATTAAACACACAGACATTATTTGTCTATTTGTTTAAATAAAAGTTGATGAGAAGGTGAAAAATTATGCATCGACGAAAGGGTTAAAGTTGTCTCTCTCTGGATGATTTTTTTTTTTTTTTTCGTGTAGATTTACGAAACACGCTCATAAAATTACTCTTGTCGCTCATAATCGCGATATAACCTGGAATCGCGAAATTCGGTCGCGCTCTCATTCGGGGGAAGGGGGGGAAAAAATCCCCGGGTTAGAGGAGATCGACAATCGTGTATCGAGGCCGCCGCGGTGGATTTTTTGCAATTAGCAAAGTGCCGGGCCGATGGCGGGCGCCGACTGAATGTGACGCCTCGCATTGTGCCTATTCGCGATCATTTCGAGGATGTTGGACTTTTCTCTATCCGCGATGCCAAAAGCGCGTATTTTCCCTCCCCTCCTGCCGAAGCGGAAGGGCGTCGATGCACCCACTGGATGTTCGCGAGCGGGAGAAAGCGCGACAATGCGAGATTGGAAAAGTGTAGTGCAAGAATGGAAAAAAAACACACTCGACGTCATGTTACCGCGATGATATAAATGACGATATATTATAGATGAGATGAGAATATATCCCGGTCTAAAAAAAAATTGTTAATCGAAAGGCTTGTCGAAGTAACGCGAGAAAAAGAGAGACACCCTTCCCGAAAAAGATATGACGATTGAGTTGATTAACGAGGGGACTTTCCGTCGTTTCGGAGGGGGAGGACAGCAAACTGCGCGCGAGAGAGGACGCGTTATAAAGGATCCGTTGGATTCTTTCAGCCGTCGCTTTCGGCATCCATCCAATCCATTTACGGGCATTTCGGGGTAGCTCGTTCGAGAGCAACAATGGACGCCACTTTCTGGCCAGCGAGAGTCGTTTGGGTCGAGTTAATCGGAAACTCCGTAAATCGACCGGAGAATTACGAGAATCCATTTGTCGATGCCGGTTGAGATTAGAGCCGGCGCTGTGTAAACAGGGGCAAAACGGTGTAAACGACGCCCGGGACGTCCGTACGTAACGCAATTGCCCGGCGCCCGTCATTATTTCACGTCGGCGGGAGCCGCCGTCCATTAATCCACCTATGAAATATACCTCGCCGCCGATGAAGCCGCATTAATTCAATTAAATAACGGACACACGTGCGCGCTCTCTCGCATTCGTTCGTTACTGCTCATTACTTTTACCGGAGATGACGCGCATCTCTATTCATCGACGCTAATATCGCGAAAAAAATCCCTTCTGTCAACGAACGGGTATCCGGGTACGCAAGGCAACTTTAAATGTGTAAACGTTAAAAATGTGTCGGGACATTTCTCCGCCCGAAACAAAATACAAAAGGCCTTTGTATTCGGAAATCTCCTAAAATATAACGGGAAAGAATGTTCGATGTCCAGCAGCTGTTATGAAAAAAATTGCGCAATGTGTCGGAAACACGCAGTTGGTACCCGGGTACCAATATTGATGGAAAGCTAAAAAAAATATGCATTGATAGAAGAGTTAAACAAAAATGGATTTCTATTTTTGAAAGACCGACAGCTAAATCTTAAGCATTTCGTGTTGATAATATCATTATACTGTGTTTACTTACTTCACGTATTACGGCAAACTTGGATGAATCGGAAATACAATTTTATTCTAACGAGCTAAGTAACGTTTTCGACAAGAGACGACTTTAAAATGTAGCGTCGAATATGCTAAATTGATTAAGTATTTTCAGAAAATTTAATTTCCTTCTCTATTTCTTAATTTCTTTCCCTTTTTGTTGACAAAACTAGTCGCAACGATTGTATAAGTTTAAATATAAATATATTTTTGCTATAAATGAATCATCGCGCTAAGTAAACACGACTAATCGGGTTGGTGGAAGTTGATCATCAGTTTTATTCTTATGCGACCTTTAACGATATTGTTATTGCAACACGATATTATAACGGGCTAATTATAACTTATTCAACGTCGGTCAACGGCCGGTAACAGTACATCGTATATTTAAAAATGCATCATGTACATATATCGAACTCTATATTATTCTGCTCTGAATAACTGCGCGCATAAAAGCGAAGTCTATATACTTTAATAATTCCAAATGAATATCTTATCGTAGTTTTAACATTTAATGCAACGCCGAGGCAGCTGACGTTATTGAATACTTTAAAATGGTAGAAATACATACAATTTTCATTCGTTTTCAAAATTAAGACGATGCTTCGATTTGTATCAGCTCTCTGATTTTCCCAAAATTTCCGGAAGCACTTTTCCTCTGAGTGACAAGTTTGTATATAGGGCAACGAGCGTGTCAATTTGAATGAGATATTTTAATTCTTGGGCTCTTGAAAGAGGAATAACTCCATGAATATCCATGAAAGTGATCTTGCCTCGATCGGATATTGCGCGGATAGTTTGCCATCGTATTAGGACGCATTTTGCTAAACTATCGATCGATCAAAAGCGTTTCCTCTCTGTTCCTACTGGAGCTTCGCGCCAAGTTATTACTTCAACGGTTCGATGGGGCTTGTTAATTGCATACTCCAAAAGTCAAATAACTCATGAATATCCATGAAAGATATTCTGCTGAGAGGCTGAAACTTTAAGTCTTTCTTTCAATCTCCCTTTTTTTACCGTCTATTATATATCGTAAGTTATACATACTTGGTGGGGAAAGTGCAATAGTTTCTCGTTTATCCTAGCTTATTAAAACATCCTCTCATAATAATGACGACGGGATGATGATAAAGAAATAATTATCTGGAATAATATTCATCTCGGTAGAAAAAGAAAAAAAGAGTAAAGTTTTATCTTTCTATATAAAAGATTAATATTGAATTAATTTTTTTAGGGAAATATATTCGGAGCGAAGAGAGAAAGAGTTACGGAATGTAGCGTGCATAAAATGAGATTAAAGTTGGCGAATGGTATATCGGGATACTCCCACGATGCGCCCGAAATGACATCTAATCGATAATATCGTCTGGAACGAAGGCGGCTCTTTTGACACGAGAACGACGACTCATAAATATGCATCGCTCGTGCGGGAGCCAATCTCTAAGTAAAGCCAGCTTTAACGCGGAGGCGGCTGAGTTTTGACGTGGGTGACCTGCTCGTCGTGATCTTCGGTCTCGCCGAGATGCTTCGGCGAGATTGCACTCGTTTTTCTCTTCCATTTCTCATCGACGTATTCTCTCGCTGCCGTCGATTCGTACTCCCACGATGTTTGACGCTTTTAACGACGTTTAACCCTTCTGTCAATGCATAATTTTTCACCTCTCCATCAATACGAGTATATCAACTGCGTATTCTCGACACATTGCAGCGCGACAATTTTTTTTATAGCAGCTGCTGGGCATCGAACATTCTTTTCAATTATATTTTACGAAGTTTCCGAATACAAAGGCCCCTTGGTATTTTGTTTCGGGCGGAGAAAAGTTCCGACACATTTTTAAGGTAGTTGTATCGCGACAGTATTAATCAAAAATAATGGTCACTGCATACGGTGCAAATGAACGAAAAACTCTATTTATTTGTCTAAAACATTTATTATTATGTTTCTATAATATTTTATGTTTCTGTATTTAGAAAGTTTGCATCTGCGCTTTGCGTCAACTTCTAGAGCGTCATAACGTGTTGCCAACAATTTATTGTAAATTTATTCTTTCCAACATCAGACATGACAAAATCGTTCATCCTTTATTTAGTAATATCTTTAGATGGGGAACGGCTTTAAAAATTTTTCGAGATGTTTTGTTAGATATTGCTTTATTTTAAATTCGTTTTTCATTAAAATCGTTAGAAGCGTTTTTTTTTATATGCGAAAGTGTGAGTTGACACCAATATGTTACGAATCATGCAGTGTATAAAATCCAAAATTCAAAAGCCATTAAAAGCTCCTGTGATTATTTCTACGTGGTCAACAATTTTTTTAATTTTTGCCGTTGTCTTCAGAAAGCTTTAAATAATAATTACTCAAAATGTCGAAAATATCGTGCCTATAGCAATACAACTACCTTAACATTTAAAGTTGCTTTGAGTATCCCGGTATCCTTTCATTGACAGAAGGATTAATGACGTTTAATCGTTTCGCGCAATCAACGTCGCACGAGTCTCACTTCTTCTCGAATAGGCTTGTGGCTTCGATCGAAACTTTATTTTCAATTCTCTTCCTAGCGGATGCGAAGAAACATGCATGTGCCATTGAACTTGGAATAAACGATAAAACGGAAAATGATACGCGTGTAACCACTTTCTCTTGCATACGTGTACATTTCGATATTTTGGATCTCACACAGGTGTGTGTGTGTGTGTGCGATAACGCGGAGAAATTTAGTCATTATGCAAATTGATTACTCAATTAATCGCGGCTGTATGAATACGTGCCGTGTAATGACGTCACGGCACGTTGATTTATGCACGCATAGATCTTTCTTATTAACGTCACGCTTCATCGACGCGTTTCTCCTCACGGACTCGTATGCGGAACCGCCTATCGCTGCCTATATATATATATATATATATAAAATAATATAATATTCTGTCCTCAAAAATAAGATTAATCTCGCGATCGCGCGCGAGGAGGGGGAGGGGGCGTTCGCTCGTTAAATTAAGAGAATCGCATCTGTACCGGGGGACGAACGATAATAAATCATAACACGTTGCGCATCGTGTCTCGGCGTCATATTTTTCACGTTCGCTCTCGGTAAGGATCGGGCGACGCGTATATAAAGTCGCGCGTCTCTTTCTCTCTCTCTCTCTCTCTTTGGCGCGAGAGTCGCGTACGAATATAAAAATATAAGGATGTCGGGGGAATAAAGGGATGAAGAAGAAATCGTGGCGCGAGGAAAATGCACGGAGATGTCTCCCCGTCCTCCTACCTTCTTCCGTTCCCTCCATCCGCGTGTCGCGACGCGAGCCTGCGTTAGGTCTTGTGACCTAACTTATGCATCTGTCGCGTCGGGATATGCATTCCGAAGGTAAGCGACTCACCCAGTATAGCGAGAGGTCCGGTGGAAAGCGATAATGGCGCCGCGACCTACTTACTTTCCTGCGGCGAAGAAGACAGAATGATATATTTTCATCCCCCACGGGGAGAGAAGCAAGGAAGGGGGCGAGGGGGAGGGGGGGAGAGAAAGGGGCGCGGAGGGGACGACCGATCGCAGCGGAGCGGAAAACGGCGTATAGGAAGCATCGACGAAGGGTGAAGACGATAGAACGCGTGCTCAGCTCGTACCGATAAAAGGGTCGACGAAAGGGTGAGGGGGAGAGGGAGGGGGAGGTGGTGACGTGGCGAGCGTTGCCGATAAACGTTTACCTTTCTTGTCCCTTCTTTAAAGCTCGCGTTTTCGTCTCTTCCGCAGATCCGCGTCCGATTTCCTCTCTCGCAATTCTCTCGCGCGTCATTAAGTCTCTACATATGTGTGTGTGTGTGCGTATATGTGTGTCTGACGAAGCAAATTCGGAGAATACGCGCTGTCGTCGCGCTATTAATAACCGTATACTGTATCACGTCGTTAACAATTGACGATCCTTTCTCGATAACGAGATAATATCGCGCACGCGAGACGAGACGTCGCGATGAACGTCCGATTCAACTCTTCTCGCTTTTTCGATTCGATTAATTAATACGGATCGACAGTTAGAAGCCCCCCCATCGATCCATCCCCCGCGATTTGGCAGAATATCATTCTCGGACTTTTATGATTATTCATAAAACTCTCCGGTTATGTCATTTCGCTCTCGGAGTTGTTTCGGTAGAGAAAGAGAGAGTCGGCTGTATTATAGATCCGCCGAACCGACGTATTTGGAAACGTCATAAATACGACGAGAGATTTATGAGAGCGAAATTATGACGAGAGAGAGGAAGGACAATTCTTCATGTCCCCTTCTCGCTCGCGATATACACCGGCGCGATTAGAAATGACAGAGGATAAACGATCCGGCCGCATCGTCGATCGCGGAAGCCTCTTCATGGATATTCATAGATTGCGCGCACCGCGTCCTGGTACACATAATGGTACCATTAACCCCGACACTTGAACCGCAAGAGCAACGACTCCTTAATCACGACGCGAGAAAAGAGTAAACTCGAGGCGAGGACCGATTTTCCGCATATTTATAATAACCCATATTTAGATCATCGCGTTACCCAATTTAGACCATCTTCTTACAATTAATCATTGTTTATTAAAATCTCTCGTGTCGCATTGCACGTACATGTTTTATGTAAGCGTGCGAGTTATGCAAATCGTAAAAATAAATCAATTAAAAAATTATAAAATGATATACACAATTAACAAATAATAAATATTGATAAATATTAATAATATAATAAATTAATTATATATCCTCTTATTATATAATAGTTTATATAATATTGTTATATATCAATGTTGAATATATGATTATCAATTATTATATAAGACTATTATATAATATTTTTTATATAAATGACGGGACACGGTTTTGTTTCTGTCATTTGAAACGAGACTTCTTCGGAATAAAACTTGCGCGACTTTTGACCTGTAAATCGCGAGAGAACATGATTATTAAGTGAAACGATGCAAAAAAAAACTACGCGATAAACAGAGCGCTCGACACGTGTATTAAATCGGCCGACGAGAAACATCGCCAACGCGAAATGCGAAAAAATTCGCCTGCGAGATAAATCGGGAGGACGAACGCGTTGGCGGCGATCGTGCAATTGTTGCGCAAATTTCAGGGGGGTGGCGGCGACGACGCAGCGTGACAACGGTTAAGTACCCAGGCGTGTACGCAAAACCGAATTGTATTAGGAACCATCCCCCCATCCCTCCATCCTTCCCCCTCCCACCCCCCCTTCCGCGCGCGAGCACATGCTCGAATTTGCATAAACGCCGCGAACTCGCCTCCGCGGCAAGTCGCATACACGAGTCTGTTGGGCGCGCTTGTTGTACACCCCCGGTGTGGGGGGGGGGGAGGAGGGCTAAATCCACCCGAAATCACCCGAATAGACACACACACGGCGGGCTTCCGCCGAGAGATTGGATCATCTGGCCGGCCCTCTCGCCGGATCGATTTTACGCTCTTCGCTCGTTTATTAGCACATCCGTTGCCGAACCGGTTTTTGCCGATTTTCCGATTTCACGTCGCATGGGTCGCGTAAATCTCACGTTATCGAGACCAATTGGTTTTTCTTAGAATATTTATAAAATTGTAAACGTTATTATTATCGAGGAAAAAAAGTGTATAATATTTAAAATGCTTTGTAAAATGAAAGCAAAAATTTGGCAAAGAGAAAGAAAAAGTGCAAATCTATAACACGATTTCCATAAAATGGAAAGAGAAACAGTCATATCTGATAACCGTGATGATAATAGTGTGTATATTTTTTTTATACTCTTACATACTGTGTACATCTCTTTCGTTTTTATACATATTTATATTCTATATATTTTACACTTAAATTGTTAATAAATATATATTATCGTATAACTCTCTGATTATAAAATATATTACTGCAACGGCTGTCATCAAATGCTTGTTAAGCTGATGAAATACACGGAATAATCTCGACATATCGAAGCTTGAGACAAAAGGATATCTGTGAAAAACAAATAATTTAAGCACCGATACATGGTTTTATAAAGTATCAAACCTGAACACGAAAAGTTGATCGTACGAAAGGAAAATCCGCGGGATTAGGACATGCAGATCCGTTACGCGCGGTTTGACAGATGGAACGAAGTCCTCGGACGACCTCGGTTAATTATTTCGGGAGGTTCGATCAGCTGGGACGGCACCTTCCAATTAAGACCGACGATCAAAGCGACGATCAATTCTGTAGACGATCGTATACGGTCGCCGTATTAATCTCGCGACGAGACAATCGATGTCTTGCCGGCTCTATCCGTCTTCCCTCGCTACTTCCGACCGCGATCTTTGACTATCGGTTACCGCATTTCGCGTACGAGATATTTTACGCACGCTACGTGCATTATTCTTCGCGATACAGGCGACGGAATCGATTGTCGCTTCTGGAAATTAATCCTTCTATCTATGCATAATTTTTTACCTTATATCTCGGATCTATAAAGAAATAGGTACATCTCTCGCATATAAAGTAAACTTAAAAAAACTTAAATAAAAAAAAATTTTGCTGTATCTCTTACTTTTATTTCGACTCGCACATCTTCTCGTCGATTATACAATTCAACAAAAAAACACACAGATGAGAATAATTTTTCGTAGTCTTTTTTATCGACTTTTTCGTAGTCTTTTTTTATCGTATATTCGGTAACAAAAAAACTACGGGGAAAATGATTAACTCTCTCTTTTCTTTTCTTCTTTCTTGTATTCGAAAAAAAAGTTATTTTTATTTTTTTTGCTGAGTTGTGTTTCTTATCAGATATCCTGTGTATAAAAAGTCACGTTTGCATATCGGGCGGCGTGAAAAAAAAATATGAATTGTCCGAAATTATATATTGGTATCAGTACCCGATTTTTATATGATTGGTCAGATTAAAATCCACGAGCCGTGATTCCGATATTTCGTGTCGGATTACGGGAAAGCTGCGTGGATGGAGAATCCCGAAAAGAGGCAGCCGGCCGTGTGTGTATCTCCGGTCGTTCTTTCCTCTCCATTTTCCTTTCTCTCCGCGCGCGGCGACTTTCTTATCTGTTTGCTCCCGTCGCTACCGGCTTTGCGCACGTTTTCCGTATTTTTGTAGCGCGCGATATTGGTCCCAGCGGAGAGCTTCCGATCGTTCGATTCCTCTTCCTTTCTCTCTCTCTCTCGGGCGCGCGCGCGCGCGCGCGATACACCGAGTATTATTGCCATTCCTGTTTACTTCAACAAAACAAAGTACCCTCCCGTATTCCGTGCATTCCGCAAGCGCGAGCATATACATATATACACGGATAATAGCAAACACGACGAGCGAGCACTCTCTCTCTCTCTCTCTCGTCGCTCCTTCTTCTCTTAAACGTCGAGTAATTTCAACGGCCAACCATCGATATCTCGGAAGCGATCGCGTACGAAGGCATTCTTCGCCAAGGTTTCAAATTAAATTTAGTCGCACGACGTTCCGCTACTGAAGCACATAATATTACTCGGGAGCCAATAAATCCGGTTCGACGCTACTACATTCTCGAGATAAACGCTCCGTTCGTAAGACACGAAAGGAGAGCGAGCTTTTTTTTTTTCTTTACCCCGATAGTAGTTCTTTTTTCTCGCTCTCCTCGTTGCATCATTACATACGTGTCCTCGAGGAGTTAATAAAATATCGATGAAAAATTGCGCCCCGCGCGGAATATTACATCGCGCGCCATATTTTTAATCTTCATCCCAAAATTACATACCATTCCTCCTCCGTCATGTTTTACGCGCGTATCTACCTATCTATCCTTGTGTCACAGAAACAAACGACGCGTCGAAAAATGCATCAAGATTATGGCACGAGCCAAAGCCGCGGTAGTAATAGCGGTAGCGCGACGTTACCTATGCAACGTGAACGTTATACGCCGCGGTAATACGCTCTGTTGCCCCGTAACAAATCACGAAATAAAATAAACGCACAATGGTGAAACGCATTACCCATAAAATGAGCGCCGGCTCCGCCACCTCTCTGAGCTATCGCCCGTTCTGAATACGGCGGCGATTCACGCGGCCCGGTTTTCTTCTTACAGTCGGCTCCATTACGCGTCCGTGCGACACGTACAGACGACGTTCGTCCGTATGTGTATATGTATTTGCGAAAAAAAGAAAAAATACGCCCTCGTAAAGTTGCTCGTTTGCGACGCGTGTGTCATAAGAGAGGAACGTATGTAGGACATGAAACGTGCCGGTGAAAATGTAAAGGGACACACACACACGGGAAGGAAGAGATCTGGTCCCCGCATTCGAGCGGTATAACGAACAAGCCGAACTGATTATTTGTCGGATCCCGCGAAGTTTCCGAAACACGACGATAAAGTTGCGGATCCAAAAATCTTTCGTACGCGTCTCGAAAAATAAAACCTCCTAAATTTAACCTCTCGTAGAACGAGAGAATAAAGTGCGAGATTAATAGAAAAAAAAAAAAAATAAAGATTTGCATGTAATATATAATATGCAAGTGACACACGATATATGAATTTCAGGAGATGCGAGAAATATATATAAATCATAGAGGCAATAACCTTTTTTTTTTTTTGCGTCGTTATTACGCGGAAAATACTTTCAGGTGTAAGAAAATTGTAACGGCGAAGAATGAAATTAGTTCTTGCGTATGCCTGCGAGATTTTCCCTCTGTTGTTTAGCGAAGAAGCTTCAATTGAAGCTCCTTCGAGCGTGAGGGGAGTCTCGAGTTCTTTTTATAATATTCCGCCTTTGTGTGCGAACTCTGCGTCGGGGTCCTTCAATTACCTCCGAGTTTCCTCGCTCTATTAGACTTTAATTTGCTGTTCGTCGCTACATAAAGGAGAGACGCGCACGTCTTCTTCGGCTCGGATGATGGGGTTTATAATTTAAGTTACGTGTATTTAATTTTTCATTCTCGCGCGCGCGATTCAATTATATCGACTGATTTGCGATCTGTTCGGAGACAGCTCCCTGATATAGTCAATTAAGCATTTATCTCTTAAGTGGGGAGTTTCTAAAACCTTTCTGCGAGGTGGATTATCTGTGAATTAAACATTAAATTGCATGCCTCTAACCGAAAGTGTGTCACTCTACTTTATCTTAACCCTTCTGTCAATGAACGGGTATCCGAAGCAACTTTAAATGTTAAAAATGTATTGGAACTTTTCTCCGTCCGAAACAAAATACAAAGGACCTTTGTATTCGGAAATCTCCTAAAATATAACGGAAGAAAATGTTGGATGCCCAGTAGCTGTTGTAAAAAAATTATTCATACAATGATGAAAAGTTGAAAAATTTTGCATTGACAGAAGAATTAAAGATACATTTTCTAGGATAACATATCACAGAGAGAAGAAACTTTAACTTGTCCACACAAACTGTACAATATTCTTCTAAAAGATACACATATTATAATTAATTCATCCCTCCCCTCCTTGAAGCGGAAAATACTTGTGGATTTCAACAAACATCCAATAACTATAACAACCATAATAATCATAAGTGTGTTCGCGCGAGAGGCATTAATTATTAGCGGCAACCGGAAATGGGGATACGGCGTTGTATCGAAATACGAGCGCGCGGCAACGACGATTTACTAATTCCGTGTACACCTGCGTTTCCCATAAATTTATCAGACTTTGGACACGTAGCTTTCTGAGCCCAAAGTATGCATTAATATTTCCCCTTCGAGCCGCGCTCGCTCGCCCAGAGGCGGTTGCTTCCGGTACCATCGAACAATGTCCACGTGCTGCTGGCTGGCCATAGCGAGACCAGAATGAAGAGAGAGAGATAGAGAGAGAGAGAGAGAGGGAGGGAAGAACAGCCTGATAGGACAGCCAGTGATTTCGCTGCTTACGCCTGACCCATTTCGCATTCGTACCACTTGCCGGTCGAAATACAGCCTCGTACTGCTGTCGTGTGTTTGCGCAGTGACTACAGGAGTATGGCCAGAGTACGGCCTGGCGGAGGACGAGGAAAACGGAAGAGGAGAGGAGAGGAGAGGAGAGAGAGAGGAGGGCGGGGGGGAAGGATTGTGGACGGCGAAACGGGAAGAGCGAGGGAGAGTAGCTTGCGGAGGATGGTTTGCGCTGGGACGAGTGCCGGATTATATCCGGACCAATTCTACCGAAATGTATCTCCGCCTGAGCACGTTCGAATGTGCGTGCGTGCATCCGTGCTTGCGCGCGTGTGATATTGTCGACACACGGCGCGCGCGATCCGGAAATAGAGAGTGTCTACGAGCATAATTCTCCCTCTCTCTCTCTCTCTCTCTCTCTCTCTCTCTCTCTCTCTCTCTCTCTCTCTCTCTCTCTCTCCCCCTAGTAGAGAGTTGTCGACACACGCGGCGAAAAATCGTTGCGTCAATTTTACGTCAATATCGTTGGAAGCTCCGACCACTGTTTCTACTTTGAAGTACTTTCTGTTTGAAATTATCTTTATGAAAGAATTGCGACATCCGACATCCGATTCATAATTATTAATATTTGAAAATTTTTTACTCTTTCTTTTTACTCTTTCCGGGTTGTACGTATTTCCTTTTGATTGAATAAATAACGAACCTGCAGTTTTTTAAGCTCTTAGGACACTCATAAATTAGCCAAATATTATATACAAAATATAAA
Source organism: Lasius platythorax (assembly GCA_963971435.1). Classification (NCBI taxonomy): domain Eukaryota; kingdom Metazoa; phylum Arthropoda; class Insecta; order Hymenoptera; family Formicidae; genus Lasius; species Lasius platythorax. The sequence goes on from OZ020537.1 coordinate 14,002,891, forward strand.
TAAAATCTTATACATAAAATATATATTAAAGCGCCAAGTTTATTTTTAAAGTAATTAATTTATATTAAATGTAACGCAGTTTGAAAGAGGGAGAGAGAAAAAAAAATATTTAATCCGAAATGTACGAGAGCTCCTATATTTTTAACGGCGCGAAATTATCCTTTACTGTTCATTAGAGTCTAATTTTCCGTGATATTCTGATTAAAACGTGTAATCAAAGCGCGAGTAACGCCAAACAGGTCGATCGAGCAAGTTAGTTAACGAAGTGCCATTCAGCGAAGCTGAACAGTTAATTGGCGCGATTTAATCTTAAATATGCATATCAAAAATTAGAAACGTAGGCGAAACAAATCGCGCGTGTCCAACCGTGGAGATTTTTTTACTCCGTTTCTCAGGTATATATTATTTTTTTTTTTCAACAGAAATTTCTCGTATTATTATCGCGAAAATGTATCGCGCGTAAAGAGAGCCGGGATTAAATATAGGTGACTAAAATAGGAGGTAAAAAGGACCCATAAAAAGGAACGTTTTTTTTTTCCTCCCCGCCAAAACTTTTCTCTCGACCACCGGTTCTCGAACGGCTAAACTACTCTCTCGGAGCTGTCGCTCGAACATTTTGATACACGTTGTAGGACAAACTGCAGAACGTGCGCGCGCGCACGCGCGCTTACCGAGATTGGCAAGCCGAGCGCGAGCTTTGGACACCCCCGACGGGAAGTTGGTGTTTGGGGGAGGGAGGGGGGAGGGAAGGGGAGGATGTGTGTGGCGCGAGAGAGCAAGGGAGAGAAAGAGAGAGAGAGAGAGGAAGAGAGAGGGAGAGAGAGAAAGGAAGGGACGGTTTAAAATTTCACAATCCAGCGGTAAGCGATACTCCGGGCCGAGTTCATGAATATTTCAAGGTGTTTCGATACAGGAAATAGGAACGCCGTTCACGATGCGAGCGATCGGCGTCTCTTTGTCCTGGTTCGGAGCGGAATGTTCTCCGAACACGCGCGAGATACGGAAGTAGTCGTTCTACGGGTTTGAGCGAGCGTCAAAGCGTATATTCGGCGCGCCCGTTAACCCTTCTGTCAATGCATAATTTTTCACCCTTTCATCAATGTATGGATACCCGGGTACCAACTGCGTGTTTTCGACACGTTGCACTGCGACAATTTCTTCATAACAGCTGCCGGGCGTCGAACATTCTTTCCTGTTATATTTTAGAAAGTTTCCGAAAACAAAAGCTCTTTGTATTTCGTTTCGGGCGGAGAAAAGTTCCGACATATTTTCAACATTTAAAGTTGCTTCGGATACCCGTTCATTGACGGAAGGGTTAAACGAAGATTGTCGCCGTCTCTTGGAATCAAAAAGAGGGTAATTATGCATATATGCTTTTACTTTATAATACACACACACACACACCATATCTATATGATGTGTGTGTGTGTGTACTTCTTATTATTAGTATTAATGTCAGAAAATTAGGTTCTATTCATTAAATTAGTTTGTTTATATTTTTTAAATAAATTACGCGCTAAAACCTTTTGAAAATTACTCAGGGTCCTCGATAATATATATCAAGACCATTTAAATTTTCGAGGTTGACCCTAATATGCATAATTTAAAAGGAGATTTGTTTGTGCGTCGCTCGAAAATCAAGCCGACGATACGATTCGTTTATCTTCCGCATTAGTAATATCCGCGAATATGGTATCTATATCACGGTATAATGTTTTGACATTGCACGCGCGATCGAATAACCTTACCGGAAACACGTGCTAGCGATCCCTCCACGATGGGGGCATCTTCATTATTCATCGGCGCGTACTCTTGTCCACTTTATCTTTCCTTTGTCGTCTATCATATATTGATCGGTCGTATGTCACGGGGGGTTAAGTTTGTTCGCGAGGCGCGTATCGATCGTCTGTCTCGCATCACCGTCTATTGTTTTCGCCGCGCGGCGAAACAAATTAATAGTCCGATACAACGATATCCACCCCTTGCTCGACGTTAACGGCGCGCGTAAAACGCGCGTCCACGCGCGTGCTGACGTATATATAACAGGATAAATGCTCATTATGTGCAACATTATTTATTGCTTTCTTTATAATCCGGCCGCGCGAGGGGAAATAGAGCGCAAGGGAGTATCGTCGAAACCGGAAGAACTCGAGACAAACAAAGACGGAAGAAGCGCGAGAGAAAGAGAGAGAGAGAGAGAGAGAGCACAAACTTTGCTGTTGGAAATTTAATAATATCCTTCCGCGCTGGGGAATTTAAGGACTTCATAAAGTCGCGCCTTAAATGCCGTCGGCGTGTCTCGAACCGTCTCAAAAATTTCATTACGTTATTTACGACGTTCTTTCTCTCTTTCTTTCCTTCTTTTTTTTTTTACTTCCTTTTCTCTCTCTCTTTGTTTTTCTCGCGCGCCGCACGCGTCAGCGACGAAGGCAGGCGTCCGAAAAGAGAAATAAAAAACGGAAGTGACGAAACGCATAGCGACTCGCCTCCCTCCCCTCCCCCGTCGTTAAGCTCTTTCGTCTGAATAATTGAGCGACGTCCGCTCGTTGCTCAGTACATTAAGTAGAAAATACCCGAAATTATACGCTATGCGTAACTTCGATACAGGCATCGGCGTTTGTATCAGGTTGAATTAGGGATGTTCGATTCTGAGTCGATTTTTTAAGGAATCGATTTTTTTCTCTATTCGCTTTTGATACCAATCGATTATTTTAATAGAGAATCGATTTTCCATTCATTGATACAAATGTTTTTAGACTGACTTGAACCTATAACAAATTATTTTATTCTTTATGTTGGCAATTTTGTTAGCGCATTTTAATCATAGATTACTTTTACACCTTCCAATTGTAGATTTATTAATTCTAAAACAAGATGTTTTTATTTAAAAAAATAAGGTCTTCCTGAAAAATAAGGTAATCTTTAAATCTTGAAAATGACACTATCTAGAATAAAGTTAATCCTAACGTAACTCTGATATTAAACACGTTTTTTTTTTAATAATAATTATTTTTCTAAAGATAATCATAAAGAAAGACAAATCATTCTGTATATTAGATGTAAAAAGTGTTGTGTTAATATACATATATACTTATTTTTTAAATCGCGCACGATATTTTTAAATCGATTTTTTACAAATCGATCCTTTTAGTCCGTTTTTTCAGTGAATCAATTTCAGTTATTCCGATTCAGGAATCAATTTTTTTATGAAAATCGAACATCCCTAGGTTGAATCAGGTGACCGGAATCAGAAACCATTCGCGCGCGTTCCGTGCCCTTCTAGCCCCCTCCCCCTCCCCCCGCCGCCCCCTCGTTTCGCTCGCATGAAAATCGCCATATATACATAATGCATGGGGAGGGCGGACGATATTATTTTTCCGCGAATACTATATCACGCGAGGAAATTACAAGCCCGCTTCAATAAGTAATAAATAACGTCGCGAGATGGTGGTTGTGCGAGAAATAGAGAGAGGAAGAGAGAGAGAATCCGTCGTGTGCAACACGAGACACGTATCCTTCCGCTTTGCTCTGTCGCCCTTCGCCCTATCGCTTCTCTCTCTCTCTCTCTCTCTCTCTTTCGTATATCTCGATTCTCTCGCCTTCTGCCCGCGCGCTCTCTTGTACTTTTCGCTTCCTCTCGCGTATTGTTAGCGCGATGATACATTGGTTTCACCCTAACGTTCACGAGGCAAGCCCGAAAGGCATGCACGTACACGAGCGATACATTGTCGCACACACGTGCAAAACGGGAGCGAGTAGAATCTTTCGCGCGCGCTTTCGAATTCTTCCCTCGAGTAAAGAGCTCAATCTTCTCTATTCGCTTTCTCCCTCCTCTTCCGGCCTCCGTACTGACCCGATCCGAAAGATATCGGATAAATAAAACACGACTGTCGGGCAATTAATATATATATATAGTGTATATATATATATATATATATATATATATATATATATATATATATCTGCAATTAAAGATGAATTTATCGCAACCAGAGCTGAATAAATTATTCATCGGCCATTACTCACGCCGGTTATTGATCAATCGCGGACCGGATATATAGGGTTTCTCCACGGTAATTTTAGAATCCATAAAAGTAAAAGCTCGAGAGAGAGAGAACGAAATTAATTGCCGTAAAATTGGTCGAGATTCTGCGAGTTTTTTTTCCCCGGAGAAAAATATCATTCCTGCTTTGAGAATCATTCTACAAAATTTGAGAGGGAACATGTTAGAGTTGGCGGTCTGGTCAAAGGGTGAAAAGGCCATTCTTTTCGACCGCGTATGAGAAGAAGCTCGTGAATGGAATTCCGGGTTTTGCCGGGAGGCAGTAATAACTACAATTAAATTACAGTAAGAGGAACGCGAAGGGTTGGAACGAGGGGCGAGGGAGAAAAGGCAACCGCGCGCGCGCGCGCGCGTCTCGCATGTTTTAAAACTCATCGCTGTGATTTATCGTAAAAATTCCACGTGCGGACGCCGCGAGCGGGAAGTTTCTTCTTTCCAGTCTCGTTGCCGGTGGTGTACAACTCGATATAACTGCTGCAGCATCCTCTGAAGCCGAAGGTGTTGCAGACAGCCAGTTCAATTTCATGGCTTACACTGTTCCTCCATCCGCAGCCTACCGCGCGAGCCATCTTCCTCCTTCTTCTCGTTCTCTCTCTCTTCCTCCCTCTCCTCCCCTCGTCTTCCGCCATCCTTTAAAAACTTTTCTACTCGGCATCCTCGAAACTTTCAAATCACTTCCCCGTTTCCCTCGAGCTTTTTAAAAATTCATCCCCCTCCCTTCTTTCCGCTCTCACATCCTCCTCCGTCTCTCTAGCGTCTTTCTCGCGTTCTTCTTCTCCTCCTCGAAGAATTGCGCGATGCATCGGTGGTGACACTACGCGAATGGTGAACGCTTAATTTGTAATTGAAATGCCGAGGAATCGCGGGATAAAGGCGAAATGAGCGGGCCGACAGGCAAAGGCAAAGTCGCTCAAGCGGAAGTGATTAATATTTCCCGTCAAAAAACCCGGAAGATTGGATACAGCGCATTCCATCGTGAGGTATACGACGCTCGGAGGCTTTTAAACGCCTCCAGAACGCGTCGACATTAGTCGAGAAACGAACGCGATAATTACAATCTTTTTTTTTCTCGATTCACACAGATGGGACAGAAATTTTTTTGCAGTCTTTGGAGCATTAACGCGATGCCTGTGTATTGTTGAATCTCAGTTTTTAAATTTTAATTTTAAGGTAGTTGTATGGCAACAGTATTAGTCAAACGTAATGGTCACTACAAACGGTGCAATGAACGGAAAACTATTTATTTGTCTAAAACATTTTGCTCTAAAAATTTTTAGAGATGTTTTGTTAGATATTGTTTTATTTTAAAATCGTGTTTTATTAAAATCGTAAAAAGCGTTTTTTGTTATAGGCGAAAGTGTGTGTTGATATCATTCTATTACGAATCATGCAATATATAAAATCCAAAATTCAAAAGCCATTATTATCTCCTGTTCTATCTGGTTAATAATTTTTTAATTTTTGCCGTTGTCTTCAGAAAACTTTCAACAATAGTTACTCAAAATTTCAAAAATATCGCCTATTGCGATACAACTACCTTAAACTGTTCGCGTAAATAGCTGATATTAGTTATTCAATCGATACACATAACGGAGTTCTCGATCTGTCAGGCTGTTCGACTGTGCCTGATGGATAGATACAGACCTCTCCGGACGGAGACAGTCGAACTGATGGTGACTGAAATTTGCGCGTTCACGGTCGATTCAGCGGACGGTTCGAGCGTGCCTTATTCTCCTTTGCGAATTTAAAATCGTAGACGCACTATGTCGCTCAACCACGAAAAGAGTCCGGGAGAATTCGTATGATCGATTATCGATAACTCCAGCTGGCTTGAACTTTCAAAAAGGTCCGTCCCACGCGTCTTCCTTTCTCTCTCTCTCTCTCTCTCTATTTCTCTTTTTCCCTGCTTTAACTATCTGTCCATCGTTGCTCCGCTATTACCCCTTTCTCGATCTCCGTTCCAGCCTCCTCCTTTTTGTCTCTTCGATATCCGCAGTCTATACCTCTCGCGCTCCGCCATCTGCTACCTCCCCCCCTTTCTTTTTCCCTAAATGGTCACTCTCGAGAATCCACTTTATGCCGGTACGGAACGATTCGATCGCGATTTTTCAGCCGTTCGACTTTCATTTCCTAATTGCCGCAGCAATAGAGGCTGTCGCGTAGCTTCAAATCGAGGACCGAGAAATCATCGTATTCCTTTCGGCTTATATCGATCACCATCCAATTTCTTTCATCACATGCGGAAACGTCGCGGGACTATAAATTAATGCGCGTCGGAAATAGATGGAAGAAATTAATCATTAATTATAATCTGCATTTTACTTTGATCGCTTCTTTTTTACTCAGTCAGTCGCAATTTTTATCTATACGCTGCTAAAAATTGAAGATTTGCAATAAATGACGAGCCCCATCAGCGCTTTCGCCAAAGAAAAAAAAAAAGACTGTCAAATATATTTGCGAGGAAAATTTGTTATTAAATATAAAATTATTTTATTGAAAATAAAATATAAGATACAAATCAGCTTGATGTTAATATCGTTTGAACGAGATCTTCGCGGAGCATATATCTCTAGAGGGACGTTGTTATACTTATTTTTGGATCTTAAGAGTTCGTATTTTCAGTTAGGCCGTTTAACCCTAAAACAGCCGCATACATTAAACGGGTGCATATGATATTCCAACTAACAAAGGAAGCGCGATACGTGCTAATGGAAGCTCGCGCCGAGCCCGAGCTGGCGCAGTCCGTAGCTAATCAGACGAAACTGGGAGCGTGAATCGCGCTATATAGCGTAGCTGCACCCCGTTACGACCCGGAACCGACCTTCGGCCGAATTAATGCGCTGCCAAGCTCGTAAACCGACGTGAAACGAGCGGTCGGAATCATGCCGGAATATGAAAGGACACCCTCCTCTCCCCTTCGACCGTGTTTCATTCCTGGAGGATTTCATTGTACCCGAATGGTGCGCCGACCGGCTTGATACGGGATCTAACGGTATCCCGTGAAAGCATTCGGATGCAGCCCATCCGTTGCGAGAGCGCATCCCGTCCTCGACTTTAAAGATTCACGGCATCTAAATCGACAAACGTGCTCTTTCCGTGGCACGAACACATGGGAAGCGCGCGCGCGAGACGGCGTAGAGTAACAAGAATGAAAATGTGTGGCCCGCAGCAAACCTTGAAACACGTTTTCCTAGTGTCGCGGCTTAAGTGCACGCGGTACGCCGTAAAACGAACGAATGTTCCATTATCCGGAAACTTGTCAAAGAGGGGGATAACACTGCCGGGAATAGCAAATAGCGAATAAATCACAGGCGAAAGGGAATAATTGTACATACGACGCGAATACGGTAATAAAGTTACATTCTTTTTTTTTAAAGACAGTACCGTGCAAAATGATTGTTGATAAATAACAGGATTATTCGGAAATATTCATCTCGATATCGTGATGAAAATGGAAACTCTAACACTTTAATAATTAATCAAATCGAGGTAAAAAAACCGCAATAAATAAGGCGCGTATATTTTATTGTAAATATAAAATTTTATCAATATGAATAGCGTACGTTTCGGTCCCTTTTTTGAGACCATTTTAGCGCAATTAAAAAGTAAATTTAAACATCGACAAAAAAAGGGTACGTATTTATATTGATGATTTTATATTTACAATAAAATATATATATGCGCCTTACTTACTGCTCTCGGGTCTTATTGCCATTTTTTATCTCGATTGTCTCGATTATAGTCAGAAGAATCTTTATAATTGTATTGTTTAATAATGAAATTAAGAAATCGTTGCGTGTCGTGTGTCTCTGTTAAATTTAGAACACCGTTGTCCGATTTAGTGTTCCGGAATTGATGGTACATTTGAGAGTTAGCTGCAGGATGCGTGTAGCAACGGCGCGTATCAATCGACAGTGGTAAACTCGGCGTTCAGTCGGACCAGTGAACAGGGATCGTCGGACGATCGAGGGGGGATCGAGGGGGGATCGAGGGGGGATCGAGGGGGGGATCGGGGGGCCCGGCTTACGCGTCCCCCCCGAGAAGAATCGATCGTACATCTAGCTCGTTCCCGTTTCCTGACGGTTCTCGATGTCCTTTGATTCGGGCTTAATGACGCCTGAACCGGGGAGCTTAATCGCGGATTAAGTACGATCGAGCGGCGTTTCAATGCGATTAGAAAAAAGCCGGCGAGACGGGCATGCAAATGATTCGCGCGATATTACTTCTCATCCTTACATTTCTCTTTTGCGCACACATGCTACGTCATGTGATATTTATAGTAGGCCTTTTTTTGTTGTACATTTTATTTTTTAATTATACAGTTTTTTCAACGACAAATTATTATTTTTTTTTTAATACAAGAAAGAGAATAATTCCATATTTTTTTTAATCTGAATACGATTTTGGCTTTTAAATTGCTTTATCGTGTCATAATTTTGAAAATGTTATGATTAAAGTTGTAAAAAATATTTTTATATTTTAAGTATTTTATCACGTTAGCTGCGATATGTGATGTGTTGAAGAAATTTGTTTGCAATCAAGATTAAGTGTATGTTGTTAAGGAATTTGTTGTATGTATTGTGATTAATAAGATATTTATAATTTGATGTAGAGTTTATTGCGGAAAAGTTGCGAATTAGATTATTGAGAATCTACTAAATAATTTGAGTCACTAAATACGAATCTGTTGTTAAAATTAACAAATTTAAAAGGTATACATAAATTTTTGCAAAAATTTAAACGTTTTTTAATTTTAATATCCATCATATTAATTCCGCTATTTTGAATTTGTCAATTTTGCCATTATCTTCATATTCAGAGATTTAAGCTTGAATAAATATAATTGAAAATAATTTGATAGATTCTCAATGATCTAACTTGCAAGCTTTTTCACCATAGATTTCAATTTTCTTTTAAGCACAAAAAGTGCTAACAATATATTTAACTTTGATTGCGACAAAACTTTTGCAACACGTCATATCACAGTTATAACAAAATATTAAAATAGTTTATATTTTTGCAACTTTAACCACAAATTTCTTAAAATTGTGACGTAATGGAGCAATTTGGAAGCTAAAATTATATTTATTAACAAAAAAAGCTCTACGAAAACGATTATTCTCTTTCTTGTGTTTCTTTTTTTGAATTGAACTGTGCTATCGATCAAATGAACATGAAAAGCGAGCCATGTACTGGAAATAAAACGATGGAATAAAACGAGAATTTTTTAGATAAGTCACAAAAATATGCGCTCAATGTAAAACAAAATTAATCTCAATGTAATGACACGCTATATGCAGATTTTTCTTTTAATTACTTCTCTGCCCGCTGGTTTTACGTAAAGAAAATGACATTCCATCTGTCGTCCTTTATTAATCAAATATAATGTTGTTCCCAGCCACTGTTAATTATGAGCTTTACTGCGCAGTTGACTGGAGCTCGAAAGTTGCATCGAGGTCGACACAAATATATATATGGAATTTATCAAACTTTCCCCGGGACAGGATCGAGTAACTCGTTAGAAAAGCGGGCTCCGGATTAATCAGCTGTTTTATATGCAAGTGTGCTCTGCATGTTGCGAATATATACTATACCGAGAGTTCTGGTAATAATCGATAAGCGTTCATAATTCCGTGTTTATGTGCATAAATTATGTGCATTATGCAGCAAGTTTGTCAAGATACACGCGAGTCTTATTCTCGCGAATTTTGTGTTTGCACGTATATACGTGTGCGTGCAATGCCGAATAAATTATTGATGCATTAACGTATGCATATGAAATAATTGCATATGAAATAATTGATGACGAAAAAAGTTCGTTGCGTATAAAAAATGTTTTTTTTTGCACGACACAAATATAAATTCTGATAAACTAGAAACGGCAAGTTTGCTTCGAGATACTCTGCTTCACACTTGATTGTATTACATATATCCCAAATTCGTTTATAATTAATTATGAGTGACGCTGTGTTATTCAAGCGTATTTTCAACCTTGACTTATTTCGAGTCGCGATATTTGATTACAATTTAGAGAGTCGCGTATTACGCGTAAGTGACACGCGAAATTGGATTTATATGCAAAATCTAATTACTGGCAGAGACTGTTGTGTGACGTAACTCGATTTGAGTATATACGCGCTACTTGATAATTACAAATATTAAATTAATGTAAGCTTCTCTCCGCCAATCTTATATCTTTTTAAATAACATCTATTTATTTCTCAATTAAATCTATTGCAAGATAAATTTTGTTTAGCGCTTTAATTGCGTATTCGATAAACCTAATTAGTCATCGTCGCTTTGACTTGAATATTTTTAACACATTGCTATTTTCGACAACTTTTTCGTTAATATAAGAGGATATACATATATTATACGGTCAGCGGATAACGATAGATATGAATTTTTATTATATTTTTTATGAACGCTAATTCTGCTACTCGAAATAATTCCATCACGAAACCGACATTAATCGAACGCGCCATCGATATTTTGTGTATATAATACGAACAATATAGCAAATAATTGCGATGGAATCATTACGAGTGAGATTTCTTCAGCTGTGTATTTAACGGATAATCATTTAATTACATAAACAGATAATCGCAACGTAAACGGAATATTAACTGAACGTAGCGGGATTAATAGAATTAGCGGATCGGAAGCGTGTAAATTTCCGCCCAATTTCTTTCAACGAGTGTTGCGGTGAGCTCGCGGAAGATAGAGTAAACAAATAGTAAACAGGACGCGAAGCATCGCCTCCTTTTCTCCCTCCCCAAAAAATGGCAAAGTGCTTTAAGCACACAAGGCGCGGTAATTCCTCTCGACATATTCACGGTAACTTCCGATTCTCTACCTCCGGCATCCCGGTGGCTCTTAATATTGGATTTTCTCTGCCGTCTAGACGCGAACACTCGAGCACGTGCTTTTCCTCGGAGAGGAACGAAACAGGACCGTGCGAGGAGCATCGCGCGTCTACGTAAACACTAAAAGTTCCCGCTCTACCCCTTTTGCCAATGCGTGTTCTCCACTTTCGTTGCTTTGTTCAAACTGCTTGCTTCCTTTTACCTCGCGGGAGTACGCGCATTAATCCGGCCGGAAGCCGATCATCCGTCTAAATTTCACTGATCCTACAACGTCAGTTTGTTATTCGTTTAAAAAAACCAAATATATGATATACACATATATATATATTATATATATGATATTAGATATATAATTTATTTTATAATTTATATATATATATATAATTTATTTTTCATCAGAGCGGCATATTAAGATGAATCTCTCAGGTCCATCACGGAAACGAGATCCAGATAAATATTTCGCAGGAGGGGAGACTGTGTTTTTTTTTTTCAAGTTTATTTATTGGTTGCCGCGCCGCTTCCGTTTAACTTTACCGTCCCTCGGGAGAGCTAAGCCGCGAAATCGAATTTTATATTTTACGCGTCTCGGGATATATACCCACTTCCGCATCTCGCTCTCTCGCATCAGGGAGCTGTTATTGTCTCGCGAACCCGCAATCCGCTTTTCTACTATTTATGAAAGCGGCGCACGGATGAAAAAAAGGGACAAGTCGCCTCTCGCGTTGTCTCTCGCGGAAACGAGAGTACCTTCGTCTTCCTCGAAGAGGACGACGAAGAAAGCGGAATCACCCGCGGTCTTCTGGATTACGCGGTTGATGATAATTATAATCTCGCGCTTTAATTTATTAAGGCTACGAAGCCGCGTGAAACTTTCACCTCTCTCTCGGTTTCGTTATCCCCCCCTTTCTCCCCCCCCCCTTCTACCCCCGTTATATTCATTAGACTCGTCGGTATTTATGCAGTCAAATAGATTCGCCGCGGTGGATTCGTTTGCAGAACGCCGCTCCAATGATTTTAATATATTTATCCGTTAAATAATACGCGCCGCTGCGCGTTTATGTTTACAGATGTGTCAGCGAGTTTGTTGAAAATGCCGATACCATCGCGCTATTTCCACCCCTCCTCTAGGTCTAGTCTAATATTTCATCGGTATTAATAGGTCATTAGAAATTATATATTCGAAACCGATCCTCCCGTATTTCCTGTCGATCGATCGAGACGATTTCGTCGTCATATTACCCGCGAATGTCATTTCGGAAAATCCCGAGACGCGTGTCCGCCGATCATCCCTTGCACGAACAACGAGGGAGTGACGAGGGGCGCGGAGGGAGGAAGAAATAAAAAAAAAAAGGGGTCGCGGAGAGGAGAGAGAGAGAGAGAGAGACGAATCGGAGCCGCGCGGATAAACGAGTATCGAGCGATCGTTTCGCGCACGTACCGGTCTAAAATCCCTGATTTATCCCCGGATCGCGCTTACTATTCCCCGAAGCTCGCAGCGACGCTAATTCGAGCTAGTGCGAGAGCGTTATACGTACGCGTGTGTATTAATGCCGGGATATATGCAATGTAACTCTACCTACAACTCTACCTACTCATCTACGCACGCGCGCATGTTTATTTCTGGAGGATGGGCCCCCCCTCCCCCCTCTCCCCCCCCTTCGTGTGTCACTCGCACGGTACCCTGTATATGGCACGATGTATACACGGTGTATCTAAGCGAATTTGTCTCTTTCTCTATATCCGTCGTATTTAGCCCAATGTTTACGCGTATTTGTACGCCGCCATTTCTCTCCGCATATGTGGATATTTAGTCGAGGCTGGATAGTCACGTAAGTGAGAGAGAAAGAGAGAAAGAGAGAGAGCGTAGAAAGGGGGAAAAGCAACCCCCGTGTAATGAATGTACGTGTGTACACGTAATTAGTGATGGGTTTAAGTATCTTACGAGTAGGTTCGAATTTGTTTGCATGGTTTCTAACTCTCTATGATTACGTCGAAAAAAAACATGTACTTTCAAGTAGACTCGATTCCGAGCGAGATAGATTCGAACCCTCTATAAGTACCTCGGAATACAAAGAGCAGCACTTTCAAGTACATTCGAACCTTGATCAAGTATGTTCGAATCTTTTATGAGTACTTATGAGAAATTGTAGGGGTGAATGTGTAGCAAGTATTATAAATAGATTTTTTTTATCTTAGAGTTCGAGTGCTACTTGCAAAAGTCTCGATTCTCTATAAGTACTATTTCGAACCTCGCAGGTACTCAATCTAAAATTCGAATATAACTCTTCTAGATTCGATTACTTCGCAAGTACAATATATGAAATATGATTTCTTACAATTAGTACACGTTGAACTTGAACTCCCATCTCTACACGTGATATCATTCATACATACGCTCGGACGAACTTGCTCGGATTATCGCGCCGATATCGTCGGATTAATATCCAAATTACTTTCCAAATTTCTCGTTCATCGCGCGACGATGAACGTAAACGGCAATCTCGTTAAAACTTGAGACTTCTTCCCCTCTTTCCGTCGAGACGAAAAATTTGACGATGCGCAATTTGCCTGAAACGGAGCGAATATATATTCTCCGTCCTCGTTCTTTCATCGTTACACAAAGTATAAATAAAGTAACTGACGCGCATCGCGTGTGTCGCGTACGCACAAGTGGCAACGTATCCTCGACACACACGCTCCTTTATATTCATCACGACAAGTTTCGCGCGTGCGCGCGCGCGCGCGAGAGGAAAAATGCCCGCGCTCAGTTTTCATCCCCTGGACTCCTTAAATTTTGCACGAAACACCACTCGTCGCGCTACTCGCGAGCGGGCAGAGACGAGGAGCTGCTTTCTCCTCTTTCTCTGCATCTCCGCTCTCTGTATCTTCGCCCTTATCCTCCCTCGGAAGGTGGATTCAAAGCCGAGGCGTCGTCAACGCTTTTCCACGACCCTCTTCGCCTCTCGCGCTCGCGTCTCCTCGCAGATCTCGCGTACCTCGTTCATTCCTCTTGACTCTCGGCCTCGTTCCTTTTCTCCTCTACCCTTCTCTTCATCCCTCATCCCTCCCTGGGTCTGAAGATCAGCTCGAGTGCCTCGACATTTTGCGTGTTCCGGCAATTATTCCTCGCAGTCATTAATCTCTCCCCCCCCCCTTCCCCTCCCCCCACCCCCCGTTCTATTCTACCGGCACCCTCTCATGTAAATACGCACGCATTCCAGCAATCTCGTTGTCTCACGTGAGAGCACTCGGCGCATTTTTTTTTCCCTTCTCCGCGAATTGTTTAGTAAAGTCACATCGGTAAGCGATTTTAGCGAATGAACAGGAACTTGCGTGTAAACGGTGAAAGAAGAAAGGATTTACTTATTAACGTTTTGTGCGTAGAAAGATTTCTTTGTACTTTTTAACGAACACCACAGGAATGTGTGCTATGAAATGTTATATATTGCTCCAATTTATATATTTCATGTCTGTATAAATCATACTCTGCGAATTATATAGTAGCGAGAAAAGAATTATTCCAATCCGTACTTGTCTCTTTCAATTTTTTATATTCCTCTCTATTCTTTTACACCTTGCGAGTTGAAAATTTAATGTTACGTCTGTTATAAAAGCTATTATGAGATTCATCTGACAAATGTAATATAAATACATGATTTAAGAATTTAATAAAAGTTGTTAAGAATTAATATAATTTTGCTATATAAAATGATAGAGAATACTCTTATATAAAGTTTCCATTGGATCAGTTACGGCAAAAGTCGTGATAGTCTTAAATCGGTCAAAGCTGGATATTTCAGTTTTTCGTATAATCATCAATCATTCAAGATATCGCTGTGCGAATGTCGTCCTTTTTCGCACTCTCTTATAAAATGTTAAAAAATGTTACACATTTAAGTTATTTACATTTTATCCTATAATTTTCGATAATGCAATCGTTTGTATATCTTTGGAAGATGAAATAATCAAGTAAGGACGATGAGATGTGTTCTTCTCTCGGCGACTTCCGTCCCGCGATTACAAACTCCGAAAAAGTCTCGCCGGAATAAAGTGGCCCGTAAAATTCACAGCTGGTCCCAAAAATATTTAAGAGCCTACACACACACATTGTCCTATAATTCGAGGTCTTAAGTCGGCATTTAAGTCGCACGTGTCGCCCGTCCAACCGTCTCTCTCTCTGCGAACACCGACATTATTACCGGGCTTAAAGCTCGCGTGCCTTGTAATCTTGAACAGTGGAAAGTATATAATACGGCAATTGCCAGCTCGTTTGAAACGAACCCTTATGGCGGCACGAATCTTTTTTCTTCTCTCTCTCTCTCTTTCTTTCCTTGCTTTTCCTCCTCCCTCTATCTCTCTCTCTCTTTCTTTGATTGTAAAATATATATCCGACCGGATTTAGATCGAATCGTAGTTTTTACTTGGATAACGTGCACGTCGGCTCTTAAAGTGCCAGTTGTCATCTCTACTTTGCAAGAGAAACGCCATTGGATATTTTATAGCAGGCGTCTTTTAATTCCCCATCTGATTATCGGTTTCCTTCAGCTCGCAACTGACAAAAGTGAATTATTTATTTTTTACCGTCTGGAACGTTCGATATTTCGATTCTGTTCTAAATTCGCATAAGATTCGAATAAATTCGGCCTTTTTTATACGAATATCTTATTTTGAGCAGCACATTCTATTATTTTCTATCGCTTTCTACAAATAGCTTTTTACAAGACAGTCTGTCTGTGACACATCTGTAGCTTGATTCAGACATGAGAGCAGACATGAAATCGACAGATCTGTGTTATACGTCAAATGTGATCCACATTTCTGTAAGAAGATAACATCGTTTTTCGTTTAAGTTTTCTAAAAATTGGACATTGGAAAAATTTGGAAAAGGAGAGTCGCGAGACAATTATCAGCGGAATCTTCGGACGAATTTGCGATCTCGTAGAGACACAAATGGATCATCGTGTAATAATCTATCAATACAATCAATTATACGAGCCGACACGCACGAGAAAGCCGTTCGATACGTCATTTCTCTCCTCCTTAAGGGTACTCTACCTTTTCTGTTTCCCTGGATCCTTACGTGACAGCGATTCGATTTTGTCGTGACAGCGATCGTTTCTCGGTCCAAGCCCCCGTTCGGGATACCGTTTTGCACTCGCAGCACGTAACGCTCTCCTTCCCTTCGACCCTTTCCTCTCCTTCCATCGCCATTCTGTACATTTTTCGTATCGCATTCGCGTTTCACGTATCGCACGGAGCAACGAGAAATCCCGTGTCCTGTTTTAAATCTGGTCGCAGTGATGTATTGTCCGTCTAGAGCAATGGCTCTTCTTGGGAAATGATTAAACGGAACAAGCCCGCGGGATGAAAAGCCACGCGATGCTTCAAAAGCTCATGGTATAGATGTACCCGCAAACCTGGGAAAGCTCGTAGTATAGATATTGTAATGTGTGTAACACCGTTGTGCTAGAACCTAACTCTGAAATTATAATTTACTGAAATTGCGCGCATAGTTTTATCTCTTTCTGTCGTACTATTTTGTCAAAAATTTTACCACGAATCAGAAATATGATTTTAATGAGTTGTTTGTCTTTTAATGTCGCATTGTCTACTTTCCAAACATTTCATTGTCAATTATTCATTCTGGTAATCTATAGTATTATATATATATAGCCTATGATTTGTGGAATTAAAAATCCAATCGTGATTTAATAAAAATTCTTTAAACGTCGCCAAACGTCGTTTGACGCATCTGTCAATGCATAATTTTTCACCTTTCTATCAACGTATAAGTAGGATTAATCCTGATCCATGTTTTATAAATCAGTTTTACAATGCGCGGGAATCGTCGGTTAAAGGGTCAATTGATCCTCTGAAAGTAATTGCCGCGTTTTCCATAATTCGCAATCGGTCATTAACGTCACGCGGAGCCGGGCGGGTCTCCTCTCTCTCTCTCTCTCTCGGATGCCCTTCTCGAAAGCCTCCGGTATCAATAATTCGGAGCCCGATAGTGCTCCTTCAGCGCCGCCGTTCCTCAAGATTCCTCGAGAAGGTGAGACGCGCCGGCTTTTCAATCCGGAATCTCGAGCTCCGCGCGGAGGCCGCTTCAAGCCTTCGCTTTCGTAAAAAGACGCGTGCGTCGAGGATCCTCCGTGATTACACGTATACCGAAGATGCGTCTCGCCGGAATCTGAGCCCGAAATTCTTACCGCACGGGAAAAAAAAAAAATTTCTCATCGTCGCGAATACATATATACATACGTTTCCTCGCGAGCGAATAAACTCGCGCGCGCGCGCGTTTATTTTTCGTCCGTTCGGAAAACAACCATCAATATGCAGATGTCAGTTTTCAATGCTCGATCGAATGTTGATTCAAAGTCTCGCGAGAGAACGGCTCGGGTCGCGCGGGTCGTAATTAATAATGACGTAGCGGAATTTTGACGACGGGCAAAGAGCGCGCGGGGGGGGGAGGAGATGGGAGGGAAAAGGGAGGATGTTTGTTGCCGCCGTGGCGTGTCAACGATTTTTGCCCGGCTCTTTCGGGAGATCGATGTCTCTCGAGCCGGAGCGGGCGCGAGTATAATAGCTCCGTGACTCTCGTAACTCTCGTAACATTTCGAATTTACACTTCGAGCGCGAACGTACGTCGCATCTCGCTGAAACGAGAGAGAGAGAGAGAGAGAGAGAGAAGAGAGCGGGACCGAAAAAAGCGCGAGGCCCGGAAAGATTGAATTTTACGGTCCGCGGAAGCGAAACGTAATCGCGCGCCGCAAACGCACGATATACGTCGTCCATCATGGTGATTCTGGGGGTTGGAATGGGAGGGGGGGGTGGGGGTGGAAGAGGAGGGAAAATGGTAGCTTCGTTTGTCGCGCGCGCACCCTTTAATTACAAATTAACGGCTTTAATCAGGAAACTTGCCAGCTCGCGAGCAGCCTCGTATTTTCGCGTCAACCAACGATGCGTTCCCCACCCCCCTTCCCCTCCCCCTCCCTCCCTACTCTCGTTGGGGACGGTATTATCACCGTCGACGCAGCACAGCCGTGTATACGGGACCACATCGTTTATCGCCACCTTATTGGCCGAACTTGCCAACTAATTTTATTAAAACGCCACCTCTCTCCCTCTCTCTCTCTCTCTCTCTCTCTCTCTCTTTCTCTCTCTCTCTCTCTCTCTCTGTCGCATCGACTTACGCTGCCGGCATGTCCGTAATTTCCGCGCGTAAAAAGCTCACCGGGATGAGGATGAGAGAGAGAGAAAGATACATCGATAATTACATCTTTTTTGAGAATCTTTTTCCTGTAAATTAACGGCCGCGGTGTCGAATAAAATGCGCGCGTAGCAAACGAAAAGTTACGAAAAGAGGGGCGGAAAGGAGGGGGGGGGGGAGGGCGACGTGCAGGGAAACGAGCGCTCGATATCTGTTCGGTTCTTCCGTTACCGCGCGTGTAACGCGCGTGCACGCGAAATAACGCGGAGGTAAATTACCGGTATTTCGGGACGTTTATATGGCGCAGCCGCCGAGCGCTGTTAACGATCGCGGTTCGCCCCCTAAAAAACATTCCGCGCCGGCCTCTAAAATATTTTCGCCCGAGAGCAAGCGAAGTTTTAGACACGTCAATGTCGACTCCTGTTATTCCGCGCAGCGCTTCCGTTCGAATGAAAAATGCAAGGAACAGAAGGTACGTATATATATATATATATATACCTAGTCCGAATAATATCCGGTTAGGTTTTTCTCGGTTTTTCTCGATTACGCGGGATTTAATTTGACGTCATCGCCCCCCTCTTTATCCCCCTCTCTTTCCCTTCCCCTCGCGGATCTCACGACTCTTTTTCGCGGCGTCCCATCCTCCTCCGCGAAAGGAAGAACGAAAAGTTTCAACGGTGTAATTTAATCGATCGGCGCGTGTGCCCCCCAAATCCTATCCCGCGGGAGACCCACACCTCCGCGATATAATGATAAAAAAGCGGCATTACGCCGCGGGCCGCTCCGCTGGTTTTCGCGGGAATGTAATTTACACACGAAACGCATCTCACTAATAAAGAGCCGGGTCATTAATGTCCTTCCTTTTTTGTTCCCTCTGCGCGCGAGCGTGAGTAATATTTTCGCGCGCGTTTTCCACCTCGCGTCCCGACTGTCACATTTGCTGCTCACTTAATACATGTCTCTCTCTCTCTCTCTCTCTCTCTCTCTCTCTCTCTCTGTCTCTATATGACGAGCTTGCTGAAAACGCATAAATCGCGGATGACTTTGATGTCATCTCCAACATCTATTCTTTCTTCCTTCCTTTCCTTCTTCTTTTCCTCTCCCCTCTTCTCGGTCGCGAAGCTCGTATATTTCTCGCCCTCTCGGAATATAGATAGACATATCTCGGAGCTCCTTACACGGAGATTGCGTTCCATCACGTCCGAGGCACGCATCTCGGCGCGGTTAAGCGCCTGTTATTAAGAACACACAAGTCAGACGAGGCGACTCGGCTGACTCGAGCGGCTCGTTACTACTTGCTACCGCGAGCCGTCGCACTCGTTAAGGAACGACGGATCGTTATTCTTGTATGCGGGGTATTCTCGGCATAATAAATGGTACGAACGATGGTACTCAACCTTACGCGTTGCTCTTGCGGGGCCGGGCGTTTTGTCCCGACATGAATCTTACACCGAGCTTTACTCGCTTACGTAAAGTAAAGCTTGAAAAAAGACTCGGATAATACAGTCCCGTCGAACGCCTCCTTAATAAATAATGCTCTGCAAACGCGATCGCGCATTTAGGATGGCCATTAATCTCGCCGGATCTCGCTCGTTAATATTTTACGTTCCGCAAATAGAGGGGAAATGGAACCGTTTATATCGTCGTACTAATAAATCGCGCTTAGCACTTACGGAATGATTCGGCCAGCGTTAGAGATAACGCTTTACGATGCATCTATGCGGGCGCAATAAAGTAATATTATATATTATCATGGTTTTTGGTGGAATATTTTTGCAAATAAAATATTTTGAGATATAAAGGGGCTTATGTGTATATATGTATATAAAAAAAAAAAAAAAAGATTCAGTCGACTATTTTGCGGTTTGTATCTGTAATACACAATAGAGTACTCGCGATTTACAACTCGCGCGACGAGGTTTTTTTTTTCCATCCTCGCTCCACACACCCACACGCATCTCTATCTCGTTAAAAACATTTTTAAAAAACGATGAAGGAATTTTCCTGGAATGCGGCGATCGTGTAATTGGAACGATAGATACAGAGAGTGCGGCTGTAAAAGAGTTTAGGTGTTACTACACGCTACTCGCGTTCTCGCGTGTGTAACGCGGATAAAGGAATGAGGTTACGCGCCAGTGATGCTCAACGTTTTTGGCCCGCCGTTTTCCAAACCCAATCGAGGACCCATAATCGCGCGATACACCGAGTACTCGATTAAATCGCACGGTTATTTCTATTCCCTTTTTTTTTTTTAACGACAATCTAGAGTAACAAAGTACGCTAGGATTTATCGTGAGAAAAAATAAGCGAGATATATTACTCGGAAAGAAATTAACGAACGGATTCGCGGATGAAACCGATTAAACTGACGCGGAAATGATTGTGAATGAGCGTGAGTGAGACAGCCGGTATTGCCGGAGCGTTTTGTAATTTGCTCGACGTTACCTCCGAGCGATCTCGAAGGCACATTTGACGGGATTAGTTGACTGCGGCACTTGTAATTAACAGCACTTATCTAAACGAGTTCACCCCTCCCCGCGAGAGCGAAGGGGATTAAATTAGATTCGTGCAATCTATTACGCGCGTTCGGAAGAAACAATAGTGTAACTACTACTACGCGTAAGCGGTCATGCGCGACTTTAACGCCCGGGTTAAAAAGGTCAACGCGAGAATCATCCTACGAGACTGTAAACTCCCGTTTGTTTGGTTTTAGAACGCGAAATCGTGTCGCGAATTTACACGGACTCGTATCGAGTCGTTCAACGGTGATTCTCGACCGTTTTATCGAAATTGCATCGATAGCGTCGTTTGGGAAAAAAAGTAGGTCGGAGTACAAGATTTTCGACTGATAGAATCAGCAACAGGTTGCGGCAATTTTTTTAAAGAATGACAGTTTGGCAACGATCTTTTGGAAGAGAGCGATCTTTGTATCTTGTATCGATTCGCAAAGCTCGCAATCAAATCGACGAGATTAATATCTAACAGTATAGTTTCAGCGATAAAACTCTTTCTATATGAAAATATGAAGCTCGATTTTTCGCGATAGAATAGCAAATTGCAATTATAACTTGCAATTATCATCTCGTTTAAAGATTTATATTGCTAAAATATACCGAAAAAATTGTATTCTCGAAGTAAGAGGACTGTATACTATAAAATCCCTCTTAACAGATATTCTTAAGTGTTTCTAGAACATCCTCTAAAACTAGGAATATATTATTTGTTAATAACAAACGGCGTATTTTTTTTATGCGGATCGTTCATTTAGCGTTATATGGTCATATTGATTTTACAAGATATTTTTAAAATAAATGGGAAATTCTTAAAATGAGAATACAATTTTTTTCAGTGTATAAGATTTATATTGCTAATATAAGTGAAAATTACTTTTACAAAAAAGTACATTTATCTTTTTTTCTTTAAGGTAGTTATATTGCAATAAATACTTCTTACGATATTTTTGAAATTTTGAGTTAATATTTAAAGTTTTCTGAAGACAATGGCAAAAATTAAAAAATTATTAAAATACAGAACAGGAGATAATAACTTTTGGAGATGACCCAAAAAAATAGTCGAAATGTTCGCCATTTCGCTACTTTTGTATTTTAAGAATTCAATAATAAAAATACGTTTTGCGCCCTAATTATGGCGCGTAGCTTTTAATGCCGTTTTTATTTCCTTAATTATTAATAACTTTTGAATTTTAGATTTTATACACTACATGGTTCGTAATAGAATGGTGTCAACTCACACTTTCGCCTATAAAAGAAAATGCTTCTTACAATTTTAATGAAAAACGATTTTAAAATAAAACAACCCAAGTAGCAAATGCACGTTATTTGACGTCGAAATGACATCATTCGACGTTAAAATGACGTGCGCTTGCTACCTGGGAATATCTAACAAAAAACATCTCCAAAAATTTTTAAAATCGTTCCCCATCTTTTAAAGTTATTACTAAATAAGGAATGAACGATTTTGCAACATGTCTGATGTTGGAAAGAATAAATTCACAATGAGTTGACAACACCTCATTGTTATGACGCTCTAGAATTGATGCAAAGCGCAGATGCAAATGTTTTAGATAAATAAATAGAGTTTTCCATTCATTGCACCGTATGCAGTGACCATTATTTTTGACTAATACCGTCGCGATACAACTACCTTAAGTGCGATGTGTATTGTATGTACGTACACACGTAATCACGACCGCTGCACAATGAGCGAAGATGCAGTTGATCCGGATATCCGAACTTTGCCGCAACCTGAGCGCGATTAAAATCATCACCATCGTGACGTGTGTCTCGTATACTCGGCTCGAGCGCTTTGTCTCCGCGTTCGTTGCACGGTCGTTCTCGACTCGAACAAGCGGCAACCTCGTCGACCCCCCTTTAATAATTCAGCAGACTGCCTTCTGCGGCGGATCCTGGCCCGCGGGGGTAGCGACGATACCGAATGCTGAACCCTGAAAATTTCGTGTCGCGAGGGTGTCGAACTCGGGTGTCGACACGCACACATGTACACACCTATACATATACCCATACACCGTCGTCGAAAATGTGTGACGTCGATACGGGAGAATAGAGAGGCCGGTCGAGAGGAAGCGAACGAATCTAAACTTTATCAGAGCCGTAACATACAGTCGCAAAAGTCTGCGTAAGAATCGAAAAATCGGAATATATCGACGGGAGGATTAGAGAGTATAATAAACTTTTCTCAACCGATCGATTCTTTTTCCGTGCGAAAGAAATACGGGAGTATTAAAATATGTCATCGCGTACTTATACAAATTGATATTAACAATAATGAACAATATAACAATTTTTTGCTCCTCCATTTCTAGCGCCGAGCTCGCTGAAAACTTAGACAACGTTCGATGTTAGATCGAGAAATGCAATTTACATCAATTTCAAATTAATTAAAGTGAAAATTGCAGTGTTTGGAATATCGATCGTGTAATCAATTTTACAGCGCGTTCTGGAAATGGTACAAATCGAGGACTCCGCGTAAACGTGGTAATGAGGCAAATAATTCATTGACGATAAAATACATCACGATGTCGAAAAGAGCGAAATAAATATATTTCGACGTAATACGTAATGAACAATTTATATTATGTATGTATTATGTGTCTTATACATTATGTAATTAAGTAGCGAGGTAAACAAACGAAATAAAAATAATAAAATATATTAAATGAATAAAGAGTAAAATAAATAAATATATAATAAATAAATGAACCGAATGCTTTGCATCTTTCACAAGAGGTTTTCTCTCGCACGAGAAAACAGCATCGATTTATCTTACTGATTGACCAGACCTTCGTAATTGTTTTTCAGAATTAATTTACGGCACACGATACTTACGCCATAATATGTGAACCGGCCAAAAGCGCAACGGAGTTATTTGTACGCTAAAGTGACTAATTATGCCGGGATGAATTTTGGAGCGTCAACGCGCGCGGGCATAAAATACCCGTGGTATTTGATATGAAAATCGATTAATGCGAATTGCACTTTATCGCAAGCAATTCGTCGATGACGAGCGCGAAATGTGTTTGATCTCCGGGCATTCGTTTCGCGTTTAGCCTGCGGTATCCGTATTTAATTGCCAGTGCATTGCCACACGCTTCGTTATTTCCGTCACGCGAATCCGGCAATATTTAAATAAGCTTGCACAAATGTACCTCTCAATCCCCTCCTTCAATAATCAATCGGCCCGAATTATACACGCGCGTCGCGCGCTCGTCGCCGCTCGAGTAACTTCAGAAACGCGCGTTCTTTCGACGAGTCCCGTTGACCGGAAATTTCACAGTTATTATTCGCGAATATCCCGGCTAAATTAATTGAGCGAAATAGAGGGAACGTTTCTCCCGCGTCTCTCTCGCGAACGGCGAGGCGTACTATAAGGTATCCGCGTCACGTGTTTTTCAAACTTTGGATGCACTCAAAAGTTTTGCGCGCGCCGGACCAACTTGCCATCTCATAACTCGACGTGTAACGTCGAGGCGGAAACCTCGGCCGCGGAAACTTACAAATTCGCGGAGACAGTCGGGGAATCGTAAGAGAGAAGCGGAGACGAGAATAGAGGACTGTGTATAAAACCGCGTCGTCCCATTTGAAGGAAGATTCAGCCAAACCTGATGTCGTTGGTCGATACGAGATATGAAGGCCCGTAACAGAATATCGCGCCTTAATCTGTGTATGTGTATATATATATATATGTGTGTGTGTGTATGTGTGTGCGCGCGCGCGAAATTGGAATTACAACCCACCGCTAAAGGGATGGGATCTCGCCAAATAGAAGACAAACTCTCGGGGCCGAGCGTATAGCCGCACCGCGCGCGTATAATTCACTTTCAAATCCAATTACGGTAGCTCCGCTTTGAAATAAAGTACATCGTCTTCCGATTCCGGGCGGATCCTTCCGCGCCCCGGCCTTAATAGTTCATTACAACGTTCATGCTCTCCTCCAGCTGGCCGCGAGTGGCTCCCGTGGCTTATTAGAAGCCCGGGCCCCGGCGTTTCAGCATGCGGCGGCGATATGAAAATTAAAAAAAAAAAAATAAAAAAATAAAATAACAGATACACGATCTCGCACCGGACGCGCCTAATTGAAACCGACGGTTTTTTTTTCTTTTTTTGAAAAGCGCCGCTCGATGAGGAGGATCTTTTCCTCGCGAGAGGGGAATTAAAAAGGATCCCCCGGAATATGAAAGTACAATAACGAGAGATAAACCAGAGAGCGGATTCTCCTGCAACACATGCCGCGTTTAAACTGTCCGCAGTCCGGGACGACCCGGGTTCTCTCTGAAAACGCGAGTCAGGGGCTCGCATATCGTCTGACATATGTTTCACCGTGGAGGAGCTTGCAAGCGGATATAAATGACGACGAAACGCGGCCGAAAGCCGCGAGCGTTTTAATCTACCGGCCAGCGCGGAACTATTACTCGGTTCCGTCGGTGAAGGTGGTTTTTGAGACAACGTGTATGCACGTGTGAGGGGACACCTGGTTTCCTCCGTTCTCCAAGAACAATAGAAATTAGAGCTCCACCTGTATCTCTATCCGTGAATCATGGGTCTCTAAAAATCTTTATCTCTGAGAGGAAGAAGGGAGCGAGGAATTATTATCTCCGACGAAATTTTCCCACCGACTTATCACAGTTCGTTCGTTAACTCTTCTGTCAATGCATAATTTTTCACCTTATCATCAATGTATGGGTACCAATTGCGACGATTTCTTTGTATTTTATTTCGGAGAAAAGTCCCGACACATTTTTAACATTTAAAGTTGCTTTTGACATCCGTTCATTGACAGAAGAATGTTAAACACACTTGCAGGCAGAAATCTTCTTCGGTTCGAGAACCGCCTGCGAGAAAAAAAAACCTAATCCAATCTAACCTCCCGTATTTTATGTCACGCACAAACCGTTAAAAAATATAGGGGGTTGCAACGTACGTACGTACGTACGTATATTTCGTGCGCGGCTAAAAAGAAGCCGGACGAGAGAGTGATCGCGCTCGTGTAAAAAGAGACGAGGGTGAATGAGATGGTGGTGGTTAGGCGATGGTGGTGGAGCAGGCGCGTTGTGCCTGTAGGATGCACGTAGGGGTCGTGAACTCGGGCGGATTTATCGCTTTATTTAAAGGCCACTACAAGCTAACGAGACGGTTGACATATCCACTTTTCCACCGCGGGAACAATTTAGTGGCACGTTACACGCCAGCGACGCCCCCTTCTATATGAGTTATCATCCTTTGAAAGCCCCCCGCGCATCTTCCCGGGCATTAATCTTGCTTGGAATCCCTGCACCTTGGGCACCACCTGGTACATGATAACGCGGAATGAAGCTCCCCTATTCGCAGACAGAAAGTAATTTGTTTCGGTTAACAGCACTATTTGTAGCTTTGTTCCGCGGGATCGAAACAACTTCCATCGACGATATCTCACACGGATATTCCGCTGTTGCCTGCGTATTAAGAGTCAGATTCTTAAAAAGCTGAGAGAGAGAGAGAGAGAGAGAGAGAGAGAGAGAGATTGCGTGGCGCAAAGTAATGCTCCGCGTAATTATTACAGCCGGAAAATGTCAAGACGTAGCACGCTAATGAAGATAATACTTGCGCTGTAAATCGCGCCCGTATTAAAATGCGCTCACCTTCTCTCTTCCTACTTTTCAGAGACAGGAGGAAGAGGAAGGGGGCGAAGAGAAAGAGAGAGAGAGAGAGGGTGTAAGTAGGAAGACAGGCGTTTTCTCTTTCTCTCTCTCTTTCGCCTGGCAAAAAGGATTATCCACCGTGAAACTATTTACTGATTTAAACGTCGCATAAATCTTCCCTTCTAGTTCAACGGAGATTTTACTTAAAGGAGGTCACAGGGGGGAGCGAGCGCGTGCGTCTGCCCCTCTAAATTCATCGTTTTATTTAAGGCCCCGACGCGAGAAGCCTGCAACACGCATGCGTATCGGCTTTTGCGCTCCGAGGAAATATTTACCGTCTTCGCGCACGCCAATGTTGCGCCTTATCGCGCCGCTCCTCCCCCTCGCGAAGGGTGAGAGGCCTCCCTTTGCGGAACCCTTTGCTTAATCAAGTATTTACGCGAAGCCGATACCGAGGCCATCGAATTTGATGCGACGAAGGCTGAAGCGAAGGAGTGGCGCGACAATACGAAGATTATTTCTGGGATCTAATTGAAAGATTTTTTTAATAAATCATGGATTCCCCGATTGAAAAATTTATCAAGATTCAGACGAAAAGTGTAATGTTTTAGAAACGCGATTCTAAGCGGAAAATATTCCAAGCAAATATATCGCGCGCTTGCTTTCTTTCCGATTTCCATTCAACGTTACAATTAAGCAAAATATTTGAAACATTTTGCCTAGATGGAAATTTATAACGGTTCATGCATTGGTCGATATTCAACTTTTCTTGAAGCTCTGTAGTTTAATCAAATAGGGCCAAGAAATTATAGTTAAATATTCAGAATCTTCTATGGAAATAAAATCAGATTTTAAAATGGTAAAAACAGATACTAACATTTTTTATCTAACGATAATTAGCCGCACTTTGCAGGCTTTATTATCCAGTTTGTGGCAAAAATTTAAAGAGAAAAAGTTGATATACGTCGTCCAAACAAAGAAACTAATATACCTCTATTTTCTTACTGTACTGAGAAAATTAAATAACTAATATAAAAATGGAATTTTTTGTCCGATAAAGTTATACAGATTTTACTTAATTTCACCTGTCAAAAAGGAAAATGCCAATTTTTTTATTCATTTTTTCTATTTCTATTCTAGGTCGAAAATCCGTATTTTAAATAAAAATGGGATTCCTAATTGATATCGTAGTATGATGTACCTATTTGGGACAAATTTCGACATTTTACTCGGAATCTATGCTGCATCTAAAAAAAAAAAAAAATCTTGGAAAATTGCTGTGCTGGTCCATGTCAGTTGCGCTCTAAATCGCGATAAAAAGTTTCTCTATCAAAATCTCCACTGGGGTAGTATTTCTTTCTCTTTCTCTCTGACTTCTCTATCTTCGCACGAAATTATCCAAAATTGCCCGGAGGCACAACAATGTAGGAGGGGTGAACATTAATTTCGGCGAAATTATACACGACTCCGCCGCTAAAATATCGTTTCCTTTCCCGTCACGCAATGTCCGAGAACGATTCTCTTTGTAATTGTCGGAGTAATCCGGCGCGCACAGCTTTTCGGTTTTCGAGATCTGGTTCGCTAACTTGAAAAACTGCCGCGATACGATCCGTTTGTAACCGGATCGCCGTCGTATTGGGATTGTGAGTCACGCAAAGCGTCCGCTTTCAGCACTTAACGCCTGGACTTTGTCGGCGGTTTGAGATGTCGTAATCGCCGGGTTTTACCGGGCGCACTTTTACGAGCTCGTATGTACGACGGTAAAAAAAAAAAAAAAAAAAGTATCATCTCGAGGCTTTTTGCCGCCCGTCCGCGAGTACGAACGAAAAGCGTTCGTCCTATTAAGGCCGCATTTTTTCCGTCGTACCCTCAAAACCCCCCTAGACGGCTATTACGGAGGAACAAAACACCCCGCGGACAGAATGACCCAGAAATATTTTTATATGTGTCCTATAAAAACGCCATCGATATTTCGTGTCACGCTTTGAGGGAAATAAAAAGAGAAAATGACAAGAGGGATAATAAACGAGATTTTCGGGATCGCAGAACCGGTGCAAATTTTTGAGATACGACTTTTCATCTACAATGAAAAATAATTCCTCGATTTTTTTAAGGGGATATTGTTTTTTTTTAAATTCGAATAAATCCTAAAATTGTTACTTATGCAAAAATGCGGCCGCGTTCATTATTTCGTTCCGTTTACTTTTATTTGATTCACGGCTATTAATGTTATGGCAAACGGCGTAATGCTCCGCAGGGCTCGTCGTAAAAATGAAGAAACAGGAAGCCGAGACTAAAATCGAGGGGTGCTAGTTTTATCTCCGTAACATCCGGGCGTCTATCTTTCTTCGGGGGGGGAGAAGACACGCCTTAAAGTAATCGATCAAAAACACGCGTGCGACTCGGAGAGTCGCAGAGGCCAATTTCCCGCTGGCTATAATCCAGGGACATAAACGTCTTCCCGACGCAAAAAAGGCGAGCGTTATATATACCTCATCTTCACACATACATACATACATACATACGACCGCGAAGACACATCTCCGTTCGTTTCGCAATAAATAACCGTATAGTTTTAGGATCGCGGATCTCTCCGATTGCCCGCCATCATTCGATTTTTACTACTTGCCGCTTAACGATTTCTCGCATACGTATCTTCACGCTCGGTTCTTTTTAAGCTTTCCATATTTCGCCGCAAAACGTAGACAAGATTCAGACCGTAAGAAAAATTAGCAAAGTAAAAAATATTTCAGAAAATATTTTAAATATGTAACAGAATTTTTCTGTTACTTATTAAATGTAGAATGCGTAGAAAAATTTTTTTTATATTTTTCTTTTTTTTTTCTTCGTTTTCTTCTTTTTTTTATCTGTTTCTTGCAGATAAAATCCAGACTGACCTTTTACCGCAATATCTGCTCTTTGAGCTCTATCCCAAAATTATTTTTGATTTCTCTATTGCAAGATCTTGCGTGTTATACATGCAAGTTATAAAGTATAAATCGCAGATGAAAGACATTCGCGTGTAATAAACTCGCCGAGAGCGTATCGAATCGCGAAAAACGCGGTTTCCGCTTCTGAATCGCGATTGTAACCTGGAAAATATCGCGGAGTCATTTGTTTTTTTACGCCTGCGATCGCAGCGGTTTCCGCGAACCCGGTTCAACCGGATATTCTGGGGAGCCGCATTTTCGTCTCTAAACTAAAAACGAATGCTAGGATCTCCTTATCGGATGGCCGGTCAAAAGACTGGCCATACTCGGCAATACTGCGAAAGGAGACTTTAAGCAGGAGTGCGATTTCGTTCGGTCCGCTTCCCTACGTGTTTTCCTACAAATCTCTCCTTCTCTCTCTCTCTCTCTTTCGTTTTCCCTTGTGCTTCTTTCTCGCCCTTTATTTCGCTCCTTACATCAGCGTCCATGGGAAAACTCTTTGACCGCGTGCTGCGCCACGTTTTCGTCCTAAGGGGAGGAAAAACCTCCCCTTTATGCTCGGACTTCGAAAGAAGCCGAGAGAGTGCAGACGAAGAAAAGACGGTAGCCGGTAAATGTCACGCGAACATAATTTATTTATGGACCCCGAAGGGGTTGATGGATGCGACGTTGTGCGAACGTTGCGCAAGGGGTGGACGGGTCGAATCAATCGATGTCGCGGGACGATAATATTTGCCGCCAATGTTTTCGGATTTAGCCGATAAGAATTACAGAAACATCATAGAAATCGAGAGATGTGTGATGCAAATGAATAAAATAGCAGCATCTAATTGTTTTTTTTTTTTTAGTTGACGTCTGTCATGTGACGAATTCGTACAAATTATCGTGTTCTTTGTTTCATCAAGTGAGTTGTTGTGATATATATTATATATGTATATATATATTTTTATTAATAATTCTCATATGAGAGATTTATATATATTTTATATATATATATATATATATATATATATATATATATATATATATAATATATATAAAAATATATATAATATATATGTAAATTATATTGTATAATAATTTTATCCATCGAATGACTCATATGTTCCATCATACATATCTCTTTATAATTGAATCGAGTATTTTTGAGTAAAATCCATGTAGATCTGTGCCGCGTACATTTACGGAGAGCGACGAACCGAACAGAAGAGAGAAAGAGAAAAAGAGAGAGAGAGAGAGAGAGAGAGAGTCGCAAGGATTTATAAATAGCCAAGATGGTGCGGAGAAGAGCGTGGCTTTAATCCAGCGCTGCTGCGACACAATCTCGCGCAAAAGTCCGTCAAACAATAGACGAATAATAAAAGCTTCATCCCCGCGGCGGCAAACCACGTGCGTAAGGTCTCTTAGCCTCACTTCTCTCTCTCTCTCTCTCACTCTCTCTCTCTCTCTCTCTCTCACATGTAACTCGTCCCCGAGACATAAAACCTTTTATACCGCGCTCGCGCGCCTTCGTGACTCGTTCTCCTCGGACGAGTAGAAAACTACCCACCTACTTTTTGTCGTTGTATACCTCACGGTATATCTCTGTTATCTACCCTACTCGCGTGACTCGTCCTCAGACATAATAAAACCCCTTTATCCGTCCGCCCTAACTACCTCCCCACCGGACTCGCAAACATCCTCCATTACCGCGCCTTCATTCGCTCCTCCGGCGTTCCTGCTGGGCTTCCTTAAAGCCTCCCCGTCCTTTCCCTCTTTCCCCGAGGACAACGAGGACTCTCGCTTCCCGAGGACAATCTCGGGAAAGCCCGCACTCGCTCTAGAGTACATCGCTAGACGAACGCGCGTCACGTTTGGATGACGAGTGTGATACGTCGCGAGACGCAAGGGGAGGACGAACGATCGTTCTTCCCTCGTAATGGAGGTGCATCGTCGTTCGGGAAACGTAAGCGGATGTTCGGCAGCGCTGCCGGGATTCATCCCACGGCGAATGCGAAACAGAAACGGTCGAGAACGGTAGCGGAATTACTTGCAGCGGTAAGATCGCATCTCTCGGTTATCGGATACCGAAGAGGGTTCGAGATTGTTTCGCAGCGAGAGATGCAAGTTACACATTAAACAGCTTGATTGCTAAGAGGATCGACGTCGACGTAACGCGATGTAACGCGAATCGGCGCGAGTTCGACCGGGCGTTCTTCCCTTGTCGGTTTTTCAATCGTAATCGAGTCACGTGACGGAGCGAGTTGCTCGCATATACATATAATCTTTTAAATGAAATCGGTATATTATATGAAAAGCGGTGAATGATATTATGGTTATTGAAATGGTAATTGAAAGAAATACAGTTCAAGATAAATAGAAAAAAAAGCTTTAAGAGCTGTATCTTGCAAATGTATAAGATTATTAATCATTTTCAATGAAATCTATCTAATCAGAGTGAGATATAAGACGGAGGAACAAGTGTGAATATTTTTTATTTTCGGTGAAATCTTGTGCGCCGCTGCTTTAATCAATGAGACATTCTTCTCGCAGATTCAGTTTAAGAGGATACATTATTCAGAGTGTTCCGGAAAAATCTACCGAATCTACGCGTCAATCTTTCATAATCAGCGATACTGTAATAACGCGTCCTCTTACGCTCTTCTCGGAAGGAAATAAATTATGGAAAAAAAAAAAAATTCTATTATGTCATAAATGGGGCGAACTCGAGCGATCGAGCTGCATCCAAAAGACTGCGCAACTCGACCGAGGGCACACTTGTAAGTACGGGTATCCTGAAATGGGTTAATGGAGACTGTATCAAGCGAGCGACGCGACCTGGCGCGGGAAACGAGGTAACGTCGTAAGGATACCGCGGCTCGTAATTTTTAACGACGACGACGACGACGACGACGACGACGCTCGCTTTAAACGCTCCCGCAAACCTGGCACAAGATGGAGACAAAACGGCGGGCTAAGAGATGGGAAACAGGCGAAGACGGGCGAGGCAACCCGCGGCATCGTCTAATGACCTCGCATTATGCGCGGCGGAAAACTCGCTTTAATTAAAGATTATAACGCGTGAAATGAATTCGAGCGACGTTACGCGGTGTGTTTCTCCTCCCTCTCTCTCTCTCTCTCTTTTTCTCTCTCGGCTCTCCCGAGAGAGGAACGCGGAAACCGGATGATCGCAGGATAAGCCGGCACTTTCCAAAAGGTTTCGAGCGGAAATGGCGTTGGCTGGCTGAGGATCGTGGAAAATCTGTCTCGCGGAAATTTTCCGCGCGAGACTTTTATTTCAACTCCATTTTTCGATTCTCTTTTCAGCCTCGCATTTTTGTCGGAAAAAAATCCGCGGCACACGATC
Source organism: Lasius platythorax (assembly GCA_963971435.1). Taxonomy (NCBI): domain Eukaryota; kingdom Metazoa; phylum Arthropoda; class Insecta; order Hymenoptera; family Formicidae; genus Lasius; species Lasius platythorax. The sequence goes on from OZ020537.1 coordinate 14,035,461, forward strand.
GAATTCTACACGCGAAGAATTTTCATCTCTCTTTTTCCCTTTCTCCTCTCTTTTTTTTTCTGTTCAGAAAAAATGGCCCGTCTGATTTTAAAACGTCGTGTCACGTTGTGTGCGGAGAATTACAAGTGTATATAACGGGGAGAACTCTACTTCGGACGAATTAAAGTCCCCCGTAATATCCAACCCCAACCTGGAATCCTGTGTGTTGCGAAATTTATCCGAAAAATACCGCTCGCAACACGTGTGCCGTTCATATCGATGACCCGTTTTTCCCATCGGCTTGCCCCCTCCCCTTTCCCTCCCCCCGGAATTTCCTATAATAATGTTATAGTTCTACACGCGCGCGAGAGGAACAAGAGGCAAACTCGCGGCGCGCCGTGTAACTGTTATGATCACTGCCGGCAGTGACGATTATTGGGCGCGCGGGCTGTCAGGGAAACGATCGTACGACTTTCCGGGAGACTCTAGACTTTTGTGCTCTGCCTCTCTTTTCCCCCCCCCCCCCTCTATTCTAGAAACGCGCGCGCGCTCGTATTCCGCTACGATCTTCATCGGGAGTTTCGCGCTCCAAGTGGCCGTCTTAACGTCGCGGATTATCTATTCTAGGCTCGCAGTACCTGTTAACTTTAACGCGTTAAACGTCCCGCGATAGCAGTCCGGCGAACTTGCTGTATTAAGGAACGCGCCGACACGTGTCCGTTTTACGATCGAGAGGCGCGATAATGAGACTTCCTCGTTAACTCGTCCTTCTGTCAATGAACGAGTATCCAAAGTAACTTAAATGTTAAAATGTGTCGGAACTTTTCCCCGCCCGAAACAAAACACAAAGGACCCTTGTATTCGGAAATCTCCTAAAATATAACGCGAAAGAATGTTCGATGTCCAACAGCTGCTATAAAAAATTTATTATAATGCTATAATATTTATAATATTATAATGCTATTATTAATATTATAATGCTATAAAAATATTGTCGCGGTGCAATGTGTCGAAAACACGCAGTTGGTACATACATTAATGGAAAAATAAAAAAATTATGCATTGAGAGAGAGAGAGAGACAGAAGGATTAATATCTCTATCTCTGATATTCAAACGTAAATTAGCGTTAATTAGTAATCGGCGTCACGGTGATCGTTCGCGAAGCGATATAAGGAATTTGATGATACTCCAGTATAGTTCTAGTATCTCTTCCAAGATTTCGCGATATCCGCGGAGTTTAGCTCTCCGAGAAAATGTCCGGCGCGAGGCAGCTTTCAAAACACGTTAAGAATTCTCGTTTAATTAGAAGCGACGGAGCGTACGACTTTACATCGAGCGCAAAGCAAAATGTAAATTTCAATGTCGAATTAACTCGAGATGGTCACTCGATAAGCTCGACGTCCTGCCAATTAGGCCATAAGCGCGGTCCTTTTGTTCCTCCGCGAATATTGCGACGACTCCAGCTATACGTTCGCTCTACACGCGTTGCACATTTCCTCTCCCCCCCCTTCTCCCCCTCCCCCTTCTCCTCCCCCCCGATGCTATTCTCCTGTAGAACGACATACATCAGTAATTCTGGCCTAACTGGGACAATGGGAGCTTTGTCGATAGCGGCGAGGCGAGATCCGTGTCTGACAAGAGTGCAGCTGTTGCTACTGCTACTACTACTTGCGAGAGGATTTTCCGCAACCCGGAAAGCGATTAAGTGTGTCCCGGTGTCGTTATACGATTAATCTCCGCAGATAGCGGGGCTCGCGTACAGATAGCGGAATGACGGAAGTATATATCGGGTGCTTTCTCTCTTATTATCAAACAAACGGAGAGCACCCCCTTTCGCCGGGGGCGCTTTTAAAAGCACTCTCCCACGCGTGTAGAAAATACGCGGCCAAGTTATTCCGTCGCTCTTTTTCGCTCTCACTCCGGACGGAGGGAGACAAGAGTAGACGTTCCATTAATATTCCATTCCGCACTGGCTCGTGAACAATACGGCTAACGGCCACCGCCATTAACGGCCAAATCTAAACAGCGTTTTCTTTTTTTTTTTTTTTTTTTTACGCGAAGAAGATCATCAAATCGAGTTTCGCAGTCGTTTCGCGACAAACAACCGACCAAAATCCGCGCGACGCGCGGATATTTTTGCGTTTCGACAGTGTTATTCTTCGTGTACTAAAAGCGGATAATACGGGAAAATATCCGTCAGGAGGGATGAAAAATAGATACATACATCTGCATTTTTTACTTTTTCCCCGCTCTAGACGAGATGTATAACATCCCCGATCGGGGATGTTTCAAGGCCAGTTTTCGCGTACACGAGTGCTCGATCATACAGAGCAACGCTCTGGAGTAACATTTAATAAATCTTCCCATCGAATAATAATATAATTTTACGAGTAATCGATTATCTATTTCTTCACGCGTCTACATTATTCAACATCAATATCAAATTTGGCTTTGTCATAAAAAGGAAGATGGTCAAGGTTATTTTCACGATCAAATCAATTATGTATTGTTATTTGTGATTTTGAATCTATATTCCGTATGTTAATTACTCTTATGTGAATTTCAGTAAATAATCCACGCTTCATAAGATTTATTTTATATGTATTTTTATTTTGTGTGTGTATGTATTTTATGTATATAGTTGCTGAAGATGATCCGAAATTATAGGATCGAAACATTCGAAATAAACAATATTTTAACAAAAGAAAAAAAAAGAGGAGAATAATAATTTGCGCGCTAGGCTCTTAATTAGCCCGCTATCCTTTACTTGTGATATTCAAGTTTATCTTGTTGTTTTGTCCGCCTCGCGATATTGCGTCAATCGAATATGATCCGCGATTATCATTCTCGCATATTTTCGAGAACAGCAAGGGAAGATCGTGACATCGAGTCTGGTCACTCCACTTCCATTTCCGGTTGAATAAATCAACTATATCTGCCTTACAGATTCTATATATATAATATACTGTCTCTCGCCATCTCTGTATCATCTTTCATACGTGTCTTTCTACTTCACGCTTCTTCTTTGACCATTCAGTGCCCGGAACGCTGATCTCCCGTCTTCCCTTATATATTGTATATCCGCTGGTTTTTCTTTCTTCTCTTTTCGCTTCTCCACCGCCCGATGTTCTAGACATCGAGTGTTACTACTGAAAATATTGGCGGCCCATCCGTCCAACGCTTTCGTTCCGTCTCGGTACGTCTGTATCTTTCCGTAAAGCACAGGACAAGAAGGGTGAAATAATATTTCACACAATCATAAGTGCCTTCCTGCGAGAAGTGAATGGGGCGGTCGGTTAAATCAACATTTGTCATGTTAAACTTCAGTTCTTGAGCGGAGAACGAGGGGGTTTACAGGGGAACAGAGGGGGGGAGGGAGAGGGAGCGTGCAATATGTGAACCGAAGTTTTACGGAGCGAATTATATGTATATATATCGAGGATATACACGGGGGGAGGGAAAGAGGAGGGGGGAGGGGGGTCTTTGAAATCCGGAGTACGTGTAGTCTCTTCTCTGGTGTGTGTATTCGCGACATTCGCGAGAACGTTTGTTTTAAGGGCACAATTATCCGCCCTTACGAACGTCGAGCACTCGGCGTTTATAAGCTTGTTACGGATGTGAACTTGCGTTATATAAGCTCGCGTCTCTAAGCCTCGTAACTTCCTTATGGTCGACGGTGGTTTGCACACCCGCATCCACACTTACACACAAAGATACATACGTGTATGGGCAAAGGTGTGGGATGATACTCGAAACTCTAGGGAAATACAAATAATGTTCTGCGTCTGTTAAATTCGCGATATATGTATATCCGAAGAGAAACGTAAAATTGAAATAATTTTACGCATCGACACAGACGAACCAAGTTATAACAATGCAAATGTTCGTTTTCTGCTCTCTATACTCGCTATACTCGGCATAAAAATAATGCGGGGAAAAAATTTGACAATGCAAATACACTGCGATGCATATATGTAAAATAGAAAAAGTGAAAGAATAATGCTCGCTCTGTTGTTTAACTTTACATGTGTGTGTGTGTGCGCGAGGGTTATATTTAATCAGTAGTTTAGAAGGGATATTATTCCGCATGTCTCTCTCTCTCTCTCTCTCTGTTTTCCTTTTTTTTTTGTAGAAAAATGCATTTAGCAAGCTAACATTAAAACTCTGTAAAGGCATTTTATTACTACCTCATCCTATTATTGCTTTTGTATCAATGGCTGAAACGGAGATATCTCTTCAAATGTATCTATGTACATATATATATATCTGCGTAAAAAGCACCGCGTACAGAGAAAATACATTTTCAAATACCTCTTTTGGAATAAAGCTCTTTTTTTTCCAAAGAGAGAATACGATTCGTATTATATTGTAATTTTACGGACATTGCTCGCCGAGAAGAGGGGGGAGGAAATATTTTCTATTAACCGTTTCCAACACAATGTTCTTTGTGTCGTACGAGAGAACATTTGTTTCGTCATCAAACTATCGTTTCGAGCCGAATCAATTTTTGTTTGTACGATACGAATTGGCCGAATAAAATATATATCTCGATTAAATTTATATTCGAAAGCTTTCCCTGTGTGCGAATCGATTTCTCTGTAACGCGTCTGTTGCGCGATGCGAGTCCGCGAGCGCATTTTTTTTCTTTTTTTTTCTTTTTACCTAGTCCGAACGTAAAATAATTTATCGACCGGCCTCTCTCAAAAAAGCAATTCTTGTAAAATACCCTAACCGAGCTCACCGCTAATTAATTTCCCACCAACGACGTTAAAGCGATTTTCCAAGTTTGCGACGCCTTTCTATGTTTACGCGCGCGCGCGAGATGCTTTACGTTCGACTTAACTTTTCGCGAATGGAGGGCAAGTAGAGAGCGAACGTGTCGCGCGCGAAAATGTGTATGCGCGAGCGCATTGAATCTACATTCGTTCCGCTTCCTCCAATGCGTAAGACCACCCCCTTTCCACCCCTACATCACCCCCTCCCCCCTCCTCCCCCCTGCCACCCCCGCGAACAGAGAGGAACCTCATCGATGTGCATTCGCGAACTCGCGCGCTCGGAGCGAGGAAAACGCCTTCCGATTGAATCCAGTTATGTAAAGGATGGAAGCGTGAATTTTACGCGTCGGCTTTAGTCGGGAATAACTTGGAGCCGGCGCGGCCAGGAGAGACGCCGAGACCTTTCCCCTGAATAAATTTCTAACGATTTACCCGCCGGATGTGAATTCCCGCTGGTCGCCATGATTCGAGGGAAATTTATCGACATGTCAACGATATATAACGGAATAGTCGCGCGAATAAAACGGGACAAATGCCGTTTCGCCTCTATTCGCCCGGCGAAATGAGTCGAGGGGCTCTTGTAAAAAGATGTAAAAAGTAAAAGATAAGCACACACACATATACATATACAATATTATATATACATATATTATGCACATAGTCTCTTGCGCTGGTTACTCTTGATATTATGTTACGGAACGTGTTGTGAAATCTCTAAGAACGGCGAATCGATCTGCATACGCGTGTGAAAGGTACACAAGAGGCGCGTAATGTCGCCGCTATTGTCGCGTTTACGACATTTCCGGTTTATAGGTGATGTATAGCGATGCACGTTTTACGCAATCTTCGCTTTACGCATGCAGTTATTACGTGTCGATCTGGCGCGACTGTACTTATCGTCCGTGAATTGACATTCGCGTCGCTGCGCCGTTCATTTAACACAGTCTCACAACTGGCTCACTTATTAAATCCTTCGCAGTCGATCTCGTCAGCCCCTCAGGGTGGAGTCGGCGATTTATGCGAGTCGACAGCCCAGGATTCAGGGAAAATGGCCGCCTATACGATCCTTCAATCCTTCTGTCAATGAACGGATACCCGGATACCCAAAGCAACTTTAAATGTTAAAAATGTGTCGGAACTTTGCTCGAAATACAAAATACAAAGGGCCTCTGTATTCGGAAATCTCTTAAAATATAATCTAAAATAACTTAATCTAATAAAAAAACCTAAAATATAACAGGATAGAATGTTCGATGCCTGCTATAAAAAAATTGTCATAGCGCAATGTGTCAAAAGCACGCAGTTGGTATCCGGATATCCATACATTGATGGAAAGGTGAAAATTATAAATTATTGACAGAAGAATTAATGAAATTATACGGAGATGGTCCGACTCGTCGGGATGCAATTGACCTCACGCGCATAAGCGGACTCGTAATTGAGGTAATCGGTGACCGGTTAATTAATTGATCCTCATAACGATTATTGGCAGAATAAGTGATAGGATATATGTACGTCATAAATATATGTATATATATATACATATGTCAGTCGGTTCGGCCAGTCGGTAGATTGCGAAGAACAAAGATATTATACAGCGCGCTGTTCATTTACGGGAGTGGATTTTATTGCGTGCAAAATTGTTGGAGATTTCGCTAGATGAAAGTTCCAACGGGCGATATTTAATCGACCATTGATGGAATTGTTTCTCGAGTATCTCGTAACGAAATACCAGAGCAAAATTTCATGCATTACTCCCTCACTTTTAAATAACTTTTTATACTAATGTAAATTGATTTGCTATGCACATGTTAAAAATGCATCGATTAATTTTCAGAGAGAAAGAGAGAGAGAGAGAGAGAGAGAGAGAGGAGAGAGAGAGAGAGAGAGAGAGAGAGAGAGAGAGAGAGAGAGAGAGAGAGAGAGAGAGAGAGAGAGAGAGAGAGAGAGAGAGAGAGAGAGAGAGAGAGAGAGAGAGAGAGAGAGAGAGAGAGAGAGAGAGAGAGAGAGAGAGAGAGAGAGAGAGAGAGAGAGAGAGCGAACGTCATTATGAAAAATGAAAAAAAGTGATACAATTTTTTAAAACAATTCTCTAATATATACATTCGGAAGAAGTTATATGATTGCGATATCAAATGGAGAAATAATTTTGTTTGGATTTTTTTCCCTATGTGATTATTATGATATCATACATGATATATAATAATAGCATATATATTATACACTAGCTTTTCGGCCCATTATATGATTATACATAATCATATAATAATACAATATATTATATATTAAATGTGTGTTTTTAATATAATATAATATAATATCATATATTAAATGCTTTTAATATATCACATATTAACAACAAACTATAGAATTATATATAACTATGAATAATATCGTCAACGTTTATTCCTTCTTATCGTCGAGCAATGTCGTTTTGAAACGAGCGGCGCTTTAGCTCCGAGCGATCGTTGTTCAACGACCCATGAAACCGTTGTTCGATACAGATAAATGGCAACCGTTTAAATTCCGCCGCGTTTTCACAGACGAGCGGCAAATATGTCACGACTCTGGCGGACGGGAAGAGATGACGTTTCTCCGACGACAACGGGGGGAGGGCGATCGATTCTCCCTCATTTCGTCGCCTCGCCGTCTAAAGTGTTCGGGCGAGTGTTCCGACAGCGAAGGTAGAGAAGACTATACGTTTAAACAACGAGAGCCTTCTTTTCTCACGAGCGCTTCCACGAACGTTTAACGAAATTACTTTGAAACGCGAACAAGTACGCTCCTCTCGGCTCGGCGCACCCCTTTCCTAGGGATGGCCCTTCCGCCCTCTGTACAATTCCTCGCTCTCTCTATCACACATACACACACACAGTCTCCCTCTCTCTTTCTCTTCGTTTCGATCCCTAACCGGTCGACGAGCTTTAAAAACTACCCTCTTAAACCCGTTAGAATTACGCCCGCTGATCTCACGCTCTTACTTTCTCTCTCGTCGTTCTCGTCGTTCGTTTTTTTTTTCATGACGCGCGCGCATCTTCATCTTCCTTCCCCCCCGCGGAGTAAACAAAGCTCGTGCTACGTAATTATCACCGGGTGGAGCTTATCGAGGCGGCCGAGTCTACTTCCGAGGGACGGTAAAAATACTCTGAAGTATTTCACTTTACGGAGAATAATGCCCGTAACCGGCAATATTCTCGGAAATTAGTGCGCGGGACGATCGGTAATGACTGGCATTAAATCCGAGGATACGTGCTTTAAAAAAGACGCAAAGGATAATCTTGTGAGAGAACGTTAAAGGATAACGATCTTTCTCTCTCTCTCCTACTTTGACGGAACGGACAGCTGAGATTTTCTATCTCTTTGATGAAACGCGTAGAAGAAAAACCTAGGATCGCTTTAAAATACCGAGCGATTCTCTCGCTCGGCGAAGAGGAAATAATTTCTCTTTAATAATTTCATCGACATGAAGCTTCGCGTTCTGCAATATTTTTCTTCGCGTTGTATATTTGCATTATTCTCCGTCTCCGCGCACGAATATCTCTCCTGACGCTCTTTACGATACTCATCCTCGCTGTTTACATTGTCACGTCGCATGCATAATTTAGTGGTTTTAACTTACCTAGGCTTCTCGGTGAATTGCGTTTATATATGCAATACGCGGTAATGCTTTCGAATTGCACGTGCAATTTATGCCGTCAATATTTGCGACAAAATAATTAAGAGAGAGAGAGAGAGAGAAAGAGCCATATACATATATATTTTCGAGAATTAAAAATTATGTACAAAGACGCTCAAGCTTCTAACAACACGATATCACGTCGAATCCTGCGTAAGAAAATCACCGTTTGATACGAGCTCATCGCTCATGGTGTCTCGGCGGAGATTAAGCTCGCGCCGTTCGTTCACGCGAACTTGTTGCGTGTCGCATGCCATAATAAGAGAATAACCGGCTGATTGGAATCGCGCGCGGGATAAAAAAAAAGAAAGAAGCATTAATCTTAAACGAGAATACACAATATTGCCGCGCGTGACTCGGAAAGCTCTCGCGAGCAGAATAAGATTGATGCCACTTTTCGGCATCTCGTGACGTGAATATAATTCTGATTGTTAACGCCAGTTTCCGTGAGGAATAATAAGGCGGTCGCCTCGCGCGTTAGACAGATATTTGTTGCGACGTGTAAAAAAAGTACCGAGGGGAGGAGAGAGAGTCGCGAAATTTGCAAGTCAATCGACCGAGATACTCGAATGATCGATTATTCCCTCTTAATTCTATTTTACGTTTTCAATGAGATTTCTCTCTCTCTCTCTCTCTCTCTCTCTCTCTCTCTCTCTCTCTCTCTTTCTCTCTCTCGCTCTCTCTGTGCTTTATCTTATATCCGTATCGGACATCCGTCGAGTGAAACCAGCGAGGCTTCGCGTTCTCGATGGCGTTCTCCCTCTAAATTTTCTGTTTTGTAATAGAATAGCGTTGAGGTCAATTGATACCGATCGAATGATTCTACCGTGTCGCGTAGTCTCCCTCCGCAAAGCTCGTGCAACGCGATAGAGGGTCTCTCCAGAGGGGGCTCGGCTTGTGAGAGAAAGCCCAAAATTGACCGGGGACAAATGTCAGTCCGGTCCAGTTTCGCTCCCGCGCCAGTTCGGACGTGGCGAACCGTAAACCGTGAATGTTTTACCGTGAAACGGGAACGATCCAGAACGTTCCCGGGACCAGGGAATGGAAGCCGGGGCGAACGCACGAACCGGCTTCGAGGTACCGACCATAAATTCGAGGCTGACCGCACGAAAGGACCGTTCTGCGGCACCGATATTATTAGTTTACGGGAACAGTGACTAAACTATAGACGGCCACTAAAACAAACGAGGATAGCCGGTGCGGAGAGACCAAGTGTGTGAGAGAGAGAGAGAGAGAGAGAGAGCGAGAGGTTTAGGGGACCGGTGGTTACCGTTCTAGCACCCCCGGTTGTTTATGCCTCATTAGCCGCAGTAGTTACGTCAGTGCCCTTAACTATCGTACGAATTGAACACCGTGCTGTGCCCCCTTTACCTAACGCGCCGCCGGCTCGTCTACGATCTATAACGTATATCCGGTATGCATAGCCGTAGCCGAGCCGCAACGACGCGACCGTCGTTGAATATTCGAGCGACCGCGTATAATATTACCGGATCTCTACGACTAGCATGCAAAAATGTATATTACATTAATGATATACAGTTTGTGTGTGTGTGTGTGTGTGTGTGTGTGTGTATGTGTGTATCCGGAATATGAATAGACTTTGAATTTTTTCGACGCAAAGCTTACGAGAGACACTCTATATTTATGTATATAAATGGCCACCGCGTCTCGTGAACTGAAATTTTCAGATTTCTTTCGTAAAAATGTTAATGCACAAGAAACTCGACAATATGTACATGGAGAGAATTTTTCCTTAAATCGTGGTAATCGGACGTTAATCAGACGGTAATGGGAGAATATGGTCATTTTAAAGTATTTTATATATAATTTTTTTATTCATTTATATGTATTGTAATAAAATATTATAAATACACGCGGTTAAATTTTATATGTATTAATGATTAATATTAATTTTTTAAAATGTTAGAGTTCGTAAAGTTATTAATTAAGCAAGTAATTTTTTAAAATAGAAAAATGCAAAGTTGTAATAGAAATATAGTGTATAAGATATAATGATAAATGTTATAAATACAATACGATATTTTCAGTTGAGTGCTCATTGATATTTAAAAAAGTACAGTTTATATTTATAAAGAAATACGTAAAAATTTTACCATGCAGCTATCTATAATATTTACATAGATATCAAGTCGTTTCAAGATTGCTAAAAACATGGGAAAATTTATAATAAAATTTTTACGTTAAAATTTAACGAAAAATGTTCTTCGTGTAAGACTAAAATTCTCGTTCGAAAGACAGACTTTATCAACTACACGTCAACAAGAAAAATAACTCTTTTAATAGTGTTTATTTATACTTGAAGGTTTTTTTAGATTATTAAATACGAATCTAATGACGGTCAAAATTGACATTTTTAAATTTTAATTAATACAATTGAAAGTTATTTAATATAGATTCTCAATTGATCTAGTTTGTAACTTTTTTTACAATAAATCTCATAATTAACCATAAATATCTTATTAATCGTAATCGATACAACAAATTTCTAAAGATTTAAAGTCCTAACAATATATTTAACTTTGATTGCAAGACTTCTGCAATACAACAATTATATACTGTAGCTATAACATAACAAAATACATTAAAATAATTAATTTTTGCAATTTTAATAATAAATTTCTCAAAATTGTAACATGAAGTAATTTGGAATCTAGAATAGTATTTAACATCAAAAGAACTGTGCGAAATAGTAATTCTCTTTCTTGTGTTTTTTGTTGTTGAACTATATTATTATAATGGAACATGTAACATGCATATTGCAATATTGCAAAATTAATCTTTGTAAATTTAATTAAAGTTATAAATAAAAGTTCAATTATTTGCAAAATTAAACTTTCTAGCGAAAAGAACAACGCGATATGAGATTTGATACTTGAACACGATTTTGTATGCATTTAGATCTACCTATTTAAAATAATTATTGGAAAAATTCATAAATAATTATCTCTCGAGATAATGATTGCACATATGCGCATATGATTAATAAGTAATATTATTTAAATACGAATTCTTCGTAATAAAAAACAGACGAACATGAAGCAGTAGTCTGCTTTTTTTTTTCTCGCGCGTTGCGGCGAGAGAGGAACGTTGAGATGAACTTTTACCAAAGTTAACATTATATATGTAATGAAACTTTATAGAGGGAGAGAGAGAAAGAGAGAGGAGTTCACATCATGAGTCTGCTAACATACAAGAACGTCGATGTGCGTGTTTGCATCGATTTTTACTCTCACGCGAGAGCGCGGACGTTTTGCAAATTCGCGCTACTTCCTTTTTTTTATCGGATTCAGCGGATTAATAATTCCAGACCAAACTCGCGAAGTACTATAAAATTCTATCGTGCGCTGAATTTAATTTAACAGACTCTCATTTCCACGCAGCCAGATTGAACATGTCAAAAGGTGAGATAGTTTGCTTTATCGATTCTCTCTCTCTCTCCCTCTCTCTCTCTCTCTCTCTCTCTCTCTCTCTCTCTCTCTCTCTCACCCCCTTTTTGCTTCGACTCTGAGAAGACTACATTCCTGCATTTACTTTACGAATGTCGGGTGACAGGTTGCAAAATAGAAAACCGAAGAAATTGCACAGATGGGTAAGCCTCTTTTCTCTCTTCTCGAGATCCGATGTAAAATATCGTGGCGCGCCCTTAAAGGCAATAACTGACGTGGAATTGTATAAATCCGACATATCCTCGGAAAATATTCAGCATATTTCTGCTTGCAGCAGCAAGCGGCTTCTACACACGTGTTTCGCATGCTCTCTCTCTCTCTCTCTCTTCTCTTTCTTCTCTCTCGGCCTGCTTTTACTTTTCACTTTTGTGCGCCAGTAGACGCGTGCGGAGTTATCTGACGGGAATGAGGCTTAAAGCTTTCGCCGATAAAGCTCTCGCGAACGCGGCAAAGCAGGCGACGACGTTTCATATAGACGTTTCCTTCTAATGGAGTTTCAGTCCGCCAGAAAACTAGGCGACGAATTGTCGCAACGATGAAAGTCGGAGTTCAATTGATGCGAACACTGATTACACGGAGCGTTTCGCGCTCTTCCGTTTTCCTTTGTCACATCGATAGTGTGAGAAAAAAGTTTAACGTCGTCATTAAGTCGCTCGCAATCAATGCTCCGAAACGGAATATTAAATATTTCAATCTGCAACCGGAAATCTCTTCTTCCGAGTAAACGTATTTAAGGTAGTTGTATCGCAATAGGCACTTTCTTACGATGTTTTTTAAATTTTGAGTAATTATTATTTAAAGTTTTCTAAAGACAACGGCAAAAATATATAATATAATAATAAAATATATAATAATAAAATTATATAATAATAAGTTATATATTATATAATATCAACGCGAGAGCAACGTTGCCAGATTGATAATACCGTACAGGATAATAATAGTAGGTTGATAATAGTACAAGCTTAGTCAAATGTTTTAAACAAATAAATAAAGTTTTCCGTTCATTGCACTGTATGTGATCATTATTTTTGACTAATACTGTCGCGATACAACTACCTTAAATCGAGGACAGTCGCGAATATTCGCGATTGCCAGAGAAAGTAAGAGAGAGAGCGAGAGAGGAATTATTTAAGTTTTATTCTTTATGTGCAAACAATCTCACAGCACGCGAGAATGCCCTGCAGAAAGGCAATTTCTATTTCGCGGAATAGCTTCGCATTCACAATTGTTTTGCATAAAAGTCGCCGAAGAGAGTGCGCAAGTACAATGTGTGCATATGTGTGGCCGGCGTTATATGCACAAAAATGCATTACTCCGCCAGATTGTAATTTCGAGAGACTTATCTTTGAGAAAATTCCTCCTGTTATCGAGAGCTACACGTGTGTTTCTTTTTATCTTCTATAATTTTTTTTTATGATTAATTTATCTTTCGCGCGCATCTTACATGTATGAGAGGGAAACTTTTTACACACAATGCACATGTACATACATACATATATCCGTGTCTCGTCCGATAAATCGCCCCGCGTCGCCGGGCACCACTTTGTCATTTCGAATTTGAGACAACAAAGTTTCACGGTGGAAAGCAGTAATAGAAACTTTGCGCCGACAGCGGAAGCTTGTACACTGGGAATCCGCAAGTTACCAACCAACATCCGGCTGGTGCTATCACGAAACGCATGCGGTGCATTTTACGAATATCGGTGATCTGGGAATGCAAAAACTCGCGCGCGCGACAGCGACTAATAAATTGATAGCTCTCGGCTTTGGACTGCTCGCGAAACTCATGGTTTTTTTTTTTTTTTTTTTATCGAAATGTGCGAGATGAATATTGAATGAACGCGTGTAAAATCATCGACGATATAATATCGATATGTCGCGTACGTTGTTAGTTTTTTTTTTTTTTTTTTTTTTTTTTACAACAACAACTAATTAGACTTCGCCCTCGTCAGCGTTTCCGATTTCCGCTGATGCGTGCATCTTGTGCAGGATAATTTTTTCGCGGTCCAGTAAATAACGATCATAGTCGTCGCGATGACGTAACGACGTTGCGTTCGCGTCAAGCGTGGAAATCAACGGAACGAGCGCGAATCGCGCAAATTGTGATACATTAATTTTTACGCGTTTCCCTCGTTTAGCGTATTTATCGCTGACGAGAGTTCGAAACGCGGCGAAATTTCGCGAGCGGAAGAGAGAAGCTGGGAAAAAAAAAGAAGAATGCAGAGACGAGATGGAGGCGTAAACGGGGGGAAGAGCTCGGTGGCTGGATACCGCGGGATATTTTGTAATTAAACAGGATAGAGTCCGCGAACCCACGTTGATTCATCGTTTCGTATTATGGGCCGAAACGTTTCGCAATTAAACGCCAGTTGCACGGTCGCCGCTGCAACGAGACGTTGAAAGAGTTAACGAAAAAGGAAAAAAAAAAAAAAAAATTAAGAGAACAAGAAGAGAAAAATCGGGGAAAAAGAAATATCGGGGGACTTATTGCGGACTTCCGTGAAACGAAGCAGTTGCGAAATTAAACGGAGATTATGCTCGGCAATGATCGATAATAACGTCGGAATCTACTTGACATTGCGGGATGTGACGTCTGTCGATAAATTGTGCGAATGCATGTAGAAAATTTTGTCCATTTTTGTTACTGAAACTTTTCCAGAAAAAACGTACTTGTCGTGTAACCCAAAATTTATAACACTCATTTATAAACAAATCGCGAATAGAATTCGCTCAAAGGGCGTAAATTTAGAATACTTGTGTTAAAATATACGAAGAAAGCGTATCGTACCGTGAAAGAGCACGGACATGACCTGGAAATCCGAACACGAATGTTTAAAAGATATGTTTTTATCAAACACGTGGTGCTTGCATAACAAGTATAATATACGAGTACGCAATCAAGTCGCTTCTAAAGTAACGAGGTAGAACATGCAAGGTAGAAGGTACGCCGAGGCAAATACGATGGAAAAAGAGGAACGCGAGAGAAAAGGCGAAAGAATATTTCTAGCAAGATGGTGAAAAATAGATGGAAAAAGTCAGAATGCAAGGATGAGGGAGAGGAACTCGGTATCGCGGGGGGATACATACGATGAGTACGTGCGATAAGGAGAGAGGAAGCGACGCGAAAGTAAAACCACTAGTGTTGAGGAAAGAAAAACGGGGAGGTGAAGAGATGAGGGAGAAGAAGACGGAGTGAAAAGGAAGCAGAAAACACGAAAGATTAGCGGTGGAAAGCGCGGAAGAAATAAAGCATCGCCAGAGAACTCCCGTTGCCAGTTTCTTAGAAAGTCCTTCGTTTCTCCTACCCTCGAGCAGCGAAAGGGGGGAGGGTGGAAGGGGAAGGGAACAATGCGGGAATATACAGCGAGAAACGAATTAGGCGGCTATTAGTAAGACGCTCGAGGAAACGTCGTAAAACATCGAACGCGGACTCGCGTGGAAAGAATTCGAAATTATGGCGCGGGTGTGTTTATCGCGCTCAACTTGGCGAGGGAGCGGAAGAAAGGGGGTTGAGTAACCTTCTCCGGGGTCTCCTTCCTATAACAATGAGCGACGATTCCTCGGGAGAGGACGAGGAGAGGAGGAAAGGGAGATCCGGCGGATCCGCGCGAGTAACGAAAGGTAATTCTGCGGGAACTCGCTCGAGTGTTTCCCCTCTCCTCTTTCCGCGTTTCCGGAAGAGAACGCGGACATATTTACGCGGCACAATAAACGTAATCGATGCACACTGATTTAATGGACCGCCCTCTCGCTCCGCCCTTATTGCATTGTAAAACGCCGCGGCTTTCTCGATTCCACGCGCCGATTCCTCCCGCCATCCACCTTCACCCTCATCCTCCCCGTGTTATTCACGCCTTGCTAATCCTTTCCTTCGGACGGCATTTAATTGGACGGCTGTTGCGGAACACGACGCCCGGAGCACGTTCGCGAGCTACGAAGAATTTCCATCGTAAATAAAGAGGACGCACCCGGGCGATCCGGCAATTCGTTATTCCCCGGTGATGGGTTACTTGTTACGGGAGGAGAGCGATTTTTTTTTTATTTTATATATATATATATATTATTTAATTTATATTTATTTAATATATATATTTTATTATTTTTATCTTTATACATATATATATATGAGCAATTCCACGTCAAATCAGACAAGAGATGACCTCGTATTTTTTAAATCAATCGAAACTTTTCACGTGAAATATACATAAAATAAGGAGATATTTTTGTATTTTTGTATTTGTTCGAAATATTTTTTTCGCAGAAGTTATAAACAACAAAATTTTTGTGAAAAATGAAGAAGTTGTCAATTTTAAAAATTAATATCTCTGGTTATATATTTGTCGTAGAGAAATTTTCAAAAATACATTTTAAAGCTAAGGAAACAACCTTTTTTATGAAAAGAGTTTAAGTTACAGAAAATTGCTAATTACAATTGTTATAAATACTTGAGATGTTTAATAACTTTTTCATCAAAAAGTACACTTTATAAAATTTTTGAAATAATACTATTTTATTTCCCATTTTATTCTGAGAGTGTGCATATTTTTTATTTTATAGAGAATCGATAGATTCTATTTTTTATATATTTTTAATGAATGAGTCGCCGCGCCGCGCTCGCGTCACTGGCTCGATCAAGTAGTATGCTACGCGCTATGGAGCGCCAATTTCTTCGGAAATTTAAAATAATCAGAGATATTAATTTTTAAAATTTACAACTTCTTCATTTTTCACGAAAATTTTGTTGCTTATCACTTCTGCAGAAAAAATATTTCGGACAAATAAAAAAATACGTATCTCCTTATTTTATGTATATTTCACGTGAAAAAAAGTTTCGTTTGATATAAAAAACACGAAATAAAAAACGGTCGATTTTTGTCCGATTTGATGTGGAGAATTGTCCATATACATATATATATTTTTTTAATTATATATTTATTTACACACATATATACAATATATATAATACACAAGTTTGTTGATTACTTTGTGGTTAAATAGATTAGCACTAAAATATTACACCAGCTAATATTCTCCTCTCTCTCTCTCTCTCTCTCTCTTTTTTTGTCTCTCGCCAACTTCTGATATTTTAATACCTTTTAGAAAATATTTATTAAATACTTAATACATATTAATCTATCGGATGCAATTAGGGAAACGTCAGTGGCGTCAAGTTGTGTTGTTTAACACAGAAGAATTAAGAAATATGCAAGGTCAAAGGATAATTTTGTTTTGCAAGATTAATAATTAAGTTAGTAATAAACAAGTGAATTCGCGCGACGGATTACTTTGATGAAAATGAAGCAGCGCGCGGTAATGAGTTTCCGAGTTTATATATATATTATATATATATATAGCCGGCAATATTGCCTACAAATATTAACATAGAGGGAAGTTTTCTAATCAATCAATTTCGCTCGGCGATGCCGCATCTGCCGATATCTACCTAAGCGCCAAGTTTCCGAAATGAGATTGACACTCACCCCCGCAAACGGAACTCGCGCAGGAATATCACCCCATGATTGGCTCGTTTTCCGATATCATAGATCATGTAACATTTAACATCAGTCATCGAAAATACAACAGATACTATTCTGAATCATTGAGTGTACTATCGATTATATGTCGAGTAAGAGAAGAGAAAATTATCGCGTGTGAATATTAAAATGAGAAACACGGTTAGAATAATTTTAGAGAAAAATTTTCGATATTTGTTAAAAATGAAATACTCCAAGAAGCGATCTAATATATGAACGACGGACGTATATCTGTATCTTGAAATTATAGAGATCGATCATGGCGATATTTTTATGCAAAGTACCTATTTGCCGCATAATCTTACACGAGAAAGGCGGCTTTATTTTGTCTTGCTCGACCGCATATCCGCCCTTGGGTCGTAGATCGGACCCAGGCCGTGGAAGGCTGGATTTTGTGGGACGTAAATGTCCGTAAATTCTCAACTTTACTCCCCCTTTAAGGCCGTAATCCGCTTACGTCACCAGCAGACTTTACGCATCACGCAGAATTAACCCACATACGTCGTTTCAGCCAAATATCTTACTTAAGTGCATTCATTTTCTTATCCCATCGAGAGCGATAATTCTTTCGTGGATCTCTTTTACGAGGGAAAAATGATTTTAAATGCGTTGACTTTAAAATCCGCAAAGTAGTTAATCTTATATCAGTTTATATCTTTTTGTAAGACGCTTGCTCTTTATAATAAAAAATTAATTCAGTTGCATTCAACTAATTGAATAATTTTTCTACAAATTCTATAATAAATATATTCCATAACTCTATAATAAATAAAATTATATAATAAATACAAATTAATATGTATATACATATGTATATCATATATATTTATAGAATATATATATTATAATATAATAAATATATATTTATAAATATAATATATATATATATTATATAATATAATATTTTATATTATATATATAATATCGATATATGTCGATATGTATTCGAGTTGACAATCCTTCACGGAGTGTTCTACCGAGCGAACACGTTACGACACTTGGAGAAGCTCTTCTAAGATTTTCGACAAACGAGAGATCGTCACGAATGTCAAACAGCATCCTCGTCGTGATGTCACCGTACGCTTTTAAAGCGGAAACGCTAGCTAGGAGAAAAAGCGATGCGTGCGGAATTCTCTGCGCTTAGAATAGACGTTGTTAGCTGAAAAAATTGTCAAGTAAATTTTCGAACAATAATTTACGAGGAATTATGCAAAGTGATGCAACGTCTCTCTAAATTCTTAGTCCCTTCGTCGAAGAATTTATATAAAATGTAACTTAACTTCTCTCTTTTTCTCTCTCTCTCTCTCTCTCTCCGGCGTCGTCGAGCCTTCATATCGACAACGTAGTTACAAATTGCTAGCGGCATTAAGAGATCGTATTGTTATGCTTAATGACATGCAGTAATGTCGCGCATAAACCTTGTCGTTCGCTCTCCACTTCAGCTGGGAAAACCTTCGCCTGTAATAATGGCGGCTCTTAGGTACACGAGCAACATCACGTGTCGACGGCGCTGAATCGGTTGACGTCGTCTCGAGAAAAGAATTTACCGCCTCCTCGCGAATAGTAATAAGGACCTCGAAGTCGATGCCTGTTACGTTCGATGGATTTTCACGGAAATCAATTGCGCGTCGAGTCGCGTTATCGACGTCGTTACGGCGAAAAAAAAAAGAAAAAGACGTCGAAATATTTATTTAGCGAAATTTCGATTAATAATTCCGCGCGCATGTAAACATCTCGAAATTGGAGAAATATACGGAGGGTGTCTACTCCCTGGAAAAACCGGGAAAACCGGGGATTGTCAGGGATTTTTCTTACCTTGAAAAATCCGGAAATTCTTATGGAATTTTATTGAGACTCAGGGAATTTTTTCAAAAATTGTGTCTTTGATAATTTTATTGACGATCTCTTTTTAGTATCAAGGTCTTATGTAAGTTTCATAGAAAATTTTTTAATAATATTTAAAAAAAAAGGACTCCTTAAGACGTTTATAATAAATTATTTTTTGTTTTATATTTTTATTTTATAATTTCGCATACATCTTTAGCGTTTAGTTATAGTGATATATTGCACTTTGTGTTATTGACCAAATTAATTTTACGATTAATAAATCAATGTTAAATGCTAGAAAAACTGCATTCTTGGTAACTTTCTTTGTAATTGTATAAATAGAAAACATCAGAAAACGCATACAATAAAGAAACTTATTTTAAAAAACTTCATCTACAAATTTTCTTATTTTATCTGGAATTTTAAACGAAAATACCTGGAAGATCAGGGAATTCTCAGGGAATTTTTTTACAAGATTTGAGTAGACACCCTGATACGGTCGAATTTTCTAGATTGAATAAAGATTACAGACAGGTGGTTATAAACAAATACACGAAACGCTTTATATCGAATAAAATCCAGAAAATCACATTCGAAATTTATTCCGGAATAATTCACGCTACGTTAGACAAGTTGAAAGCATATCCGACGAACAGAAATCCGTGTTCGCGTAAAAGGAAGGAAATTTGAAACACTCTGGAACCATCAGTCCAGTTGCTCGATGTAAAGAAGAGATATATTTCGCTATTAACTCATGATTCTCTCGTAGAAATAATTCAACTCTCTCCCCGTTATACGGAAAAAAAAGAAAAAAAAAAAAAAAAAAAGAAACCTCGACCTCTCGTGTTGCACGGGATATTTTGTATTCCTTCGCTCGCGCCGCGACGCGCATTCAAGCTTACGTTGATATATTATCCGCTAACTTGATGCATACCTCGGATTATAGCGGGAAATATCCCAGGCGTTCTCGAGCGAAAAACTGATCAGCTCAGGCGTACTCTGTCGTATTCTCCAAAGTAATCCAGCTTACAGACGGCGTGGCCAACGTTTGCCGCGGCAATTTCGCAAATGCGCGCTTGCGTAGTCGCTTGCGGCTTAGACGAGAGATATAAGGGGAAAAGCTCCGGCGAGTCTGCGGAAAGGTAGGTCGGGATAAACGTATTCCGCCGCAGAGCGCGGAGCTTAGCAACGGGGGCAAAAGAGTCGATGGGGGACGAGGGGGGTGCGCGCGCGATGGTCCGCGAACCGACGGACTTTTCTCTCTCTTCCCCTCTCCGGTTTCCCGCCCTCCCCCCCAAAAAAGAAAAGGTCAAATCCGCGCGCGACGTTACGTCTTGCCGGGAAAGACGAAGCGTCAGCTCTCCGCTCCTCGGGAAGGAACGTTAAGGAGGAGACGGTAGGTAATCCGCCGCGTGTATCCACCGCCGCGGAAAATCTCGTCATTCAGAGTTAATCTCCCAAGGGCAAATATTCCGCTTAATTTCTCTCGCGTCTCTTCCGACGACGACGACGACGACGACCGATCCGGGGG